>AP028445.1:11449128-11734130 GCA_036509395.1 Antheraea yamamai
TTTCTGGGGTTCTATCGTGAACGCAGTACTTAAGCAGTGATGCGTGTCTAAACCAACGGACAGACAGAAATTTCTAAAAGTGATTTAAATGTATTTTATTACTCATCCCTAGACACCTGCAACAATATTTTTCACAAAAATCTTAAAGCACAGACACGTTAGTTTTATTATATGTACCTATATAGATATAATAGATGTAGTATTAGGTTCCGCGGTTACTACCAAGTGTTATGCCGCAATTTATTTAGATAAAAAATCAATACTTTTCAAATAGATTCTTTTATTGAATTCCTGATTCACGACCAGGGGGGATAAAGCCAACAAATTATAGTTTATAATTTAAACTAATATTAAATAAAATGTAATGACAATAAAGTTAAACAATCGATCCATTGCTAATAATTAATGTTGGTTCTAATTACAAACAACACAAAAATACAAAAGGGAATCACTTAAAAGCCTTTGAAGAATAAGAAAATTGATAACCATATATGTCTACTACAATACATTATGATAATTTTTAGCTTAATCATTACATAGTATAAAAAAAAGTCCCCTGCCGCATCTGTCTGTCTGTCTGTTCGCGATAAACTCAAAAACTACCGAACGGATTTTCATGTTGTTTCACCGGTGGATAGAGTGATTAATGAAGTACGTTTTAGTATATAAATTGTCAAGGATTTTTTTCATAATCAGGGCGGGACAACGACTGTCGGGCCCGCTAGTAAAATATATATTATACTGTTATATTATTCGTTATCTTTCAGTATTTACTTTCTATATTAATTCCTCAGTAATAATTTAATCGAAACATTTTCATTTAATGGCATATTAGGATGAACAAGATTTTGAAATGCTTCGCTCTATCTATATTTTTTATTATTTTATATGATTATATTGAACGCTATTTTAAAATATTAGAACGGATAAGCTAAACATTTAAATAATGTCTAGACGAGTATAAATATGTTTCTATTCTTTTTTAGCACGTTCCCAACTGAGGTACTGGGAAAGAAAGAACAAACCTTTACTTTGTTTAGTATATAAGAAAAGGTATGGTGGTAGAGCTACGCTGAAGCTATTACCGGTGTCAGCTTGAATGGGTCGGCTCGCCCGGGATAGTACCACCCTCTCACAGAAAACCGATGCGAAGTAATAGTGCTTGCATTCTTGCGTTTCGTTCGGTCAGTGAGAGCGCCGGAGGCCCACCTCTTCTTCCCTTCTCCCACTCCCGTTCTCCCCCAAAACACAGGCTGGCAATGCACTTACGACTCCCCTGGTGTTGCTAGTGTCTATGGACGGCAGTGATCACTTACCATCAGGTGACCCGCCTGTAAGATTGCCGTCTATAATATAAAAACAAAACAACTTAAAATTAATTCTTACAATATTTTAGAAATGTACAATTTAGATGTATGGGTTTCTTATATAAATATTAGAAGTATGGTTAAAATAAATCTAGCTTCTAACTAGCTAGCTTAGGACTGGCTTACTATTACACTAATAAAAATATTGCTGCGAGTTATAAAATATCTGAAGATATGTCAATTATGGCAATAGCATATGCCATTAAAAGTAAAATTGAAAGGGTTGTGATTTTAACGTACATCAGAAGTACACTTCAGCACCAGATTCGATGTGCCACTGGTCATAAAGGCGTATCAGTAGCATGTTATTTTGAACCATATTTTAAAGCAACAGTTTGACTATCAGTCAATGGGTTTTCAATGGATTCCTTCGCATGTTGGCATTAAGGGGTATGAAGAGGCTGACCGTATTGCAAAATTAGGGTCGACGCACGGTACATTAATAGAGGTTAAAGTTCATTATTGGGAAATGCTGCCAAACTTGAAGGAAAGGTTTTATAATAATTGGAAAGAATATTTCGATGAAAGAAGTAAGCAAAATTGTATCTAGTATAAAACAATACAGTGTCAGCCTCTTCATATACCGTGGTTTAATGAATGTAACCTAAACCGACAATATGTTAAGGTAGCTTTAAGACTCCGTTCGGGAAGTTTTGCATACCTAATGAGGAAAACGCAATCTCTCTTGATTATGGAGTGTGCTATGAACCGCATCGAAAGAGAGTCGTTGATGAGTAGTATGAAAAGTAGTTGCTAGAACATACGTATTTGTAACAGCATCTTGGCTGAAACCTGTTCAGGTGAAGCTAAGATGCTGTACGACCTGGTAACGATACCTCATCAGCGACTCTCATGATTGAGCTAGAAGTATTAGGGAATAATAGGGCTAATGTGTTCGGCAGAATAAAACAAAAAAAACTTTTTTAGATATAATCCCATTAAAATACTATTCAGATGCACTGTATTTTCTTTGATTAAACTCCAAACAACATTAAGAAAGCTACATAATGTTAGTGAATTATTTTTGTTACGCCTGTTAAGCCTAAGAAGTAATTTTAGACGTAATTATGTTATACCGTGTTATTATGTAATACCCATTCATTAATCATAATTGTTGTTAATGTGTATTACATTTCCTTCCGTAATTTATAACGAAATGTTTGAGAAAAATCTGCATCATAATCAACAAAACTACAATTAACAAAAACGAATAACGATGGTTATCGATTATAATTAATTTCACAAAACTCTGTGGGTATTGCTTTAGTGAGGATTAACACGATAATCTGTCATATTACAAATAACGTAATTGCATTGTATGGTTAAAAGTTTAATAACTATGTATTGTGTGAAATAAAGGAGATTATGACCTTTTGTAATCCATATTAACATTGACATTTGTGCGTCTATTATTACTTAAGAAAAGTTGCACGGGTCAAATTAAATGTTTACAAACACATACTTATTCTCAGTGTACATACATCAATTGTTCGAATGTACGTTCACTCGACTATGCCGCGACAGATGCTGCATCTTGGACAGTACTGTAATAAGAAGCACCGCACAACCTATGTTGCAACCAGGCATTAGAAGAAATACATACGTATATAAGACAACCGTTTGGGTTCGTAATCATCACACAATCCAAGTGCTCTTTGAAGAAGACGGTTGCCACGAATAATAACTTTAAAAATGAAACTGGTCAGTTGAGTGAAGTGATGAAATTTGTCTTGTGAACAGTCCTTATGAACAGAGTGGAACTTTTAATGATGTCTATTTTATTTTCAGTTCGTGATTCTCGCTATCTTTGCCTTTGCATCGGCCGCTCCCCAAAATCCCCAAGACGTGCAAATCCTTCGTTATGAAGTTAACAACGCAGGACTTGATGCTTATAATTTTGCGTAAGCCATCATAGTCCTAGTAAACTATATACTAAATCATAACAGTAACAAAAATATATCTTTTAACTATAATTACAGATGGGAGTTATCAGACGGTAGCAAACATGAAGAACAAGGACAGCTGAAAAATGTGGGTACTGAAAATGAAGGCATCGCCGTTCAAGGACAGTATTCCTGGGTAGGACCCGACGGCGTCACGTATATTGTCACCTACATTGCTGATGAAAATGGATTCCAGCCTCAGATTCAACAAGGACCAGGTGGAGCCGTACCTCCCGCTGTTCTCGCTTCACTTGTCGGCTAAAAATAAACATTTATTTATTTAAAAGACATAACTAATTACTCATCTGTAAATAGTAAAATTCGCATGACACTGTATATAATATTTATATACAGTTTGACTGTGTTTAAGTAATAAAATGATACTATTTAATAAAAATATTTGTTTTAGTATAAAAAAATAATGTATTATTTTCACTTTTTTCACTCCAAATGGTAATTTTATGTTAAGCAAAAATATTTTAATTCGCTAATTAATTTTTTAACACAATAGCAGAAAAAATAATCATGTGAATAAATATAATAACCATTGCCAAAGTCGAAATATACATTCAAGTACATAAACCACTTATCTCTTCACAAGAAAAATTCCTTGGCATAAATTTATATTCTTTTGTTTCGTCAAAACAACCGAATCGTTATTTCGTTTGCCAAAAGAAGCAAATCAGTTATGATGAACTGTTTAAAATTTATGTATATGTTATATGTAATCAGTTCTAAAATTACGAATACTGAAGAATATATATATATATATATATTCGATAAAAAACGTTTTACTGTTTCATTTAATTAAAAAAAATGTAATTGTCAAGTATTACCAGTAAAATATGTATTAATTTAACTGCATATGTTGTATAAATATTGTATTGTGATTACGTTTAAAACTAAATGACCATTTATTGGCTAATTAACTTTTAAAGACGCATTCCAGAATAATAGTATTCGTTCCACGTTGTATTGGAAATATAATATATACAATATTGCCAATTAATTTTAAATTACACTTTAGTAATTTCAAGGTGATATCTTTTAACTTTTTCTTCAATTTTTAACCTTATCCCATTTAAGTAATGTTGCCACGACTTATTTGCTTCTTCCACACTCGTCTATCGGGCATTAATTCAGTACAAAACCAGTGTCTACATTTTGTGCAAACATTATTCTTCACACAGTCTTCCCACATCTTCTTCGGTTTTCTTTTGTTCCTATATCAGTCCATTTTTATACTTAAAACTCCTCTGAATTAATAATCTTCTTTCCCCTCAAATTAGTTCTTCACTGCTCTGGCGCTGGTGATATTTTCATACTTCTTCTGATTTCTAACCTTATTGATTCCACTTACAATACATATACTTTTGATCCGTGTCTTTCCTAGCATTTCGATCTATAAAAGGGGATTGGCAATAGATTGAAAACTTGAAAGTGGTAGAGTTAGGCGAGCTTAAAAAACTTTTTTTTAATGCAGCGCGTCAAAATGACAACATCATGCCATCATCATGTAAGCATAGTATAATTAAAAAAATAACGGCGACCACCGAGGGATAAACTATCCATCGTAAGTCGCTGCTATCATGATGCCCTCCGTAAATGTGTCTTCAAGTTACGCTTGAAGGACCCCATGTCATAGGAAGAAGAGAACACACTGGTTAGGAGATTGTTCCACAGCTTCACGGTACGGCAAAAGTACGACATTGCAAACATTTTAGTTCATGCGCAGATAGAATTTACCGTTAAACTGTGGCTCCAAAACCCAGTGCGTGTGGTTCAGTTATCGAATGGTGACGGAGGAATTAAATTGCATAGCTCTTCAGAACACATGCCATGATACAGACGGTGAAACACGCTCAATGAAGCCATGTCACTGAGCAACTGAAGCAGCTTTACTAGATAAGCTCTGTATCACTAACGATGCGGACAGCTCGTCTCTGCAACCTCTTCAGGGCATCCAGAAATTACTTGGCGGGACCGTCCTAAGGGTGGGGTGGCAACTACCACATACGGGCCGGTGTATCTAGCCTAGGCAGTGGACTGTATAAAATTGGCTGAAGGTAAAAATTTTACCTTTTTTTTTAATTTTAATAAATTTAATTACTTAATTTTACCCCTTGAAAATATATGCCGAAAGTATTTCCTTATAATCGGGATAAAAGCTCACTTACCTGATACAATATGTCTACTCCGACGCCGTTGCCGTTGGTGAGAGCACCAGTTTTCCAAAATGTACACACACAAAACAGAATTCCGGGCCCCCGTGTCGGTAGTGTGGTGAGCGAGTCCGAATGTAAGCATAGGTTCCGAGCAAGTGACCGATCATCCCCGATTGTCCGTTGACAAACAATGTGTCAAAAAAGAATTTTGCCTACCCCAACCCTAACCAATTTATGCCCGAACAAAAGGTATGAACAAATATAGCTGATCAGACATGAAAAACCGTCCCATTCTGTTCAGGATTCCGAATTTCCGAGATGCAGTAGAGATCACGCTTTCGATGTAATCCCTGGGATTAAGGTCGCTACGATCATCTATACCAGGGCTTCTTAAACTATGGGTCGCGACCCTAAATGGGGTCGCGTAGCAAAATTCTGCGGTCGCGAGAGATTTAGATTTTTGTATGTTTCAAAACGAATTCTAAAACTATATATTTTCATATGTATATGTATATTGTTACCTAATAAATAAATCATCAAAAAATATTAATTTATTTTTCTTTTATATTTGTATGGGGTCGTCAAGAAACTCGCAATCATAAATGGGGTCGTGAATGACAAAAGTTTAAGAAGCCCTGATCTATACCTAAGAGATTGAGAATGTCTCGCATTACGACCTAGACATTCTGAAGAGAAAGAAGTGAGGTAATTTTGTATTTTTTGCAAGTGTTCTGTTAGCATTAAACTCGATCAAATTATTTGCTCGCCATGTTGATATACAACACAAGGATTTGTCGAGCTCAAAGACAAGTTCTTGCGATTTATTTTATGTATCTCTCCTACCGCAAGACGGCTTGCTGTAATCGCACACATGGACGGTGCTGTCATCTGCATAGCAATTAATATGGCATATATAAGCGTATTATTGATATACAGCAGAAACAGATTAAATGAATGTACAGAACTTTAGGGAATTCCAGCATTTACTGATATAAGTTACGAATCCCATTCTTTGAAAAGGACACGAATTTTGCATGCATGTAGATAGCCCGAGATCCAATAGCATTGATCTACCACCTTCGAGCTAATACTTACCACCATGATATGATTTCACCAAAAACCCCGACCCATTCGTAAAGATTCAAACATATGTCGATCGACTTTGTTTTCGAACACATTAACCACTGAGCCATCATCATTTTCGCATATATTCTGGATTACCAATGTCAATAAATAATAATAATAATGATTTTAGGGACAGTAATGGACATAACTATTTACATTGAATATTACAAAATAAATAATTATCAAAATTTTGTAATGAACCGGTCGATGTTCAAATGTGACAACTCGATTGACATAATGTGATGAGGAAGTCGCGACGCTTTTTACTTAACTTTTTGGCTATCTAGTATTTAGGACAAAAAAGGCTAGATGGGCTACACCATCCATACCGTCCGTCACTGCACTGACGCAATATATACTGAGGTGCAATATATTTATTTAATATAGGAGATTTACTTTTCTTGACACAAGTATATAGACACAACTTACCTAACTATGCATACTAATCTCTTACACTAATCCAAGTACCGTAATCATAATATTGATCTTACAAAGGTAATATGAACAATGAAAAGTTGAAATAACAATTTTTGTCGATATGAAAATATTTCCTATCAATTTGAACGATAATTAATCAATTGTATATGCGTAAACGTTTTATAGAGCTTTAAACATTCATTTCATATAAGAATCAAGAAAGCAAACGTCGTTTTGAACTAACTAATTGCTTAACTGAATGCTTTGAAAATCGATATGGGGCAAATCCTGACGAAGAATTAATAACTATTTATTACGTTTCTTAAATTAACGAACTTAAATAATAATCGCGTTTCTACATCTCCCTTAGCGATTCGGTAGCTAACTAGTCTTTACATAATACTCGTGCACGCTAATAAGGTAATTACAAGCTTACTTATCCTATTATGTAAAATAAAATGACTAGTTAAAAACATTTACTTAGTTTCAATCATAAAGTAACTTTACCAAAATCAATTATAGAATCGATGTCAAACAAGCTCACCTTGACATCTACTAGTAATACCGAATTATGCACTAGAAACGGAGTAAACCATTAAAATATACGACAGAATATAAGGTAGGAATATTAATTCACTACATCATTTTCTTACATTCACCCAAAGACGACAAACACGTCGCCAGAACGGAAAATGAAACTGGTGCGTGCGGCTTTTTTTAATTATTTTCTTTAAAAATTAAGTGAAAACTTTGTGAAGAGTGTGTGTATTATTTATTTATTTATTTTAATATCTTTATCATTGTTATATATTTGTATGTATGTAAGTATGTTTATATATTTATGTGTACAATATATAAAGGAGGAGATTTACGTTGTATTCATTTTATCTATTCACTATGTTGTTTAAATTATATCTCAATGTTAAGTTAATTTTATTATTATATGATTTAGTTTATTTATTTTCGTCGCTTCTTTTATAATACCACTAAACACAATAACTTCCATTCTTGATAACAATATCACTGGTCAACTGGAGAAAATTCCTTATGGCATTAAGCTCGCCAGTGTACAAACTAAAAAGTGCAATAAAGTATTCAGTCATTTAAAAGTAATATTTATTTTTAAATGTTAAATATATAGTTTTTATTAAAATTATGCCATAAAATAAATTAATAATATTTTGTGCACATTAAAATAATAATTATTATAATTTGAGTGCCATTATATTCGATAAACAATATGAAAATTAACTTGAATCGAAAAACTATTTGCTTTTAGAGAAATCAATTTTTTGCGGTAATATTCGGTATATCTCTACTCATATTAATTCATTTGAGTGTGGGTTCTTTTATTTTGCAATTTTTTGCCTTGCCGTTCCTAAAATTTACTTTTCTGAATGTTATTATTTTTATGACATAAATTTAAAAAAAATTGAACATTTAAACTCTTCTTATATCCATAACTATTTGAACAACATTTAGTAAATTATATTTCAATATTCGTAATTTTATTGTCTTTTCCATACGTTAATTTGCGTTTTTTTTTAATGAATTCATTTTCACATTTCCATTTACTCTTTTTTTTGTCAGATTTTTCTCAATATTTATTGTTATATAATTTTTCATTATTATTAATAACTTAAGTTGTGTCGATGTGTTAAACTGTTGTAGGTTTTCAGTCTAGTTTACTCCTTTTTATAACTATTATTACATTATTCATCGAACTGTTGACTGTTGCATTATCCATATTTGTAACTAAATAAATTAATGCTTAAACTTTATGTTACTTACTAACAATGTTTAAATATTTTTATAACTTAACTTATAAATTAAATTTATATTTGTGGATACATCATCATTACATAGTATAAAACAAATTCCCCTAACGCGTCTGTCTGTCTGTCTGTTCGCGATAAACTCAAAAACTACTGAACGGATTTTCTTGCGGTTTTCACCAGTAGATAGAGTGATTCATGAGGAAGGTTTGAGTATATAATTTGTTAAAAATTTTATTATAATCAGGGCGGGACAACGTCTGCCGGGCCCGCTAGTTAATTATAAAATAAGTGTAATCACCAAAATCTTAAAGGTTAATACAAAATTCTAATTGACGTGAAACTTCTAATGCGAATTCCAACAAGGTTGCGTTAAACGTTCAACGCTCCTGGGGAGGGGGAATAGAAAGAGACAGAGCGAGAACAATTATCAAACATTTCGTATCGTACTTTAGTTATCATAGTCCCATTGTAAATGTTATAGATTTGGATATTTCTCCACTCGAAAATGATAATTAAAAGATGCGATCAATTGTGAATTGTAAGCAATGTTAATAAAGTTTGTCTTAAGGAAACAATATGATTTCACTAAAAATTAATTTCTACTCCTTCCTATTATCATTTCCACATTACGAAGTTTCACGCAACTCCACTCACTATTTTATATTGTTTGCAGCTTATAATTTTATCTGTAATAGTACTAGTTACTGCCGCTCCACCACCAATTAATAATGCTCAAGACAATGTCAGTCTGCTAAAATATAACTACGAGAACGACGGAACTGGCCTTTATAATTATGCGTAAGGAGATTATCTACTTATATTTTTATTATGCTTGTTATAACAATATGCTTAAAATATCGTACAACTAACGGTTTTAAAAAAGTAAGACTTTTCCTCGAAGAAATTCCTTTTTTATTTAATAAATAATTAAAAAAAATAATTTCATTGTATATTTTCGATGTGAATCATCTATAGGCGCGGGTAAACCTGATTTTGGTTTGGCGCGACGTGGCGACGCAAAACACGAACTTTACATTATTAACGAAATACTCAAAAACATTTGCAACCTTATCTGTATAAACATGGATTCAAATTGTTTTGTCGGCCACTCGTTATACTATTGTTACGTGGCACGCGCCGACGACCTAGCGCCCTTTTATAAATGCCGCCAAAAACATCGCGCCTGCGCCTATTTGAATTTTTGTATTTAATAAAAATGAATATTTATGTTTTGTACATAAATAAACTGTCATTATTTTATGGAACGAATTTGTAATGCTCTATCTTTTCATTATGCCATAGCTGATTCCTGTCGTAATCCGGTCTTTTAGGCATATAACTTATACAAAACAATTTCGATGTTTCACATCTGCCAGGCGTCCAGTGACGGCTCAATTTTTTTAAATTCTATATTCTATCTGATTGCGTTTACTTTTTATGCACGTGTTATGTCCATTTCATATTATTTAACTAATATTATTTTTCATTAAAACAAAAACATGTCAACATATAAAGTTAGTTTTGGTCTCCTTGGCAACACTCACATAGTAGGACGAGCTTAATTTAACAGAATGATAAGCACATACGAGTAACGTATGCAGTATGTAAATAACAATCTTAATTTTCAGATTCGAACAGTCTGACGGTACTAAACAAGAGCAGCACGGTGAGCTAAGAAATGCAGGTACTGAAAACGAGTCCCTCTTCGTTAAAGGTTCTTTTACTTGGATCGGTCCTGATGGAGTGACTTATATTGTAAGATACGAGGCTGGCGAAGAAGGATATAAGCCAGAAATAGAAGAGGGACCTGGAGGTGCTGTCCCACCAGATGTAGCAGCGTCACTCCTCGGATAAATGGAATAATGTTATTTTTTAATATATTACTGACCGTTGAAATATATTTTATAATATCCTCCGGGCGACATCTACAGGAAACACTAGACATACAACCCATAACATATTGCATTGAAAATAAATGTTACAGAACCGTCCCAAGCAAGATGTTATTTCATACACGATCGAACTTGAGTATTATATAAAAAAGTCGTAAACTTGATAAACCGGTTAATTCTGTCATTCTGTATTACAAAACTAAATATGTTGATTTCAAGGGTCAGTATTGTGCCATAATTCTCAAATGTTTATATAACAATGCAGATAAAGATAAAAAGAACTATTTTATGTGGACTAGATACGAGTATTCAGTATTCCAGCCGAAGCAATAGTGGTCATATTTGGTGATTAGAAAGAAAAAAGTATGATAAATGTTATTACTTGTTAATCTAAGTTCGCTTTCATAATAAATTAATGTGAATACGTATATAAATAAATTGTGTTCATATATCTCTCTGTTTTATCTATTTCTTATTATATTATCTCCTACGCAGTAACTTACATACCGAATATTATATTATAAAAATTAAAAGTAATAATAATAGTACAACGCCTCTAAAACCAGTTTTTTTTTAAGAACACAGTTATGCTGTTTTCAAAAAGTGTCCAACTTGACCGCCATCTAGTGACAAAAGAAAAAATTATCAATTTCTCAGCGTATGAAATCACCAATACATTATCGTCTTTTATTGTAGTTAAAAAGCTTTCACTCAGAATGGAGATATTTAATGGGTGGCTTTTTTTTATTTTACCTGTTTTTAATTTGTATATTACTGAATATAGCGTACGGTTATAAGCGTTAACATGCTGAAAAAGTACACTTTATCTGCATGAAATTTAATAAGAATTTGTAAAATATACATGATACCTGTATCTAATAACATTAGTAATTTGTAATTGTAACATTTATTTTCTTTTTCACATAATTTTTTTTTGGCTGAGATGGTAAACTCATAAATAGGTATCTCGTATTTTTTTTGTAAAGGTAGTAATTAATAATAATAATTAATTTTCTATGGATTTTATTCTTTTATATCAAATCATTCCAGCAACGCACGCCATATTACAGAATTTTGATAATTTTAATTACATTTATTGTGATCAAGTATTGAAAATGCATACTTACCAAAATAAAAAATAATCTAATATTCCTATCCAATATTGAAAAAATTTTCAAAATGGAATCAGTAGGTAGTACCAGAGATTACCCTGAACACCCAAAATCACAAACTTCAACTTTCAATACTGGAGTTTCATACATATGAATTATATATATTAGAGGTAAACACACAAATTATCTTTAACTGGGATCAGACTCTAGACAAAAGAATAATTTTAAAGAAATATAATGAAATACCGTATGAACAATAAATTATATTATCTAGAGAAAAATATGGGAGTATGATCCCCTTTTCATTTCAAGGTTTGAGGTAAATATTTTAATAGTATATAAGGATCTGTACTTTATATTATACTAGCTTTACCCGCAGCTCCGCACACGTTTTTTTAAATTGCATTAAAGAAATATAAAATCCTGAGACCATGTACAATTATAGAAATGCACTTTAAAAACAATTGTAAGTACGACACGCACGCCGCTTACAGTAACATGTAACGTATACATTAGATATATAAATACTAACAGTGTATCAAATGAGATTTGTCATCAGCAACATATTTGGAAGCTTAACCCACCATATAACTACCTCAGTACTCACTTACACTGTATAAGGAACTAATGAAACAATGACTTAAAGATGTTATTATATTGATATAATATGCCCATATTGTCGATAAGTAATACGTCTATGGTTTAATATTTTATTAGACCCCTTCTATCTTTAAAATTACTATTAATAATTATAATGTTGGATTGTAAGCAATCAATGAGTCGACTTCTTAAAATTTTACATAAATATAAATCAAGACATAAAACTTCATATCTGTCTAAGCAGATTTTAATATTTGACAATTTAAATAGTGCTCATTGAACTCGATACAATATTCTTATATGTTACTATGGTTACTGTGTTATGTAGACGAAAGCGCGGTAATAAAACAAAATGGCCGCCAAACTGACCACAACGTCAATAAAATTAAAATCACATACGTAGATACAGATTTCAATTATATTTATCCTTGGAGTCCAGTACAACGCACATCTTACGCAGATGTTTACAGTGAACAACATATTTTTGCTAAATTTCATGCGGACGTAGTCGCAGCTAACAGGTAATCTAAAATAGAATAACGTAAATTAATTTTTATAAGGGCAGCTATCTGCCAGTGAAAGTCCCGTAAAAATCGGTCCAACCGTTATGGAGATAGCACTGCGGGCGAGGCCACGGTTAAAAGCTAGTTTAAAATAGAGTAGCCTAAGTATCCCGCTATAATTTCAGCCACCTGCCAGTGAAATTCCTGTGAAAATCGGTCCAACCGTTTTGAAGATAGCACTGCGGGGGAAGCCACAGTTAACAGCTAGTCTAAATTAAAATAGACTAAATTACTTTTTGTAATATCCGCTATCTGCTGGTGAAAGTCCTGTAAAAATCGGTCGAACCGTTTTGGAGATAGCACTGAGGACGAAGCCATGGTTAACAGCTAGTCAAAAATAGTGTAGCATAAGTAACCCGCTGTAATTTTAGCTATGTGCCAGTGAAATTCTCGTCAAAATCGGTCCAGCCATTTCGGAGATTACCCAGCACAAACAGACAGATATATAGACAGACAGACCGACAAAATTTTTAAAAATTGCATTTTTGTTATCAGTAGCGTGTATGTATACTTTCATACCCAATCAGTATTTTTTATATATTTTGATATTACATACAGTCACTTCATTTTTATTATATGTATAGATATTATTAAATGTGTTAATAATAATATTAGTATAACATATCTTAGAATGAAAAAATATTATCACAAACTGCGTAAAAATAAACTTATTTTCAAAATGGCAAAAACTTTAAAGTTTAAAATTGAATTTATCTATATCTTCTTCTATCTATACATATAATAAAAATGAAGTGTCTCTACGTAATATCAAAATAACACTTTTTTACTGATTGGGTGTGAAAGTATACACGCAACTGGTAACAAAAATGCAATTTTTTAAATTTTTATCGGTCTGTCTGTTTGTTCCGGGTAATCTCCGAAATGGCTGGACCGATTTTGACGGGAATTTCACTGACAGATAGAAAATTTTACAGCGGGTTACTTAGACTACTTTAAATTAGAGTAGCTGTTAACCGGCTTCGCCTGCAATGCTATCTTCAAAACAATTGAACCGATTTCCACGGGACTTTCACTGGCAGATAGCTGACTTTACAAAAAGTAAGTTAGGAAATTTTAGTTTATACTAGCTGTTAACCGTGGCTTCGCCCGCTGTGCTATCACCAAAACGGTTAGACCGATTTTCACGGAACGTTCACTAATAGATAGCGAGCCTTATAAAAAGTAATTGAGGTTATTCTATTTTAGACTAGCTGTTACCCACGACTTTGTCTGCATGACATTTAGCAATATTTCAACTCATTCTTTATTTTTAATAAGAGAAATAATTATCAGCTTATTGTTTACAATTCGACATTATAATTATTAATAACTTTAATAATATAGAGGTCTTCCTAATAAGATCTTACATTATAAACGTATTACCTAAAGAGTTCCATAATACAATTTCTTGTAGAACAGACAAGCGTTTATTTTTTTATAGTCACAAAATCTTAATTATAATGGCAATGTATATTAAATGTAATGTAAATCTTTATAATAATATTTTAAGTTATTATTTCATTAGTTCCTTATACAGTGTAAGTGAGCACTGACCTCATAAACTACATAGTTATATTATGGGTTAAGGTTCCAAATATGTTGCTGATGATAAACCCCATTTGGCACTCTGTTAGTATTTATATATCTGTCATAGTGGGAGCATCCAGCAGTCGAAATTAACACATAAATAGTAACGCATATCTTATTACAGAATCTTACGAAGATTCGAATTTCACAGGTGTTTGTTAACAGCGCCATCTATTATGTTCTATGTTAATAAATACTGGTAAGGTATTGTTAATGCTTTCTATTTGATTATGGTTGCGGGTACAGCTAGTGTTATATAAAAATGCGGATTAATATGGTAACAAGCCCACTAGTAGACTGATTCTCAAATGCATGAGCCAGAGTTTATCTATAGTTCCTTGCACTAAATTAAATGAAATAATTAGTAAATTCGCCTTTAAATTGTATAGCAAATTCATGCATATTACAAACATAAGATTGTAGATAGTAATAGTAGACTCGTACATCTTTATTATGTTCTTGGATTTACTGGTAGTTATAATATAAATTAACTGCTAGACTTGAATATTGAATTGATATTGACTTGCGTCAATATCAGCTGCTTGGATTTGACCACATCTAGCATAAAGCGGCTCGAATTGTCGGCGACGAGGTAATATCCGATCGGTTTGACTCATTGGCTCTGCGTCGGTACATCATGTCTCTTTACTTCCTTTATCGCATCTACCACGGTGAATATTGAGAAGAGTTGTTTGGACTGATACCTGCCGCTGCATTCCACTATCGTATAACCCGCCTGAAACTGAAATTTCATCCACACCATCTGGATGAGTGGTCTTCCACCCAATTACGAATTACAAACCTTCAAGAAACGAGGGTACACTTCTTTAAAAGGCCAGCAACGCACTTGCAACTCTCCTGGTGTTGCTAGTGTCTCTGGACGGTGGTGAGTGACCCGCATGTTCGTTTAGCTCCTGTAATATAAAAAAAGGTAATAAGATGAGAAACTGGAATTAATTTCTACATCTCGCTCAGCGACTCTAAATCTAACTAATCATTATATTCTAGCTTCTTTTGTAATTGTTAACCATTATATTATACTACTACTAGCTTCTCTTGTAATTGTTTATCCTATTGTGCAACAGAATACTGTTGAAAAATAATTACATGGTTTTAATAATAAAGGTACTTAACTGAAATCTGAGAGTTGATGTCAAACAAGCTAACCTTCACATTTACCGGTAATACCTATTTCTGCCTATAAGCATTTATGTATAATATAAAAGACAGTAATAAAACACCACAACATGGTACAGAATATAAGGTACGAATATTAATAGGAAGCCCTATTTTCTTGCATTCACTTAAAGTAAACAGTGCAAACACGTCGTTATTACAAAAATGAAACTGGTGTGATATTTAATATTATTTGCCTAACAAATTATTAAGTGAAAAATGACATTTAAGTGATACATAATTCATTTTAATATAAATTATGTTATTCTGACGTGAAATAAATTATTTTTTAATACATGTAATTAAAAAAAAAAACAACTAATATAATTTTACTATATCATTTTATTCAATATGTATTCCTAAATTAACGTGGATCAAAATTATGTTGGAAGGATTTAATTTATTTTTAGTGTTTTTTATGCCACGATGGTGGCAAACAAGCATACGGGCAGCGTGATGGTACGCTTGCAACACCGAAAGTATCAATTACGCATTACCGACCCTTATCTTAAACTCGTGTTATTCTCTAATCAGAACTCTTATCCACTATTTAATTTGGTTTTAGGGTCTTTTATTTCACGATTATCTCAATATTATTAAATATATTACTATAATTTTAACTATTACTATATTTTTGTCATAGGAAAGAGTACATTTTTAAATGAAAGTTCACTTTGGATATAATGTTGAATTAAATGAAAAAAGTCTGACATCTAAAACTCTTATAGGAACAACTAAACTCTAATAACAACGTATATTGTTTACAGCTTATAATTTTATCATTAGCAGTATTGATCACTGCCGCTCCTCCACCACCAACTGATGCCATCACCACTAATAAGGCCCAAGAAAAAGTCAGTTTGTTAAAGTCTAATTTCAATAACGACGGACTTGGCATCTACAGATATGCGTAAGAAAAGGGTTTTTAATCATATTTATGTTAAGGTTTTTGTTACAAATGCTTCGATTTAGATTTGTATATTGTAAAATACAAGTTAAATTTGGATTTTAAATAATCAACACCGTTTCTCTAACTATTTCATATAAATGAGTTTGCAAATTTTATTCCAAGAGAAAGTGACGGTGACATTTTTTTTATGTCGAAAGGCGGCAAACGAACATGTGGGTCACCTTATGTTAAATGATCAACACCGTCCATAGACACTAGCAACACCAGGGGAGTCGCAAGTGCGTTGCCAGCCTGTTTATGGGGAGGGGTAGGGAAAGGAGAAAGGGGAAGGGAAAGGGGGAAAGGAGGTGGGCCTCCAGCGCTCTCACTGACCGAACGAAATGCAACAATGCAAGCACTGTTACTTCACGTCAATGTTCTGTGAGAGGGTGGTACTAGCCCGGGTGAGCCGACCCATTCATGCTGAAACTAGTAATAGCTACAGCGTGGCTCTACCACCACCTACATACTATATGATAAGAACAGACCAGTCCAAAAACAATTTACCGATTAATCTACAATTCATAATCTGCCGTCATCTGTGCGATGTTTGGATTCGGTTGGATTTTGAAGCGACGATGGCTTAGTTTGTAGCATGTTTGGACACTATGTCCAATGATGTAAGTTCAAATTCTTATAACTGAGTTAGAGCTTTCATTGAAAGAAAACAAGGTCATGAGACCATAACATAGGGTAGGGCTTTTTTAATCCCGTCTGGCTAACTATAACCCTTAAATTGAAAATATATCACCAAGCACCAGTTAGTGTGTTCTGGCAGCTGTACTCGGGAGTTAATATCCCTTTAGACTTAAACGGTGTTATTACGAAAAAGATAAATACTTGTTTTTAAAAAGGTTTCAAATTAAGTGCACCGCGCTCGCCCGTGGCAAGTTCGCGTTATCCTATTTCGCAAGTCTAATCTAAGGTAACCAAAGCGAGACAAAAGAGCAAGATGGCGAACATTCAGCGATCATGGTGGATTTAATGCGAAACCTTTTTAAAACAAGTATTCAATACGTATTTAACTTTTTTGTAATAACACCGAAGGTGTTTACCATCTTAGACCAAATTGTCATTTAATATCAGATGAAATTGTGATCAAACCCTAAAAAATCTATAAAGTAAAAAAAATCTACCGCTGACATGCCGATCTGCAAGCTTCTGGTCCAATGGATATAATACAGTGATTAATTTCGAAACGAAACAAACCAAAACACAGTCTACGTTTCTGTTTTCTTAGCATATGTATGATATAGTAGCAATATGGTCGCGAATCGATATCCCCCTACCTATCAGCTTAAAGGCCGACAACAATCATTTTTATTTAGTCAAACGCAGCTACCAGTTTCAGTGTTATAAATAACTTATATTAGAAAATGTCTCTTAGTGTATTTTTCATTAAGACGCGACAAACAAAAAGAGAGTATTTATCGTGGAGCGTAATGGTCGCGACCCATTCGGGTACAGATTTATATGATCCCGCTTATTTGCCGGATATATACATCAGTTATTCCTGGAACACAACCCGCCTAAACATGGCACTATAGTAGATGTTGCATTGGTGGATCGGATCGAGATCCCTTCATACACAATCACTATGTCACGGACACGAACAAACGTTGCCAATCTGCACCGAATATCTTTCATTCACTTAGCACATAGTAATATACCTCATCAAATAATATAAAATGTTAGGCTGCTATTTAGTGCATAATTACTGTGTTAGTTTTTAGACATTATATTAAATTATTTTTCTGATTACCGTCTTTGTCTACCTGAACTGATATATTTTGAATTAAATTATAATCAATTTTCAAGAAAACATCGATGATATATTTCGGATAGATTAAGCCAACAAGACTTACTAATATTTATGAGCATACTTATTCAACTACATAATTCGTGATAAAAGTTATATACAATATTTAAAACAATTTCGCAGGTACGAGCAGTCTGATGGTACTAAACAAGATCAGGAAGGTGAGCTGAAGAACAAAGATACCAATAACGAGGCTCTCTTTGTAAAAGGTTCTTTCACTTGGATCGGTCCTGATGGAGTGACCTATACTATAAGATACGAGGCTGGCGTTGATGGATATAGGCCGGAGATCGAACAGGGACCAGGA
The DNA here is from genome assembly GCA_036509395.1 of Antheraea yamamai. Taxonomy (NCBI): domain Eukaryota; kingdom Metazoa; phylum Arthropoda; class Insecta; order Lepidoptera; family Saturniidae; genus Antheraea; species Antheraea yamamai. The sequence goes on from AP028445.1 coordinate 11,467,929, forward strand.
GGTTCTATACCAGCAGACGTAGCCGCAACAATGATCGGATGATAACTTTAACAATGTGAACACACATGCAACTTCACATGTATAAGAAACATAGTAGTAGACGCACCCAACAAAATATTCCTTTTCCTTTTTTTTTAGAAATACCATGTTATATAATTGTGCTATAATTACGAGATGATGGCTTGTCTTTTGTTTAAACATTAGTTCTTTTTGAAAAACATATGCGTTGTTGAATTATCAAATAAATATATTAGTAAGTAAATTAGAATTATCTCTTAAATAGACTGCTACTCAAAACCCACCATAAATTAAAGATTTCTAGCTGCATCATTAATTGTTAAATTCGATTGACGGAAATTGTATTAATTAATATTTTATGTTACTAGTAGTTACATACTGGTAATAAAAAAGTCCAGTACCTCTTGTTATTTAAATATGTAAATAAGTACAGATAGGTATATTCTTATCAAGTTTCTAGATGGTGAGAGACGTTATTTTGGCTCTCCGAATGCACAGTCGTTTATTCATAATTGAAACACATACATACACTGTGTGCAGTACCGACCTTTTTTGGTGCAGACCTATATAAAAAGTAAAATTGGTTGTGGAACGCTGTCTTACGTTAAGTAGCATTTATTTTAGATTATTGTCAAACTATCTGAGAATATTGGCCCCACGATGGACTTAAATTTCAATAATGATGCAAATCTCACACTTCCTTAAGGCCGTCACTTGACCCGACGAACGTTATCCCACCCTGATAAACCTCGACAAATTATATACCTGAACCTTCCTCATGTATCACTTTATCTACTGGTGCAAACCTCATGAACCTTATATTTATTTAAAAAAATGATTATCAGAATTAGGTAGCATTCTATCATTATTCAGTATATTTTTTATTACATTTTTGGATCTATGTTTTCATTTTACATAATCTAAGTAATTAATGAAAATAATCATAACTTTCAGAAACATTATCGCGTCTCTACATCTCAATTAGCGATTCGGTTGCTAACTAGTCGTTATATAATACTCATGCACGCTAATAAGCGTTACTTATTCTATTATGTAAAATAACATGACTAGTTAAAAACAGTTACTTAGTTTCAGTTATGAATGCACTTTATCAAAATCGGTTATAGAGTCGATGTCCAACAAGCTTACCTTGACATCTACCGGTAATACCGGATTATGCACAAGAGACAAAAATAAAACATTAAAGTATATGTTAGAATATAAGGCAGGAAAATTAATTCACTATATCATTTTCTTACATTCACCCAAAGACGACAAACACGTCGCCAGAACAAAAAATGAAATTGGTGCGGTATTTTGAATTATTCTCTTTAAAAATTAAGCGAAAAATTTGTGAAACGTGTGTGTATTGTTATTATTTATTTATTTTATTATCTTTATCATAGTTATATATTTGTATGTATGTAAGTATGCTTATATGTCTAAGTTTATATTTTTATGTGTGCATATAGTAGATTTACGTTGTGTTCATTTTATCTAGTCAGTACACTGTTTTTTTAGTTACATCTCAATGTTAAGTATTTTTTTAGTTCATTTATTTTCTCTGCTTTTTTTCTCTACCTACAAAAACTTTCGCTGGTTCGCTGAAGAAAATGCTTTATGGCATTAAGCTCGCCAGTGTACAAACAAAAAAGTTCAATTAAGTATTCAGTCAGTCAAATGTGATATTTATTTCTAAGTGTCAAATATAACATTCTTACTAAAATTATATTCACATTAGAATAATAGCTATTACAATTTAACTATATCATATTCGGTAAGCAAAACGAAAATAAACTTGAAACGGAAAATCATTTCCCAATTAGTGAAGTCGATTTTTTGTGCTAATATCGGTGTATATACACTCATATTAACTCTTTTGAGTTTGGGTCCTATTAATTTAATTTTTTGCGTACCCTTTCTTAAAACTTACTTTTCTATATGTTATTATGTTTATACAGCCTTCCTCTATAAATGAGCTATCTAACACTGAAAGAATTTTTCAAATCGGACCCGTAGTTCGTGAGATTAGCGCGTTGGACCAAACAATCAAACAAACCCTCTCTCGTACCTAACTCGAGCCGTCATTCAAATGACAATAACTTTTGATAGAGTAGACCGATTTTAATGAAACAAAGACTAAGTTACACTCGAGAATATGCTTTATGATTTTCTTGGTGAGGTTTTATTGTGAACCCAGTACTTTAGCAGTGATGCGTTTTCATACAAACAGCAGACAAACAGATATTTCTAAAAATGATTGAAATGTATTTGATTACTTATTCCTAGATACCAGCAACAATTTTGTTCACGAAAATCGAAAAAGTACAGACACGTTAGATTTACATTCTTATTATATGTATAGATAAAATAAGTGTTACCAGCAAAATCTTAAAGATAATACAAAATTCTAATTATAATTTATATTGTTTACAGCTTATAATTTTATTTTTGATAGCAGTGGTGACTGCCTTCCCTCCACCATCAATTAATAATGCTCAAGATAGTGTCAGTCTGCTAAAATATAACTACGAAAACGACGGAACTGGCCTTTATAATTATGCGTAAGTAGATTATCTATTTATGTTTTTATTATATTTCTTACTACAATTTGCTTAAAATATCGTAAAACTAACGTTTTTTAGAAATTAACACCTTTTCTCGGACAGTTTCAAATCAAATGAGGTATAATCATTATTTTTTATTTAATTAAAAACTTAAAATATTATTTCATTCTACATTATTTTTATTCTAGATACTATCTGATTACGTATACTTCTTATAATTGTGTTTAATCCATTTCACGCCATTTAACTAATATTATATTTCATTAAAACTAAAATACGTTAAAACATAAGGCAAAGCTTGTTCTGGTCTCCTGGTTAACAATGACATGGTAGCACAAGCTTAATTTAACTGGATGTTAAGCAGATACGAGTAATATATGCAGTATGTAAATAAAAATCTAATTTTCAGATTCGAACAGTCTGACGGTACTAAACAAGAGCAGCACGGTGAGCTAAGAAATGCAGGTACTGAAAACGAGTCACTCTTCGTTAAGGGTTCTTTTACTTGGATCGGTCCTGATGGAGTGACTTATATTGTAAGATACGAGGCTGGCGAAGAAGGATATAACCCAGAAATAGAGGAGGGACCTGGAGGAGTCCCGCCAGCGTTAATGGCAACAATGCTCGGAGGATAACTTTAACAATGTGAACACACGTGCAACTTCACATGCCCAACAAACAATAGTAGTAGACGCACCTAAAAATATTCGTTTTCCTTTTGTGTTTAGGAATGCTGTGTTACAAAATTGTGCTATAATTACGAGATTATGGTTTGTCTTTTGTTTAAACATAAGTTATTTTTGAAAAACATATGCTTTGTTGAATTATCAAATAAATAAAATAATTAGAATTATTTCTTAAACATGTATGCTACCCAAAATACATTATAAATTTCTAGCTATAGCATTAATTGTTAAATTCGATTGGTGGAAATTGTAGTAATTCATATTTTGTATTACTAGTAGTTACTTAGTGTTTATAGAAACATTCACCTCTACCTCTACCTCTTGTTATTTAAATACGTAAATAACCACAGATACATTCTTGTCAAATTTTTAGGTCGTGAAATAAATTATTTTGGCTGTCCAAATGTACAGTCGCTTATTCGTAATTGAAACACATGCATACACACATCAAAAAAGTCTAAGCAACATGCGTGATATTACAAAATTTACCATTTATATTAATTAATTTCTAAGTATTTACTCAAACAAAGTGCGTAGGTAAGTAAACTTTTTTGTTATTAATGACATACTGGCATGTTGTAAAAAAAAAATTTGATTATGTTTTGTTTTTTCATAAAATTCAAATGACTGCGAATTTGTTTGAATTTAAGTGCGTTTCAATTGCTACGTTTAGTCTTGATTTTATAATTTTACCAACCATTTAAATAAAGTTAGCGACAAAATTGAATTGTTAGATATTCTTTACGTCATGAAGTGACGTCATTTGATGGCAAGTGAAATGCAAAGAGCTTTAGGGATGTTGCAAGCGGGAAGTAATCAATCTCAGGTATCTCGACATTTTGGCATACATAGAAGTGTTATTTGTCGTCTTTGGCAGCGCTACAATAATACAGGAGAACCCGCTGAACAGCATCCAGGCCGTAAAAGGAGTACAACCACTCGGCAAGACCGGTACATACAACTGACTGCAAGACGCCAGCCGATGTTAACCGCTCGAGAGATAAGTTTCAGGCTACAAATTTCAAGTGGTGTTGATGTAAGTCTTCAAACTGTGCGAAATCGACTGCATGAGTACGGCCTACGAACTCGACGCCCAATCAGGTGCCCACCGATACGTCACGGGAATCGCGCTCGTCGATATGAATGGTGTAGAGAACGCATAACATGGACTCAGGAACAATGGGATTAAATTATGTTTTCTGATGAGTCGCGATTCGGGTTTAAGCCTGATACAAGAAGGGTGCGAGTGTATCGTCGGCCCGGAAATACTGAAAGGCTCAGGTGCGTTCAGGAAGTTCATCCATACAGCGGCTCAACAGTTATGTTATGGGCGGGTATTATGAAGAACAGGCGAACTGAGCTCGTTTTTGTAAATGGAAACATGAATGCTGAAAATTACATTGAGGATATTCTCAGACCTTATGTCTACCCATTTGCACAAACCTTTTGGCTCCAATTTTAGTTTAATGCATGACAATGCGCGTTCACATACAGCTCGGCGAACCAGTGAATACTTTGCAACGGAGAACATCCGGGTATTGCCCTGGCCTGCACAATCGCCAGATCTCAACCCCATCGAGCACGCATGGGACATGCTCCAGAGACGTGTTTTGAAGGACTTGGACGGAGCGACAACAACCCAACAGCTGAAGGATTTGCTACAATTCCATTGGGAGCGAATACCGCAAGATGACATAAACAGTCTCATTAATTCAATGAATAATCGTTGCCGACAAGTTCTGAATAGCAGAGGAGCCCATACTTTGTATTAAATTGTTCTATTCTTTCATAATAAATACATTTTCTTTAGAAATTTCATTTTGTAAGAAAAAAGTTTAGTTTCTTATGTATTTTAGTTTCTACAGTATATTCTAATATTGTTCATTTCTGTTATTAAAAGAACTTATAAAGACAACAGCTGTTATTTTTACATCATAGAACCCTAAAGATATTATTTTAAAAATAAAGTACAACGTTATAATGTGAAGAACCATCCTAAAATTTAAATTAGTACATGTTGCTTAGACTTTTTTGATGAGTGTATATTGTCTGCAGTAGCGACCTTTTCTGGTGTAGCCCTATTGTAGAACGCCATCTATGTGTCAGTCCCGGGACTTATTGATCCATGTAATATCTATATCTATACACATATTAAGAATGTAAATCTAACGTGTCTGTACTTTTAAGATTTTTGTAAAAAAAATGTTGCAGGTGTCTAAGTATAAGTAATACAATACATTTCAATCATTTTTAGAAATGTCTGTCTGTCTGTCTACGCATCACTGCTAAAGTACTGCGGTCACGATAAAACGTCACCAAAAAAATCATAAAGCATATCCTCGAGTAATTCAGTCTTTATTTCAGTAAAATCGGTCCACTCTAACAAAAGTTATTGTAATTTTAATGACGACACGACTTAAGTACAAGAGAAAAGTAGATAACTAAATGGACTTAATACGTTCAGATGATTTTATTAATCGCTATTTTTTATATAAATTTCCACAGGGCCGAAGTCGCGGACACAGTTACTAAAAAGTAAAATTTGTTGTGGAACGTTGTTTTACGTTTAGTAGCATTTTTTGTTTTGATTTTGGTCAAACTATCTATCTGTGCATATTGGTCCCCTGGGGATAGTTCGGTTTCGATAATGTTGCGAATTTTACTATCTTAGGGTAGTCCCTTAAGCTGTATACTTAGAAAATCACATAAGATAATAATAATTATGTTTAACCTATAAACTCTTTTTATTTCGAAGTTACATACTATAGACATATTAACAAACTGTTTAATTTTGACTATGCCACAGTCTATGAAATTTGATTTGTTTTTGTTCAAAGTACAATTTAAGTATTTTTTATATTTTAAACGACGTCTAACTTCCTCCCTTAGGGAAACGAAGTTCGGCTATTTCAATCACGCGCTCTAGGAAAGCTCTAGGAAAGCACCTACATCGATCGAACACATCTCAAACACCCTTAAATAGCAAGACTTTCCGGTACGGGAGGTACATCGCATGTACCATCTTCGTACGACAGCTTCCTACAACCTGATGTTGGTAATTCTAGACTGTTGCAGGGAGGGTAAAGCTATTTCCCCACTATCCTCCCTGCGCGACGTTAAGGGCGCGGCGTTGTCATCGAGCCACTCTGTAATTCGTTCGTATCCTCACATTATCCCAACTGTCAAGTGTACGAGTTACGAGTTAGAGATCACCCCGCGAATTGTCGTGGATGTCCTTGCACATCGTACAGAAAACGTCTTTGTCATCTCAGGCAGGAGATCTCATCCAAAGCACCTGCTACAACCACGAGCCACGACCTTCACCTCTGATATTCAGAAAGAGGCCTTCCCTAGTCTGCCAAGCACTTCCCGTGCACCGGAAGCACCCGCACCTGCACCGTGCACATCTCAACGGATCGCACGGACCCCTCAAGCTCCCTGGGCTCGCAAGCCAACGGCCCAGCCCCAGAAGGTTAAGCTCACGCAGACTAACCTTACCTTCTCCTTTTCTGTCGCTGGCATCTACTGGCTTACCCAGGTGGTCCTTGTACACGAAATACAGGATATCATCGCATACAACACGATAATAAACAGCAATCAAAATCGCGGTTTTCTTTACGTAATTTCGCAATTCCCTAGTATCGCGGTTACCCTACAGTGCCTTAATATCCACTTAATAAATCAGTTTAGTTATTGATATAATTAATCCGTGTGTTTATGTTCATTCCTCTCTAAAATTACAGAAATATTAGGACTTAGGCGCGATTTGCATGCTTCGTATTCTCGTTTCGTTTCATTAAAAATTGGCTGAAAAAATTGGAACCTGAAAAATATCCTTGTAGTACCATCGTATGTGGGTACTGGTAGTTATTATATTAGGCAGTTTAACGCGCGAGAGCAACTCCTGGCTTCCCTCCCCCGCCACGATCGTTTCTCCCTTAATACCGCTAGAGGGAGGAGATCGGCTGCGTCGCCATTACATTATGGTATGTGCCGCGAAAGAGACGTGAACGCTCTGTGTCACGAACAAGTACGCAAATCAACTCGCGAGTGACAATACATTTTATGTGACCCGCCTACTCTTTGGATACGGACACAAACTTGCCGAAACCAGCGATCAGCCTCTGCCAAGTAAGCGTGTATGTTTCTATTACCTAGCTCAATCGATTATATACTCTTGGATCCTACGATTGTGCGTGCTTCCCGTAATACCCTTGCCCTCGCAAAGCGCAAAAATACAGTCCACATCTCGCCTTATAAGAAACACCGCAATCAATGGAGGTGAAAGGAATCAAGTGACTGGACCACATTTAAGCCCGCTCCCCCGCATTTCATGATCCCTCTCGCCGGATTTTCTTTCCATTTTATGGTCCATTCGAACCGGATGTGTCTCCTCCAGCTCATTATCTTAATATAGTTTTATTTGTCACGAGTTGGATGAGAATTAACAGTATATCAGGTTCCAATCGGCAACACGAAAAGTTGTCCGCATACCGCCTCTTAAAAAAATTATTATTACATTTTGGGCATATTATAGTATTCTACTAAATTCTAACGATATACGGGTCTCATAAATTATATTATTCTCATAAATTATATTATTTCGCTTATTACATACTTACATTGGTATTTAACGCATTTATAAAGTTAATTTTTCAATTTGTTACCGCTCGCGCAAACTTATGGGCCTACATACACGTAATTTTGTGCTGAATCATAACAATATGTTGTCAAATTGTTTATAATATTTGGTGACGCCGCGATTGTCGACGTCACCGTAGGCGTGCGAGTGCGGGGGTTTCTATGCTAATTTAAGTGGACTGTATATGCGGGTGTGCTATATTTGATATTCAACTATTGCGATCAGCTACGAAGAGGGAGACAAGGGTAGGAAGGAAACTTGGCACATACCTCGCGGCGCTGCAGTCTCCACGTGGCTAGCCGGCTAGGTGATTCTCGTTTCTCTCCACCTAGTTTCCTCCCACACAACACTTATTGTTTATAATATATGTCGGCACGTATGTAGCGATGCGTTTATTTCTCACTCGACCAGGCGAAAATTCAAACTATTAGCATGTGGTGCGGTCACAACAATCTCGATGCGGCGCGCAAACAACACTGACGATAGCAAACGAACACTGGCGGCGCGGACGTCGCGCTACCTTATATAATCATGTGCCATAGTAAGGGGAAGCGGGGCGGGTGGCGTAATCTGATCGCAATTAATTGGTCGGGCTTCAAAGTGGCGTGATTTCATTCATAATGCGGGAATTTTCAAATATACATAAAGCGGCGCAACCAATATTTATCCTGCATTGGCAGCTTATTCATTTTATTACTATACCGTGTGATCAGTATTTAATTCGTATTATTACATCTCATAAGAAAATTACTAAGTTTATTTAGATATACCCCACACTGGACAGATTTGCTAATTACTCGCGACGCCGTGCTAACTGACTCAATAACTAAATAGATAATTATTGTTTTAGAATATTAGTATAGCACCGCGCGGTAGGAAGGTTTCTTTTGTTGTGTTTAGTATATATATTGTTATTTTTGAAGTTTATTTTTTATTTTATTTTATTTATTTATTGAACACCAACACAATGTACACTGATCATTATTAAAATAAGACACGCACAATTTGTAACGGTAAGTGTCATCGCAATTAGAGGTGTAGACTGCATGCTTAGTCTGACAATGAGCAAACAGTTAGGGTTACAAAATGAAATTATGAAATTCACTAAGTTTACTTAATATTTTACATTAAGAAAATTAATTCCCTAAACAAACTCAAACAAAATTTTGAAAAAAAAAACAAAAACATTACATCTGAGAGTAATTTGAGATTTGAAGCAGAATTGTATATGATCAATTGGAAAAATGAATATTAAAAGAAATAAAAAAATAAATAATCTAATATAATGAGAGTACGGGCAATAATGATTAGACAATTTCTCCTTTTAGTTCCTTTCTAAACATGGCAATGTTTGCTGCGAATAAGTCAACATTTGTATTTTGTTTCGATGTACTGTTAAACTCACGAGTTAATCTATTAAGTGGTGCGTTTTTACCTAGGTTAGAATTACTGTGAGTTTCTTTGATGATACTTATAAATCTTGCAGATCTAGGGAGTCTCGTGGGTATAGCAAAGTTGAGGTTTGACAGGAGATAGGGAACGTCGAGTAAGCCATTCGCTAATTTGTACAAGAAAAGAAGATCGAGAGTGCGTCTACGTTCGGACAGCGACTTAATTTTGAAATGGCTGAGCCGATCAGAATACGAGCGGATAGCCTTTGCTAAATTACAAGAGAAGGTCAAATGCCACATGAAGCGCTTTTGAACACTCTCGATCCTTTTTTTATAAACCTCGTAAAAGGGATTCCATACGACACTGCAGTATTCCAAATGGCTTCGTACTAGAGAATTGTACAATACTATCTTCGTTCTAGGATGTCTGAAATCCCTGCAATTACGCAAAACAAAGCCCAGGCACTTAAAGGCTTTATTACATACATTATCAATGTGCCTATTCAGCCGTAACTTGTTATCTAATGTAACCCCCAAGTCTCTTATGAACGTTACTTCTTTGAGATAATTATTATTAAGTTTATAATTAGTATCAGGGTTACTTTTTTTTCTGGAGAAATGTATAAAGTAGCATTTGTCTACATTTAGGTCCATCTTATTATCTTGGCACCAAACAGCAAGACGGTCAAGATCTTGTTGCAAAAGCAGAGTATCATTAGATGTCTTGATTGATTTGACGATTTTTAAATCGTCAGCGAACAGACAGTAGTTGGAATGATGGAAACATTTGCCAATATCGTTGACAAAAATGTTAAAAAATAAAGGACCCAAATGAGATCCCTGTGGAACTCCAGATAGGACTTTGTAAGGATCAGAACTGTGACCACTTACGACAACCAATGATTTTCGTTCCGTCAAATAGGAACTACACCAACTCAGCAAAGGTTCTGCTACTCCATAGGCTGAAAGCTTGCTGAGAAGCAATTGATGGTGGACTTTTTCGAAAGCTTTGCTGAAGTCGGTGTAAACGGCGTCAACTATGGAGCGTGTATCCAGCTCTTTAGAGATTCTGTCGACGAATGAAACCAAATTAGTTGCTGTGGACCTTGCCTTCATAAAAACATGTTGGTGGGGATCCATAAGTTGTTTGAAATGTCCTTCGAAAATAGGATGTAGAAGCTGTTCAAATACTTTGGAAAATACCGGTAATATGGATATAGGCCTATAATTTTTTATCTGGTTTTTGTCACCGCTTTTATGAAGAGGCAATACATGAGCGCTTAGTAATAGATAACGATGATTAAAAAAAGGGTAGACGAGACGCATGAACAGGCATGCAATGACGAAAGTAATCAAGTGTTATTGCTATATTCAAAGCGTGATATTTTATTTACTCGAATGCAAAACATTTATGGTAAGTCAATGGACATTATGGATGAGATTAAACGTAAATTATTCATTCATACCTCTTCGAATATTGACAATTTACGTAAAGAGTTTGAAACGGTTTTGGATTCGTATAATCTATTATATTTGAAGATAAATCCAAACTCTCAAATAAATACCAGCATTTTATATCATTTGATGAAATGTTTTGTTACGTAAAGCAAGTTTTATCCGAGTTAATTCAACTATATAACCCTTCTATTCACAATTCACACCCGCAACGCATTAAAAAATACCTTCCTTCAATTGATTTAATTTCATTTATAGGCGATTTGCATACATGGTCTATTATTTATAAGCAATTTAAAAGTATGATTCATGATGATCCTTTTTTTTTTTTTTTTAACGTGGGGAAATCCCTTATGGATACCCACCCTCCCGGGGGAGAGAGTGGGTTATGTCCGACTCGCACAGACTAAAACCCCACGGTGTACCGACAGACCATTGTGTGGGGGCGGCAAGGGATCGTTCAAGCTAATCAACCTTGTAGAGCCGCTCCCACGGTCCGCCCGGCGGAAGGTGACCGCCGGGCTCCTACCTATAGAGGGACAGACCGGGCACACACCGGCTGCCCCCCCTCGTCCGCCGGACCTGTGCAATGAGGAGATGGGCCCCCCGGCCCACCCCCTCAGGTCCGGCTACGGTGGCGGGAGGAGTTGGGTAAAGCGCCGCCTCCTCCCGCCTGTCCTCCTTTGGCGGAGAGGGCCACTTTGAGGATCTGCCTCGCGGGCCCTCTCCGCCTCCTCCTTCTGCGAGATGACGTCCTCGCAGAAGGAGGACATCGCTCGCCAAGCCTGTTCGCTGCCGAGCATGGCCGAAACCACGCTCGGCAGCGATAAGTGCGTTCCCACCGCCACCGCCAGAATGCGGCGCTGCTCCCCCCACGCAGCACACTCAGACAGAGTGTGCTGCGCGGTATCTTCGACAGCGCCGCACTCGTGACAGGCGGCGGTCGGCTCCCTGCGTGCGATCCGGTGCAGGTACCACCCGAAACAACCGTGTCCGGTGAGTACCTGCACCATCCGGAACGTCAGGGAGCCCCACTCTTCATGATGATCCTGACTTGACTTATAGTGATAAGGTACATTATTCAAAATCATCCGGTCAGGCGTTATCTGTCTGTGCCAACCGAGGATAATTATTTGATAATTTGGAATTCCTTAATTGAGAAATATGATGATCCCTGCTCCCTCGGTAGTTCTTATCTTGATCAGTTGTTACATTTTAGATATTTAACTGTTAGCAGTGCATCTAATCTCGAGTCATTTGTAACACACTTTGACTCAGCGGTTCAGGCGCTCAAACAATTACAAATTAGCGACTTGACTGATTTTATTTTATTACATCTCGCTTTGTAACGATTGGATTCTGAGACTGTTAAATTGTTTGAAGTAACATATCGCAAAAACAAAATCCCTTTTTATAAGGATCTTATAATATTTGTAAAGGAGCAAGCTAAGGTGTTATCGCGATCGATTAATAATAATTCTACCATTACTTCACGCCTTTACAAATCCGCTACACAAACTAAAACTACAAAGTCATTTCTAAACACAGAAATGGTGTGAGATAAAACAACCGACAATAATAACTTAATTAAATGTAGTTTGTGCAAAACCAGTAGACATCAACATCGTTATAACTGTCCTTCCTTTATAAAATTAACACCGCGTCAAAGATATAATTTTATTAAAAATAATTATTTTTGTAACAACTGTTTAAGTGTGAAACATAGAACTTTTGTATGTAATTCTAAACATACTTGTTCACTTTGCTCTGGTAGACATCATTCTTTGTTGCAGTTTAATCCACGCGCTAATTGTAATAATAATGTGGTTATCTCTGACACTTGTATAACCGCTCGCGCTAATGCAAACCCCGCGCCTGTTACCGATCGAAACTCGGTATGTCGCTTATCGGCAGCTCGCGACTCGTTAAGTCGTCCGAGTAACGCTTCCGCTATTCTAAACTCTGTTTGCGATAACCATAGGGCTCAGACATCTAATTTAAATAATAAAGCATCAGTGTGCACTGTTTCATGTGATAGTGTTAACCGCACAATAACAACCACTTTGTTGGGGACCGCTAAAGTAAATTTTATTGATAAATATAACAGCTCGCATATATTGAGATGCCTGATTGATCCCGGCTCTTAGAGTAATTATATTACTGTAGATTATTGTACGCGTTTGTCGCTGCGTGTACGCAATCAATTTCTGAAGTTCAAGGCATTGGCGGGCTAACGCAGAAGATTTTAGGTATTACTGATGTAACATTTACGTCTCGATTTGACAGCGGGCACGAGTATAGTATTCAACCGATGGTAGTAGACAAAATAACGTCACAACTTCCTGACTCGCGCATATATCTCAGTTGTTTAGAGTATTTACGTGACATACCATTGGCGGATGACTCATATCATGAGCCCGGTTCGATCGATTTGTTATTAGGCGTAAACTTTTATTTACAAACTAGCTGACCCGTGCAACTTCGTCTGCACGAAATAGGTTATTACCGGTTCCAATTTTATTTCCAAACGCCAAAAATCTTAAAAAACCTAAAACCCGATTGTAGCGAAACTTATCGGGTCCAATTGTGACTCAAAACTATACTATATATATATATATTGGCAAGAAATGTCTTCCCGATATCCACTGGGTTGCTCCTTTGACCCTCACCTACACGGCCTATTTACTATATAATATATATTTCCCTAAATAAAAAGTAATCTAATATACCTTTCTAACAGTGAAATAATTTTCTAAATCGGATCAGTAGTATCAGAGATAACCCCGAACATCCAAACTCACAAATTTCAACTTTTTAGTATTGGAGGTTCATGGATATGAATTCTACAATTGTCAAATTAGTCATGGGAGAGTCACTTTATAGATAATATTATTTTTTTATTACATAATTTAGTTCTTCCAGATTATATCACTGAGATACACAAAGACAAACACAACACTACAGACATCTGGCCTAAAAAAAATAAATATTTACATAATGATTACTGATAGTTATTGTGTTACGTTGAAGTTTAATTTTGTTAAAACACATAAAATTAGACTATTGACAAAAGGAGAAAATACATACCTTTGTGCCTTTGTTAAAATCAGACGGACGTAGTAGTATATTGTTAGGTAAAATATCATACAACGAAATACTAAATTGGGGTAATCGAAAAAATGTGTTCTAGAGTGCCTTCATCCGACCCCCATACACATATTGATTTGTTGCTGATTCTGAACTTTGCAAGATGCACTGGAGAGCGTTCAGTCTACAGATAGTAGACGCAGCAAACTTACAACAGTCACGAAATTTATAAACCCATGGCTTATCAGGAACGTTATCCTAAATGGAAGTATAAGATTTGCCTTTAATTTGGTGGAATACATTCCATTTTGAGTTCCATGACAGTAACAAATCAGTCTTGTTTGGGGAGTATAAATCCTGAACATAGGTTTTATAATGATCCAAATGTTCAGTCTGGATAGCTTCTTTAGCGAGAAGATCAACAGCTTCATTACCCTGGATCACACTATATCCTCATATCCGTGCTAAAACTACATAAATTCATAAAAAAAAAATAATAATAATAATAATAATAAGCCTTTTATTCTGAACTTTTATACAGTTTTTTTTTTTTTTTTCTTATTATAATATATCTCGTAGTTCAGTGTGCCTCTTGGCATAGGCCTCCTCTAACATTTTCCATTGGGTTCTGTCTTGCGCTACCCTTCTCCAGTGATGACCCGCTGTAAGTTTTATGTCATCTTCCCATCTTGTTAGTTGACGTCCTCTGTTTCGCTTGCCATCTCTGGGATACCAGTCTGTGACCATTTTGCTCCATTTACTTTGGCGATCTCTGGTCATGTGGCCTGTCCATCTCCACTTCTGTTGGTCTATTCTATTGATCACATCGACTAGTTTAGTTTTTTGTCTTATCGAGCTGCTCTTTACTTTGTCTAGCTTCTTTAATCCTGTAAGGCTTCTCTCCATGGCTCTTTGACAACGTTGTAGCTTTTCTCTATGAAGTTTCGTGAGTGACCAAGTTTCGCATCCATAGGTGATGACTGGAAGAATACTTGTGTCAAAGACTTTCTTTTTTATTTGCATGCATAGATCTTTGGATTTCAAAATTTCTTTCAGAGCCCAATACTTCTTCCATCCGTTTGCTATTCTTCTATCGATTTCTTTAGTAGTTTGGTCTTTGTGGGATATTATTTGTCCTAGGTAGCTATATTCAGACACATATTCTAAAGGCTCGTTATCAATTTTTATGATAATAGGTTTGGCGTTTGTAAGTAATTTTGTTTTGTCTTTGTTCATGGATAGTCCTGCCTTCATGCTTTCGTTCTTAAGTGATGTTATCATTTTTTTAAGGTGGATCGGATTTTCTTCGAACAAGACTATATCATCTGCAAATCTTAGGTGGTTTAGCTTTACTCCTTGCACATCTATACCGAAGTTATTCCAGTCTAGTCTTCGGAAAATGCTCTCCAGGGCGGACGAAAACAATCTCGGTGACAGAGGGTCTCCCTGTCTTACTCCTCTTTCGACCTTGAATTTTTTCCCTAGAGATTCAAGTTGAATCCTTGCTTCGCTGTTAGAATAAATGTTCTTTATAATGTTGATATAATTTGAGGATAACCCATGCTGTTCAAGGCTCTCCCATAAGGTTTTGTGGTTTATGCTGTCAAAGGCTTTGGAGTAATCAATAAATGCCATGTATAAGTTCTTGTTGTACTCATTGTATTTTTCTATTATTTGTTTCACTGTATGTATGTGATCCAAAGTAGAATATTTTTGTCTGAAGCCAGCTTGCTCTTGTGGTTGGTTTTCATCCAGTTTTTTACTTATTCTTTGTAGAATAACTTTGGAGAATATCTTGTATATATTTGACATCAGACTTATCGGTCTATAGTTCTCTATGTCTTCTTTTTTTCCTTTCTTAAAAATGAGGATAATGTGTGATATTTTCCACTGTGTGGGGATTAACCCAGTTCTTAGAATTTCATTGAATATTGAAGTGAGTATGGGTAGAAGTTCATCAAGAGTGCCTTTTAAAATTTCGTTCGTAACTTTGTCAGGGCCTGGAGCTTTCTCCATTTTCTGACTAATTATAGCCTTTTCAATTTCTCTAGGTAGTATTTCTGGCTTTAGTACCAAATTGTTTTGTCTTTCACTGATGTATCTTTTTTGTTTGTGTCCTTGCTTAGTACCCGGGTTTGAATAAAGGTTCTGGTAAAATTTAGTGGCTATCATGCTTATATCTTTCCTGTTTGAAGAAGTACTCTCTTTTTTGTTGAGCTTTGGTATCCATTCTTTGTTTATTTCTTTCAACTCCTTAAACGCTTTTTTTATTCCCCCCGTTTTTGTTATATGCCTTTCTATTGTTTGTATCCTCTTAGTCTTTCTGTCTTTTCTCATATTCTCTCGTATTTCCTTACTAATCTCCGTAATAGCTTTAATGTATTCCTTTTTAGGATGTTTTGAGAACAATTTTTTTCTTTTTTCTATTAGTTTTAGTGTTGTGTCGTTTAGTCTATATTTCTTTACTTGGCTGTTTTCAGTTTTATTTTGAGTTAGTAGCTTTTCTAATTTTCCATATTTCTCTAAGACATCAGTGTTATTGTTAGTTGTTATTAATTCCTCAGCTGATTCTTCTAGAGTTTGGGCAATTTTCTTTAACATTTCTTTGCTGTGATGTTCTATTTTGTATGTGTCTAAATATTTCCTTGATTTCTTTGGTGGTACTGTTTTCAAGGTACATCTTACCATACGATGGTTCGTGTTAAAATTAAATTTAGATAGGACTGACGTATCCATGAAGGCTTTCGGGTAGTTTGTTGTAATGTAGTCAATTTCATTTTTCGTGTTACCGTCAGGTGAAATCCATGTCCATTTATTCTTCTTGTTCTTCATATACATACTGTTTAGAAGCGTGAGGTTATGTTCTAATAGAAATTCGATCAGTAATTCCCCGTTTGGACTTCTTTTTCCTTGTCCAAAATTTCCCAGGACATATTCTTCCTTGTTTTGTTTAACTCCAACTTGAGCATTAAAATCTCCCATTAATATGATATGGTTCTCTGAATACTTAGCTAACGTTTGCCTTAGATTTTCGTAGAAAAGTTTGGTTTCTGTTTTTTTCGCTTGCTCTGTTGGAGCATATGTTTGTATAATCGACCATGTTTTTTTGTATATAGGTATATCAATGTTAAGAATGGCTATTCGATCAGAAATTCCAATAAGTTCTTGTATATATTGTTTAATTGATCGTTTGATTAGGAATCCTACTCCTCTCTGGCCTGGTATTTCTCCCTTATGGAAAAGTATGTAACCATTATGTTCTTCTATTTTTTTCTCCTAATCTTCGGAGTTCGCTAATGCCCAAGATGTCCCATTTTATTTCTTCCAGAGCTTTTTCTAATTCTTGCAGACTTTCATTCGTTCTTAGAGTTCTTGTGTTTAGAGTTGCAATCTTAAGTGTTTTGTTTCTTTTTGTTAGAGGGTAATGGTCTGTATCTCCCGCGGAGACCAACCGTAGTGGGAGATGTTTTGTTGTTTGATTTTGTTTATGCATTTTAGTTAAAGGTGTTTGTTTCCGGTTTTCCAGAGCAGTTATTCGTTTTTTGAAGTATTTAGATGGGGGTCAGATCTTGCTCGCTCGACATAATTCAGTATATTTGGTCTAATGATCTCTTTTGTATAAGTTTTGGTTATTGATTGGGATGGATTACTCAAAATTTTGTCTGTATTTATTTTTTTCTGTGTGGATGATTTAGGGGAGACCGATATTTCTCTTTTTCTTTTTTCTCTGTTATTGTCCTTTGGTCTTATCACTATCAGTTTGTCATACTTTATGTAAGCAGTATTTCCTTTTTTCCTTTCCTCTTCTACTTGTGGTTGTAGTTGCTTTCGTTTGTTTAAAATTTCTTTAGGGTAGTCCTCCTTCATGTTGACCCCTAATGGAAGGTTTGACTTGTTTTTAAGTATGAGATGTTTTTTCCATTGTGTCGTGATGGAGACTACGATCGGACGATTTCTATCTTCGGAATATCTGCCGATTCTATATATGTTACTAATTTCTTGACTATCCAAGTGCACACCCATATCAATTATGATATCTTTGATGTAATCCACTAATTCTCCTTCAGATTTGCCCTGTTCTTTTACTCCAAAAAATACTAGATTACTCTTTCTTCTTTCTTTCTCTGTTGTCTTAAGTTTCTGTTCGAGTTCTGATACCTTACGTTTGAGGTTATTATTTTCTTCCATAATTATGCTCATCTTCTCATGTAAAGCTTCCATTACGTTTCTGGTTACAGATTGCGTTATAATTTCGACTTGTTTCTCTAATTTCTCATCAAGTTTATGTAGAAATAATTCCATGTTTTTATCCATTTTTTAAATATGAATTCGTTTCTATGGTAAATTTTAAACTTTTTTGTGGTAACCTCGATTTTTGTTTTTTGTGGAGGCAACACTGATCATACAAATGTCACTGTCATCAAATTGACGTGAGGATGGTACTATACATACAGATCTGTATCTGTATTCTATTATCTTTGACAGTGGTTTGAATTTTAGGTTGTAATGCGTTTTAGGTTATAACACTATTTATGAGTTTTTCAAATGAAGTTTTAGCACTTTCACTGAGATCACTTCACGAATACAGTTATTGACAATATCTATAACAGTTTTAAGTTTCTTAGCATAAGATAATCACGATTAACACAATTATTTCGATTTTTTTCGGCAGAGGTTTATGACGTACGTGTATTTAGTTACGACACCGGAACCGGACATAAAAAAAAAAAAAAAAAAAATACATTGATACAAATGGAATTGATTAATTGTGATAACTGATGTTTCATTAGAATATGTCAAACATGTCAAAACAATATCAAATGTATTGTAAAAAGTTTCAATAAGAATTATTTCATAAGAAAAAGCCCTTTCTTTCTTTAAGGCAAACAATTTCATTAATATATTTAAAAAAAAAACGTTTATATATATAGATTTATTGATACAGGAACCTTTTCGGGCATCCCCAGAATACCCTCCTAAATTACTATCACAATCTGATCAGTACTTTCGGCATGCATAGATGACAAACATATAAATATTGATTTTTATATATAAAGAATAATGATAAATTAAACACTGAATGATCGGGGATTATCAAGTTAATAAAAGTTAATACATCAATAGGTAATCCTTGAGTAGGTTTGCTATTGAAATGAAAATTTTATTTGTGTGTATATTATACAGTCTCTCTCTCTCTGTCTTTCTCTATTACGACACCTAACCTATGGTACATAGACTCTACACATCCACAATACGTAAAAATAAAATTAAAAAATCATCTCTACCACTTACTTTATCATAACAATCTTCAACTTGTATTAAAACTTTTTCATACTCCATTGTATTGAAAAAAAAAAATAAGATATGATCAGCTGTCACTTGCCTGTAACTATACGTCTAAGAGCTAGCAACGGTTTCATTTTAGAATGTTTTGTTTTTCACTAACTTTGAAACGCTACTAAAACATGAAATTATTATTGCCAGACATGTTTGTTATTAACAATAATGTGCTCGAAGCTATTTTTTGTAAATATAAAAAGTATGTTAAGATTGCTGTAATTTTTATATTATTTTATTTAGACGTAAAAGCGGGTAAATTAAAAATAATATGTATAGAATAACTTAGCTATAGCGATAGCTTAGCGCAACACTGGCTGTATAATAAAGATAGCGATAATTGTGAAAGCGCCTGTTATAGACGCATGTATTCAAGATGACGTCAGTCTCAAGTCATATGTCTACGTTTATCGTTGTTTTTCATTGTTTACGGTGAAATCTCAATATCATAATGGTTAATAAAATGAAATATGTTCTTTGCAATGGAAACAATAAAATGGTTTGAAATTAATTATTTTATTTATAAAAAATATCATCGGGCACATTATTGTCAATAAAAAAATATTCTGGCAGTGATAAATTCATGTTTTTAATAGCATTAAAATGTTACAGAAAAAAATATTTCCTAAAATTATTTATAAATCAAAATTTTGACCTGTAAAGATGTGATGCGCATTAAAAAACACAACGTTAACCGGCTACCAGGTATCCTGAATCCTGTTTGGAAGGACATAATATATCTTCATATTAACGAACCAACTTTTCTAAAATTCTCGTTCTTCCAACGTTGCTGGCTCTTGTACTAAGGTTTCGCAAAAAAGCCTAGTTACATTAACTACAATACGACATGCACGCCACCTACAGTGACATGTAACTTATACATTAGATATATAAATACTAACAGTGTGTCAAATGAGGTTTATCATAAGCAACATATTTGAAACCTTAAACCACCATGTAATAACCTCAGTGCTCACTTACACTGTATAAAAAACTAATGAAACAATGACTTAAAGATGTTATTATGATGATATAATATGCCCATATTGTGAATAAGTAATACGTTTATGGTCTTTTTATCTTATCTTTTTAGAAAGACTCCTTCTATCTTCAAATTTCCTGTTAATAATTATAATGTTGAATTGTATACAATGAATGAGCTGACGTCTTGAACTCTCGCATAAACATAAATCAAGATATCAAACGCTATATCTGTTTAAGCAGTTTTTAATATTCGACAATTTAAATTGTGCTCATTGATTTAGATACCATATTCTTATATGTTACTATGGTTATGTTATGTAGGTGATAGGTTATGTAAGGTCAGCTATCTGCCAGTGAAAGTCCCGTGAAAATTGGTTCAACTGTTTTGGACAAAGCACTGCGGGCGAAGCCATGGTTAATAGCTAGTCTAAATTAAAATAGACTAAATGACTTTTTATAACATCCGCTATCTGCCGGTGAAAGTCCCGTAAAAAACGGTCGAACCGTTTTGGACATAATGTTGCGAGCGAATCCACTGTTAACAGCGAATATAAATAAAAATTTCCTAAATTAGTTTTTATAAGATCAGCTAGCTAACAGTAAAAGTCTCGTGAAAGTCGGTCAAACCATTTTGGAGATAGCTTTGCAGGCGAAACTACGGTTAACAGCCAGTATAAATTACAATCACTTAAATTACTTTTTATAAAGTCAGCTATCTGCCAGTAAAAGTCCCGTGGAAATCGGTCCAATCGTTTTGAAAATAGCATTGTAGACAAAGCCGCGGTTAACAGGTAGTCTAATTTAAAGTAGCCTAAGTAACCCGCTGTAATTTTTTCTATCTGCCAGTGAAATTCTCGTCAAAATCGGTCCAGCAGTTTCGGAGATTAGCCGGAACAAACAGACAGACAGACCGACAAAAATTTTAAAAATTGCATTTTTGCTATCAGTTGCGTGTATAGTTTCACACCCAATCAGTAAAAAATTGTTATTTTGATATTACATACAGACACTTCATTTTTATTATATGTATAGAAGAAAAAGATATAGATATAGATGTATAGATTTTATTGTTTGACAAAATTGTCGGAATAAATAATTTACCCTCCGCCTTAGAGACTACTTTAGGATATTTAATCATGGGTGACGCACCTATTGTGTCATCTCCCGCAACCCGCACTATATGCGCTTTTACTAAAGAACCTCTTAATGATTTAGTAGAGAAGTTCTGGTCAACCGAAGAACTACCCTCACAAGGGTTTTCGAGTCCTGAAGACCAGGTTTCTGAAGATATATACACGTCTACCTCTGTGCGCTTACAGGACGGTAGTTATTCTGTTAGTCTTCCGTTTAAAGACGATCCGCAAAAGTTAGGGAATTCTTACATTACCGCTAAAAGGAGGTTTTTACTTCTAGACCGAAGATTTTCAAGGTCACCTGATTTAGATGAACAATATAACGAAGTTATTCGTGATTATTTAGAAAATGGCATGAATATTATTATTTGCCTGGTTATGTTATACCGCACCATCCCGTGATCCGTAACGATAAATACACGACCCGGGTTCACGTAGTCTGGGATGCTAGTGCCGAAACTGATTCAGGGGTGTCACTTAATGATATTCTACATACGGGATGTAATTTACAAGCCGATATTTTTGACATTCTTTTAAATTTTCGTATATTTCGCATCGCATTCCTAGCTGATGTGAGACAAATGTATTTATGTATTTCTATACATCCACCGCACCGCAAGTATCCGCGAATTTTGTATCGCTTCTCTCCCGATGACCCACTCGAAATGTTTCAGTTTAACCGTCTCACATTTGGCTTGCGCTCGTCGTCGTACTTGGCTATAGGTACTTTTCGGCAACCTGCTAGTGATGAGCGCAAAAATTGGCCAGATGCCGCTACCGTCATGGAGAGAGAGATGTGTATACATGGATGACCTGGCCTCATCTGCGTCATCCTTGGATGAAGCAGTTATGATGGCGCGGGATCTGATCCAACTCTTTAAGGCTGGTGGGTTCGACTTAGTAAAGTGGAGCAGCAACTCTTCAGAGTTATTGCAACACATACCCGCCTCTCACCGCCTATCGGACTCCATCTCTTTCGATGATGACAATTCTGTCTAATTAGTGTGTAATCTAATTTAATTGTATGGTTGTTCCAACAATAAAGTATTTCTTTCTTTCTCTCTTTCTCTCATGTACCCCCCACACGCATAGTTACAATATTTATCAGAGCTAGCGCTAATTTCGAATCTTAAGTTCTCTCGTCATATGGGTTAGAGAATGATTCTCATATCTCTTTGGTTGCATTTTCAGACGCAAGCCAATAAGCTTATGGTTGTGTAATTTATTTGCACGTTGTTAACGGCTATCACCCTCCACTTGTATCGCTCGTCTGCTCGAAGTCTCGGGTTGCATCTGCAAAACCCTGTCCTGTAGTAAGTAAGTCCTGTAGTACGACTCTGTCCGCTGCCAACGCAATAGGGTAATCACTATTAAGTAGATAACTTTATTATTTTCTATTTATATGTTTTTCAATAGTAAAACTTACTTTTTAATGTTACGCATGTAGTTTAAGTTTTGTTCTTCTTGTATTTCCGCACAAAATTACTTATGATTCTGCACATAGCCGCACCGCACCGCACACGTATTTTTCTTGCCCATCGTTTTATTTTCTGTTGTAGGTATCCTTCAAAGCCGGGGGAAATTGGTAGTTATTATATTAAGCAGTTTAACGCGCGAGAGCAACTCCTGGCTTCTCTCCTCCACCACGATCCTTTCTCCCTTAATACCGCTATAGGGAGGAGATCGGCCGTGTCGCCATTACATTATGGTATGTGCCGCGAAAGAGACGTGAACGCTCTGTGTCACGAACAAGTACGCAAATCAACTCGCGAGTGACAATACATTTTATGTGATCCGCCTACTCATTGGATACGGACACAAACCTGCCGAAACCAGCGATCAGCCTCTGCCAAGTAAGCGTGTATGTTTCTATTACCTAGCTCAATCGATTATATACTCTTGGACCCTACGATTGAGCGTGTTTCCCGTAATACCCTTGCCCTCGCAAACCGCAAAAATACAGTCCACATCTCGCCTTATAAGAAACAGTGAAAGGAATCAAGTGACTGGACTACATTTAACCCTTAAATGCATGATTTAAAAACGAACTAAATTATCATACAACCAACTTTTTCCACCTTCACAATGCTTATGTCAAATTACCCGCCAATTTAATTTTCTGAAGACCCTCTTACACGTTTTTTGTTTCATTATGATATTAGCTATGATATAAAAATACGTTCTGAAACACTTGTCACAGCTGTCACTTTTTAAAATGACAAAAATTGGTTTGTAGACTTTTGGCAACAATATGCATTTAAGGGTTAAGCCCGCTCCCCCGCATTTCATGGTCCCTCTCTCCGGATTTTCCCTCCAGGTACTAATTACAGAACTATGAATTTCTCACAGTTTTAAAACGTCAATACGTTATGGGCTGGTGTGGTGGCTAAATAAATATATTTTTTCGGTAGAAGACTAAAAGTCCAGCACTGGAACCTTTACAGGCTGTTGCTATCGAATCAGACTGTAAAGACCTATTATTTATTACATAACACTATTATCTATACTAATATATAAAGCTGAAGAATTTGTTTGTTTGGTTGAATGCACTAATCTCAGGAACTACTGGTTCGATTTGAAAAAATATTTATCATATCTATATCATCACGCTAAGACCAATAGGAGTGGAGCGCCAATGACGAATGTTTCAAAATCGGGCATTTTTTTCGTTTTGATTGTTTTCGCTGCGTGTTAGCGTTTGTATTATATAGGTACGTTGCCATGGTAACCTTGTAAGTTTCTATCGCAAACATTTTCAAAGACTATTTTGTGTTCCTATTCAAAAAGTTTATTCTACGTTAGTTTTGTTTCCAATTTTTTATTTGCAATCTATTACGTATTATAAAAATAAAGCGTGTGTATGTAAAATTAAATAATAACTTTTTGGTGAAT
Organism: Antheraea yamamai; assembly: GCA_036509395.1. Taxonomy (NCBI): domain Eukaryota; kingdom Metazoa; phylum Arthropoda; class Insecta; order Lepidoptera; family Saturniidae; genus Antheraea; species Antheraea yamamai. Next base: position 11,492,121 of record AP028445.1, read on the forward strand.
AGATATAGCTACAAATAACAAAAAAAAAATGTTTTTATATTCGGTCGATATTATTATACTTTGTCTGTTTGTTTGTTTTTCCAGGTAATCTCCAAAACGGCTGGACCTATTTTAACGGGAATTTTACTGGCAATAACCGAAATTATAGCCGTTGACATATTCTAATTTATTTGTCCGCGGCTTCGTCCGCATTGCTATTTCCATAATGGTTGGACCGATTTTCACGGGATATTCACTGGTAGATTGCAGACCTCATAAAAAGTAATTTAGGTTTTTTATTCGCCTTCGGCCGCAGTGGCATATCCGAAATGCTTGAACTGATTTTCACGGGACTTTCACTAGCAGATAACTATCTAATGAGCTATTTTATTTTAAGCTAGCGGGCTCGGCAGACGTTGTCCCGCCCTGATAATAAAAAGGAAAACTTGACAAATTATACCTAAACCTTCCCCATGAATCGTTCTACTTACAGGTGAAAACGGCATGAAAATCCGTTCTGTAGTTTTTGACTTTATCGCGAACAGATAAATAGACAGATCAGAGGACTTTGTTTTACACTATGTAGTGATGAACTGTTTGTTACCTGTGCATTCGTTCGTGTGAAATTGATCAAAAATAATTTGTTTACTGTAAACAAGCGCATGACACGTACGCTGTACTGGACTCCAAGAATAAATATAATTGAAATTCATACGTATGTAATTTGAATTATATTGTCTTTTCCGCCATTTTGCTTTATTTATCGCGCTTTCGTCTACATAACTCAGCAACCATAGTAACATATAAGAATATTGTATCCAAGTCAATGAGCACTATTTAAATTGTCGAATATTAAAAACTGCTTGGACAGATATAAAGTAAAGTAAAGATATCTTGATTTATATTTATGCAAGATTTCAAGATGTCAGCTCATTTATTGTATACAAATCAACATTATAATTATTAATAGTAATTTTGAAGATAGAAGGGGTCTTTCTAAAAAGATAAGATAAAAAGACCACGTATTACTTAATGACAATATGGGCATATTATATCATCATAATAACATCTTTAAGTCATTGTTTCATTAGTTCCTTATACAGCGTTAGTGAGCACATGTGGTGTGGAGTGTGGAGTTACATGGTGGGTTAAGGTTCCAAATATGTTGCTGATGATAAACCTCATTTCACACACTGTTAGTATTTATATATCTAATGTATACGTTACATGTCACTATAGGTGGCGTGCGAGTCGTACTTACAATTGTTTTAAAGGGCATTGCTATAATTGTACACGGTCTCACAATTTTATATTTCTATAATACAATTTTTTAAAAACGCGTACGGAGCTGCGGGTACAGCTAGTATGTAATATGTTCCCTCTAGACCTGGATATTTCATATGCCATCAAACAGAATGTTTGACTACAAGATCACGTAATGTTACATAAAAATGCGGATTAAGATTGTCAAAAGCCTACAAGTCGACTTACTCTCAAATGCATCTGCCAGAGTATACCTATAGTTCCCTGAACTAAATTAAATAAATAATTAGTAAATTCGCTTTTAATTGTATAGGAAATTTAAAATCGTTATCCATATTACAAAAATAATTTTGTGGATAATAATAATATAATTTTTATTATGTATATTCTTGGATTTACTGATAATTGTAATGTAAATTAGCTGCTAAATTTGAATAGTTAATAAGAAGAAAAACTGATATTAATTTCTACATCTCGCTCAGCGACTTGAAACCTAACAAGTCACTATATACAACTGGTACCAGCTTATTTTGTAATTAGTTATCTTATTGTAAAAACAATACTGTTGAAAAATAATTGCATGGTTTCAATTATAAAGGTTGGTATTTAAACGAAATCTGAGAGTCAATGTCAAACAAGCTCACCTTCACATTTACCGGTAATACCTATTTATGCATATAAGCATTTATGTATAAGATATACTAATAAAACACTACAACATGGTATAGGATATAAGGTAAAAATATAAATAGGGCACCCATTTTCTTGCATTCACTTAAAGCAAACAGTGCAAACAGGTCGCCAGTACAAAAATGAAACTGGTGCGATATTTAATATTACTTACCTAAAAAATAATGAAGTGAAAGTGACATTTAAGTGATAAATAATTCATTTTAATATAAATTATGTTATTCTGTCGTGAAATAAATTATTTCTTAATACATGTATATAAATACAACTAATATAATTTTACTATATCATTTTATTCAATATGTATTCCTAAATTAACGTGGATCAAAAATATGTTCGAAGAATTTAATTTATTTTTAGTGTTTTTTATACCACGGTGGTGGCAAACAAGCATACGGGCAGCCTGGTGGTACTGCAGGCTATGGACGCTTGCAACACCGGAAGTGTCAATTACGGATTACCGACCTTTATCTTAAACTCGTGTTACTCTCTGTCTTCAGAACTTTTATGCATTATCTAATTTAGTTTTAGGAGCTTTTATTTTCTAGTTATTCTTAGAATACACATCCTTTTCCTTGCCTATACTTATCTCTATATTATGAAATATATTACTGTAGTTTACGTATTACTTTATTTTTTCCATAAGATAAGAACTTACTTTTAAATTAATGTTCAATTTGTTTTTTTATAATTAAATTAAATGAAAAACCCCTTACAATCTAAAACTCTTAGAGGAATAACTAAATTCTAATAATAATGTATATTGTTTACAGCTTATAATTGTATATTTAGCAGTATTTATCACTGCCGCACCTCCATCACCAACTGATGCCATCACCACTAATAAGGCCCAAGAAAAAGTCAGTTTGTTAAAATCTAATTTCAATAACGACGGACTTGGCATCTACAGATATCGCTGCTTTAAAACTAAAGGTCCACAAATAAAAAAAATATTTTTTTCAGGAGACCAGATTGAAAATTTTCATTTCGTTTTTTTACTTTTTTGGCACTCCTACTTACAATAATTTTGTGGTATTTTATATCATTCGGTGCGTATTTCAATTCTCTATTACTTTTTAACTTCAATTTTGTGGTAAGTATATCCCAAAGAAGAATAGCAGCACATACGTCCCTTTAGTTTTTAGTTTTTTCGAACAAGTAAATTATTTTTTTGAATAAAAGGCCACAAGTCCAAAAAACTTTAATATTGTACTGGAACAATTGATCACAATCTTGTTGGATTGATACAAACTTATATCTAAGAGAAAAGAAAATAAAAATTCGCATATCGAAATTGAAAAACAACCATATACTTATACACATGTAGGTAGGCGGACGTTACGTCAGTACATAGCTCTCTGTATATTTTTTTGTTATATAATTAATAGTGCTTATGTAATGTGTGTAACTTATTAGCAGCTTGTTCCATACAGTGATTTACATATACTCCATTGTTATCCTGTATTTTTGTGCAGAGGAAAAAGTGATATAGGAAATAATACGTACTTTCCTTTAATACTATTCACCGCTACCCTAAATAAATTGATATTAACGTGATTACATAAAGTGGCTAAAGTTGAACAATAATTATTACTCAAGTGTTTGTGAGCCCTCAACCTAATCCAGTCGTTCCTTCTATGGTGGTTGTACGACATAGATTTTTATATAAAACTAGCGGACCGGGCGGACGTTGTCCTGCCTTGAAAACAAAAAAAATCCTAAAAGTCGATCGCAGCGCCACCTACCGGTTCCAATTGTGAATCTAAACCATTCTCGGATCCACTCGAACACGCACAAAAAATTTCATCAAAATCGGTCCAGTCGTTTAGGAGGAGTTCAGTCACATACACACGCACACAAGAAATATATATATTAAGATATTAAAGCCCCGTTTGTTGTACAACGCCATCTCTTGGCATAGTTGGTGTATTAAATTGATCGATACCTTAATCGATATGCCAGGTGTAAAATGTGGTAGTTGTAGTAAATATATGTCACCAACAGATGGCGCAAAATGTGTAAAGTGTAGCATTCACTTTCATCGCCTATGTGTGGCCTTGCCACAGAGTGGAGTAATTGCTTCCTCCTGGCTATGTTACGAATGTAAGAAGAGGGTAACAAAAGACAGCACATCTAATGTAGTAATCTCTTCAGGTAATGTCATGCGAAATGTTCCAGAAACAGTCAGTGAACTTGAACACGAACTGCGTCAAATTAGGGACGAGATCCGCACTGCCCTGGGTGAATTTCGTGCTTTTCGAGATGAGATTGCAGAGATAAGGTCTCTCATTGGACGCGTCGATAAGATAGAGAAGAGGCTAGACGATCTGGAACAAACATTCAATCGGACCACTGCCAAGTCAAATATCGATGAGGTTGTCACGCAACTTAAACGCAACATTAATGACCGGGATCAAGAACTGCTTGGCAATGATATTGAACTCACTAATATACCTGAGAGCAACGGGGAGAATCTAACTCATACAGTGAAACTCATCGCCACCAAATTTATTTATTTATTTATTTAAGGTCCACAAAACTGAGTTCTATGAACAAAAATGGACACGAACCCTTTTATATGTGAACACAGCATGCATAATATAAGAAGACAAAGTCATAGTATTAATACAAAGAAAAATTAAATTAAATTAAACATTTAAATACATTTTTTTTCTAATTGAGGCCAAAGAAACACAAAAAAATATATCGAATTTGAAACGTAAACTATTACAAAAAGAAAGCATGCGATATAAAGGGCAATGTTGGCCTGCGTTAGTTCTTGCTAATGGTAGATGAAAAGTTTGCCTGTTAAGTAAACGACTACCTATACGTGGGACACTCAAGGGTATTTTTTGAAGAAAATCTGAAGATTCTAGGAAACCGTGTATCAATTTGTATATAAACATTACATCAGCCACCTTTCTACGAGTCTGTAATGGTTTCATTTTATAAAGTTCCAAACGTTTGGAGTATGAGTTTAAGCTACTGTTATGGAATCTGTTGTCGTAGTAGGAAAGGTAATATAAGAAACGTTTTTGTACTCTTTCTATTCTATCTATATGAACCTGATAACAAGGGTTCCATACTGGACTACAATATTCCAGAATACTACGAACTATTGAATTAAAAATGATAATGGTTAGCATTGGCTGCTGAAATATTTTTAACTGTCTGAAGATAAAACCTGAGAGATGGGATGACTTATGAATAATATTATTAATATGTGGACGAAATGATAATGCGGAATCCATGATAACTCCTAAATCACGGATTGTGGAGACTTCCACTAAAATAGTATTATTAATAGTGTAAAATACATTAGTGGGAGTTTTTTTCCTAGAATGAAAATTGAATGTATGTTTGGAGGATCGTGACATAGTCAGCGCGGATCGAGCTGGTGGTCGACATATTATCGCCACGGACCCCTCTGGGCCTGTTGAGTCTCGTCCTCGACCTATTATTGTACTTATAGCACGACGGGACCTGCGTGACGCAATTATTCAAAGTGCTCGGGTTCGCCGTGGAGCAAACACTACAGACTTGGATCTACCCGGACAGCCTAGGCGTTTCTATATTAATGAGCGTTTGACAAAACTCAACAGAGCGTTATTTCGTCAAGCTCGAGATGCCGGAAAACGTTCAGGATGGAAATACGTATGGACGAGTAGAGGTCCAATACTTGCCCGCCGAAAACCTGATGACGTCGTTTGTCGTATCTACTGTGAGGCGGACATACCACGGGTTTTCGGAACTGCGGAAAATGACGTCCATCAAATCTCACACTAGCAATTGTTGCATTTATTATGTATTAATGTACATTACTTTTATATTAACACTTACTTTAATATTTAATTTAGTTGTCATTGTAAGATGGGATGCATTATATTGGTACTGTAAGTTCCTTGAAATAGCAACATTACATAATGTACATAGGTTTACAATATACTGTATGGCACGGTTTTCATATTATAATATCGATTTCAGATGTTTACAAACCGTTATCTGCTGTAACTTCCAATTATCTCACAAATTATTATTTAATACTATAATTCAAAAGTTATTTAGACTCATAATTCTGTATGTGTTTTATACCTTACCTTATACGTTGCCTATAAATAATACTGAATACTATACATGGCTAATAGCAAGTATTTAAAATTTGGTCTCTTTAACGCGGGATCTCTTGCTACCGGTGACGATGAGTTTATAATTGCCATGAGTAATCATTCTGTGGACATAATGGCAATCAATGAGACGTGGTTACGACAGGGGGAGGAAGGGCGGGCTCCGACTATTCCAGGTTTTCGATTAAGGCATATACCACGTCCGGTAACTATTCGTGGAGGACGTGGAGGCGGAGTTGGTTTTTATATTAAAACAGGTTTTAAAGCACGCGTTCGGCTACACCCGGGAAACCAGGAAGTTGAGCAACTGTGGATGAGCCTTAATTTGAATAGAAAAATACTTCTATTTGGTACTGCTTACCGCCCGCCCTGGATGGATCTTGATATATTTTTAGACTCCATCACATTGAGCATCACCGCTCTCGCCCCTTACGATAACATTATCCTACTTGGGGATTTTAACGTCAATCTATTAGATGTTGGTAGCAGTAAATCTAAGCGGCTTATGGAGTTTGTAGATCATTGCGGACTCAATCAAATAGTGACTACACCAACACATTTTGTAAATGACAGTTATTCTCTTATTGACGTTATATGCACCGATATCGGTTACAGAGACCTTTCTGTCCATCACATAAAAGATTTAGGACATCATGCATTTATTACTTGCCAATTAGTCGTGAAGAAGGACAAGCCTGCTAGGAGACTAGTGGTGTATCGACCGTTTCAAGACATTGTACTTGATTTATTTCAACGCGACCTCGAATGGATGCCATGGGACTCTATATGCAACCTTAATGATGTTAACATTATGGTGCCATTATTCAATATTTACATAAAACATTTGTTTGATGTTCATGCTCCCACTAAACGCAAGTTCTTTCGCAGTGTGCCTACTCCTTGGATAACACCGACTATAAAACTAATGTGTAAACTACGTGATAAAGCTCGTGGCCAGTATAGATGCACAAAATTGGACTCCCATAAAAACTATTATCTTCAACTAAAGCGGCTTGTTGAACAGTCCTTACAAAATGAAAAGAAAGCTTACTTCACCAAACATATTAATGAGAACATTACAGAATCCAAATTGCTATGGAAAAATTTAAAATCCCATGTATACGTGCCAAGCCAAGAAAGTATCCTCCCTGACCACCTTCATGATCCTGAAAGGATAAATGATGCCTTCCTTGATGTTCCTGGAAACCATAATGTAACCATCTCACAGAACTTGACATTTTTTGAATACAATAGATATGGGCCGTCAAAATTTGCACTTACGACTGTTGATAAAATAACTGTTTTTAATATAATCAAGAATATTACGACAAATGTTCAGGGAACTGATGGCATATCTAAGGATATGATAAGGCTCACACTTCCGGAAACCTTGGCAGCTATTACATCCATTATTAACGTGTCTATAAGTACAAATACATTTCCAGATCTTTGGCGATGTTCAATTGTTCGACCAATACAGAAAAATAGTAACCCACAAAATTTCAATGAACTGCGTCCAATAAGTATCCTTCCCTGCTTGTCAAAAATTCTGGAACGAGTTGTGTACACCCAAATTATAGAATATCTTGAAAGTAACAGTATTCTACCGGATCTTCAATCGGGTTTCAGACATGGACGTGGTACCACTACGGCTTTATTAGACGTTGTGAGCAATGTTCTTGAGGCACGATATCGGGGGAAGGGAACTCTTCTTGTTTTGCTCGATTTTTCACGAGCTTTTGATACAATCAACATACATTTATTATTAGCTAAACTACGTTACTATGGATTCGACCAAAATACTATCAAATGGTTTCACAGTTATTTAGCTAATCGCTCACAACATGTTGAAATAAGAAAAGAAAATGGATCTTCGGTTGCTTCCTCCCTCAGACCTGTAACTCGAGGAATTCCACAGGGATCTATTCTTGGACCTTTACTGTACATTATATACAGTGCCGACATTATCCACTGTTTGCATGATTGTAAATACCATATGTATGCGGATGATCTACAACTATACATGTCTTTTAAGGGTGATGAACTCGGGGCATCCGTTCATAAAATTAATGAGGATCTCAGTAGAGTAATATCCTGGTCTGAGCAAAACTCATTGGTCCTCATCAGGACCTGTTGGTGTGTTTTAGTAGCTACACTTGGGAGCAAATGCCCCTCTAGGCTTAAAGTGTTTACCATCTTAGACCTCATAATCACATAACATCAAATGAAATTGTGATCAAACGCTAAAATATCTATAACATAAAAAAAATTCTACCGCTAACATGCCGATCTCCAAGCTTCTGGCATATTGAAGTAAATATAGTATAAAACAAAGTCCTCCACCGCGTCTGTCTGTCTGTTCGCGATAAACTCAAAAACTACTGAACGGATTTTTACCACATAAAATTTCACCAGTTGATAAAGTGATTAATGAGGAACGTTTTGGTATATAATTTGTGAAGGATTTTTTGATAGTCAGGGCAATCAGGGCGGGACAACGTCTGCCGGGCCCGCTAGTTGAATGTAATTCACTGATTAATTTCGAAACGATACAAACCAAAGCAAAATCAACATTTCTGGTTTATCAGCATTATGTATGATAGTTTTTTTTACTGATTGGGTACGAAAGTATACGTTACTGATAACAAAAATGCAATTTTTAAAATTTTTGTTCGTCAGTGTGTCTGTGTGTTTGTTCTGGGTAATCTCCGAAACGGCTGGACTGATTTTGACAGGAATTTCACGGGCAGATAGCTGAAAATACATCGAGTTACTTAGGCTAGTCTAAATTAGACTAGCTATTAACCGCGGCCTGGTCTGCAATGCTATCCCCAAAACGGTTGGACCCATTTTCACGAAACTTTCACCAACAGGTAGCGGACATCATAGCAAGTAATTTAGTCTATTTTAATTTAGACTAGCTGTTAACCGTGGTTTCACCCGCAGTACTATCTCCAAAACGTACAAAAAGTTATTCAAGCAATTTTAGTTTATACTAGCTGTTAATCGTGACTTCGCCTGCGGTGCTGTCTCTAAAACGTTTCGACCGATCTTCACGTAACTTTCACTGGCAGGTAGATGACTTTGTAAAAAGTAATTCAAGCAATATTAATTTATACTAGTTGTTAACCGTGACATCGCCGGTGGTGCTGTCTCCAAAACGGTTCGACCGATCTTCACGTAACTTTCACTGACAGATAGCTGATCTTATAAAAAGTAATTCAAGTAATTTTAGTATATGCTAGCTGTTAACCGTGGCTTCGCCCGCAGTGCTATCTCCAAAACGGTTAGATCGGTTTTCACGAGATTTTCACTGGCAGATAGCTGACTATATAAAAAGTAATTCAAGTAATTTTAGTTTATACTAGCTGTTAACCGTGGCTTCGCCCACTGTGCTATCACCAAAACGGTTTGAGCGATTTTCACGGGACTTCCACTGGTAGATAGCAAAACTTATAAAAAGTAATTGAAGTTATTCTATTTTAGACTAGCTGTTACCCGCGACTTTGCCTGCATGAAATTAGGCAAGATTTCAACTCATTCTTTATTTTTAATAAGAGAAATAATTATCAGCTTATTGTTTACATTTCGACATTATAATTATTAATAATTTTAATGATATAGAGGTCTTCCTAATAAGATCTTAGATTATAAACGTGTTACGTAAAGAGTTCTATAATACAATTTCTTGTGGAACAGACATGTGTTTATTTTTTGTATAGTCACAAAATCTTAATTATAATGGCAATGTATGTACATTAAATGCAATGTAAATGTAAATCTTTATAATAATATTTTAAGTTATAATTTCATTAGTCCCTTATACAGTGTAAGTGACCACTGAGGTAGTTATATGGTGGGTTAAGGTTCCAAATATATTGCTGAGGACAAACCTCATTTGGCACGCTGTATGCATTTATATATTTAATGTTGTCTATCTAATCTAATGTTACTGTAAGTGGCGTGCGTGTCGTACTTACAATTGCTTTTAAAGAGAATTTCTGTAATTGTACATGGTCTCACAATTTTATATTTATTTAATACTTTTTTTTTTTTTTTTTTTAACGTGGGGAAATCCCTTATGCATACACCACCCTCTCGGGGGAGAGAGTGGGTTATGTCCGACCCGCACGGACTAAAACCCCACGGTGTACGTCTTCCGCTATAGTTGGGGCGGCACGAGATCTCTATAGACTTCATCGTGCCGCCCCAGCGGTTGGCCCAGCAGTAAAAGCGCCACCGCCGGGCCCCGTCCTGTTGGGAGACAGCCGTGTACACACCGGCCGTCTCCTCCGTCTACCGGACCTGTGCAATGGGAAGATGGGCCCCCGACCCATCTTCCCTGGTCCGGTTACAAAGGGAGGAGGCGGTCAAACTGACGCCTCCTCCTGCCCGTCCTCCGTTGGCGGAGACGGCGACTTTGAGGGTCCAGCTCACGGACCCTCTCCGCCGCCTCCTTCTGCGAGACGACCTCCTCGCAGAATGAGGCCACAACATTCCACACATCCTCGCTACCGAGCATGGCCGCAACTACGCTCGGCAGCGAGAGATCCTGTCCCACCGCCGCAGCCAACGTGCGACGCTGCTCCTCCCACGCAGCACACTCAGATAGAGTATGCTGCGCGGTGTCCGGGTCAGCGCCGCACTGATGGCATACGGCGGTCGGCTCCCTGCGTGCTATGCGGTGCAGGTACCAACCGAAGCACCCGTGCCCGGTCAGCACCTGCACCAGACGGAACGTCAGGGAGCCCCATCTCCTCTGGTACCATTCCGGCAGGACCGGGCGGACGGCGTCGATCGTGTATCGACCGTACCGCTCGTCCGCCAGGTCCCGCCTCCACCTTTCCACAACTTCCTCCCTCATCGCTCTTCTCATTTCCTCTATTTCTCTGGGAGCTAGAGGCTCCCCCGACCGTTTCTTAACCGCCGTATATTGATATACGGCGGCAAGCACCTCCGCCTCCAGCTCCCAGGGAAGAGAGCCGGCCAGCACCATGGCCCCCGCTGAGGACACAGTGCGGTATCCTCGTATCGCCCTCAACGCCACGGTACGCTGCGCGGCTCGCAGCGCGCGGATGTTGGTGGCGCTGAGGGCGTCGACCCACAACGGTGCCCCGTAGGCGGCCATGGACCTGATGACCCCCATATAGAGGCGGCGGCAGGCGGCACCCGGCCCCCCCGTGTTGGGGAGGAGTCGTCCGAGCGCCGCTGCCGCCTTGACTAAGCGCGGTCCAAGGCCGTCACTTGACCCGACGAACGTTATCCCACCCTGATAAGCCTCGACAAATTATATACCTGAACCTTCCTCATGTATCACTTTATCTACTGGTGCAAACCTCATGAACCTTACATTTATTTAAAAAAATGATTATCAGAATTAGGTAGCATTCTATAATTATTCAGTATATTTTTTATTACATTTTTGGATCTATGTTTTCATTTTACATAATCTAAGTAATTAATGAAAATAATCATAACTTTCAGAAACATTATCGCGTCTCTACATCTCAATTAGCGATTCGGTTGCTAACTAGTCGTTATATAATACTCATGCACGCTAATAAGCGTTACTTATTCTATTATGTAAAATAACATGACTAGTTAAAAACAGTTACTTAGTTTCAGTTATAAATACACTTTAAAAAATCGGTTATAGAGTCGATGTCCAACAAGCTTACCTTGATATCTACCGGTAATACCGGAATATTCACAAGAGACAAAAATAAAACATTAAAGTATATAATAGAATATAAGGCAGGAAAATTAATTCACTACATCATTTTCTTAGATTCACCCAAAGACGACAAACACGTCGCCAGAACGGAAAATGAAATTGGTGCGGTATTTTTGAATTATTCTCTTTAAAAATTAAGCGAAAAATTTGTGAAACGTGTGTGTATTGTTATTATTATTTTATTTTATTATCTTCATCATAGTTATATATTTGTATGTATGTAAGTATGCTTACATGTTTATGTTTATATCTTTATGTCTACATATAGTAGATTTGCGTATTTTTAAGTATTTTTTTACGTTACGTTATATTATTACGTTAAGTATTTTTTTAGTTCATTTATTTTCTCTGCTTTTATTCTCTACCTACAAAAACTTTCGCTGATTCGCTGAAGAAAATGCTTTATGGCATTAAGCTCGCCAGTGTACAAACAAAAAAGTTCAATTAAGTATTCAGTCAGTCAAATGTGATATTTATTTCTAAGTGTCAAATATAACATTCTTACTAAAATTATATTCACATTAGAATAATAGCTATTACAATTTAACTATATCATATTCGGTAAGCAAAACGAAAATAAACTTGAGACGGAAAATCATTTCCCAATTAGTGAAATCGATTTTTTGTGCTAATATCGGTATATATTCACTCATATTAACTCTTTTGAGTTTAGGTCCTATTAATTTAATTTTTTGCGTACCCTTTCTTAAAACTTACTTTTCTATATGTTATTATGTTAATGGTATATGAATGAGTATTTAAACTTTGTATTACTTACACGTAAAACAATGTATTGATTTTCTTATAACTCAACTTATAAATTAAATTTCTATTTGTGGTTACATTAATTACTAGCTTCTGCCCGCGACTTCGTCCGTGTGGAATAGTCATTTTGGGCTAACGCTAACACGCAGCGGAAGCTCACAAAAGGAAAAAAAATATTTTGAAACATTCTTCATTGGTGCTCCGCTGTTATTAAGTTTTGCGCGATGATATATAACCCACAGCCTTCCTCTATAAATGAGCTATCTAACACTGAAAGAATTTTTCAAATCGGACCCGTGGTTCGTGAGATTAGCGCGTTGGACCAAACAATCAAACAAACCCTCTCTCGTACCTAACTCGAGCCGTCATCCAAATGACAATAACTTTTGATAGAGTAGACCGATTTTAATGAAACAAAGACTTAGTTACACTCGAGAATATGCTTTATGATTTTCTTAGGTTCTATTGTGAACTCAGTACTTTGGTAGTTATGCGTGGTTATAAACACAGACAGACAGACGAACATTTCCAAAAATGATTGAAATATATTTTATTACTTATATTCTTAGACACCTACAACAATTTTTTCACAAAAATCGAAAAAGTACAGACGCGTTAGAATTACATTCTTATTAGATGTATAGATAAAATAAGTGTTACCAGCAAAATCTTAAAGGTAGGTAATACAAAATTCTAATTATAATTTATATTATTTACAGCTTATAATTTTATTTTTGATAGCAGTGGTGACTGCCGTCCCTCTTTCATCAATTAATAATGCTCAAGACAGTGCCAGTCTGCTAAAATATAACTACGAAGACGGCGGACCTGAAGATTGTAATTATGAGTAAGGAGATTATCTATTTATGTTTTTATTATATTTGTTACTACAATTTGCTTAAAATATCGTAAAACTAACTAAATTTTTTTAGAAATTAACACCTTTTCTCGGACAGTTTCAAATCCAATGAGGTATAATCATTATTTTTTATTTAATTAAAAACTTAAAATATTATTTCATTCAGCATTATTTTTATTCTAGATACTATCTGATTACGTATACTTCTTATAATTGTGTTTAATCCATTTCACGCCATTTAACTAATATTATATTTCATTAAAACTAAAATACGTTAAAACATAAGGCAAAGCTTGTTCTGGTCTCCTAGTTAACAATGACATGGTAGCACAAGCTTAATTTAACTGGATGTTAAGCAGATACGAGTAATATATGCAGTATGTAAATAAAAATCTTAATTTTCAGATTCGAACAGTCTGACGGTACTGAAAACGAGTCACTCTTCGTTAAAGGTTCTTTTACTTGGATCGGTCCTGATGAAGTGACTTATATTGTAAGCTACGAGGCTAGCAAAGAAGGATATAACCCAAAAATTTACGCTTCATGTAAAGTAGTTCTAGGAAATAGCCTCCCAGCAGGGTTATTTGCATCAATGATCGGAGGAGGATAACAATGTGAACACACGTGCAACTTCACGTGTCCAACAAACAATAGTAGTAGACGCACCTAAAAATATTCGTTTTCCTTTTGTGTTTAGGAATGCTGCGTTACATAATTGTGCTATAATTACGAGATTATGGTTTGTCTTTTGTTTAAACATAAGTTATTTTTGAAAAACATATGCTTTGTTGAATTATCAAATAAATATATAAATAAAATAATTAGAATTATTTCTTAAACATGTATGCTACCCAAAATACATTATAAATTAAAGATTTCTAGCTATAGCATTAATTGTTAAATTCGATTGGTGGAAATTGTAGTAATTAATATTTTGTTTTACTAGTAGTTAGTAAAAAGTTAAATTGGTTGTGGAACGTTGTTAGTAGCATTTTTATTTTTATTTTGGTCAAACTATCTATGTGTGCATATTGATCCCCTTGACAGAGTTCGGTTTCGATAATGTTGCAAATTTTACTATTTTAGGGCAGTCCTTTAAGCTGTATGATTAGAAAATCACATAAGATAATAATAATAATGTTCAACCTATAAACTCTTTTTAATTCGAAGTTACATACTATAGACATATTAACAAGCTGTTTAATTTTGACTATGCCACAGTCTATGAAAGTTGATTTGTTTTTGTTCAAAGTACAATTTAAGTATTTTAATATTTTAAACGACGTCTAAATTCCTTCGTTAGGTAAACGATGTTCGGCTATTTGAATTACGTGCTCGAGGAAAATGCCTCCTTCGAGTTGTCCTTCGTAGAATCCCGGGCAAAATTCGTTGCCGCCGAAGCCGACGTGGAAGCGCAAGAGGAGCGCATCGTTGCGTAGGTTGGAGCGCACGCAGCTCTCCGACAACCTAGAACGCGTTGGACGACAGAGCGGTCTTGCCCGACATACCGCTGAATACGCGCTGTTATAGTCTCATTCCCACCAATTTACTTGCTTATGATTGGTCGTTGTATATTGACAGTATGAAAGTATCTCGACCAATCTCATAAGACGTATTTTAAATATAAAACTTTGTAAAATTGATTAGTAATTATTTACCCAATATGAAAGTGCTAATCGATATACATTTTTATAACGATCTCGGTTTGCTTTACGTAATTCCGTGCTTCCCTGGTATTGCGGCCACCCTACAGTGCCTCAGTATCCGCTGAACAAAAATCACTTTAGTTATGGATAGAATTAATCCGTTTTTTTATGTTTATTCCTCTCTAAAATGACCGAAATATTGGGACTTAGGCGCGTTTAGTACTTGCTTCGTATTCTCGTTTCTTACGTATTCCGACTCCACCGGACCAAAAATCGGCTGAGTAACTTAATAAGTATGAAACATCGTAAGAAACCGGAACCTGAAAAAATCCTTGTAGTACCGTCGTATGTGGGAAAAATAAAGAACTATGGATTTCTGGCAGTTTGAAAACATCAATACGTTATGGGCTGGTGTGGTGTCTACACATATATCTTTCTTCGGTAAAATACTTCTAGCCCAGCAGTGGAACCTTTGCAGGCTGTTGCTATCGAAGCACTTTTTTTTTCTCTAACTGACCACGCTATTGACCTGACATGGTCTTAACAGCTTCAGCGGACTACGAACTATCGAAGCACATTGTGGTTGCAATGTGTTATTGCGTTTTAATAAAAAGTATCTATTGTACGTTATACTACACTATAAAAAATAAAATCATTCTGTTTGGAATAAACTTTATTTCAACAAACCAAAATTAATTATTTTAATTAGTCAGGGTTTTAAGCCTTCATGAGCCGAAATTTTGTTAAGCCCGTCAAGATTGAGATAATCGGAAATAAGATTGTGATATTTATATACTTCCATATACAAGAATGTAAAATTGCTTACTAGAATTTATTCAATACATTATAATATTTATTACATAACACTATTATATTTCATAAACAGGAAGTACAAAGGGAAGAATGTTAAATTCATTTAAATTTATTTAGCATATTTTTCATGATTTAAATAGTTACGCAACTGATAGAATTTTTTTATGGTACAATTTATAGACTGTATGAATGTGAATTGACAAATGTTAAAATTAATGTTCTATGTAAAATATAAAATAAAATGTAGAAATATTGAGAAGATAGGTAACCGTGGAACAGGAGAATATTTTTTTCGGCCCTTGTAAGGTAGGAGGGTATAAAGAAATAGGAAAGACAAATCAAAAAGCGTGCTATTTGAACGTACTTCTACCTCTTAAAGATGTCCTCAAGCGTATCGCGTTTCACCTTCGTCTTGTCATAGAAGTGTCATACAAAAACATTATAATAAAGTGTGTGTACTTTATTCAATAACCGTGTTGCAATACAAACATTCAAATAGGTATATATTAAGACGCATTCCAGCGACAACAACATATAAATTGTAAGACGATCGAATATACTTTTAAGATATGCATAAAGTACATTCGCATTTACCTCACATTTTAGTAATATTTATTCTTTAGTTAGTTGTTGAGTTACATAACCCTTTTGCTATTTTACGTCATTAAAACTTTTTTCCTTTCCCGGTAACGAGCTGACTACAAAACCTTTTTCCTTTAACCTTGAGACTTTGCCTCTGTCATTTTGTAAGGTGGTGAACCGAGTGAACCGAGGCAATTAATTACCTTGCAAATGTTACGAATAACCTCCTATACCTCCTGCATATATGTTTTTGTCAGATTAATGTTGAAGCGCAGTTTTATTTTTTGTGCGAAATCTGAATTATTTTACTTACATATTCACTTTTTTTTTATTATTTATTTATATTTATTATTTATATTACCTAGTCAAAACTCGGTATACTCGGAGGAGCTTTTTAAAAAGCACAATTTATTTTAATATTTTAATTTTGTCCAATACAAAAGAGAGTTGTTCCAAGACTGAACTTAAAAACTAAACACATTATTTCATCGACTGTTTATGCAGACCGGACGACCACCCAGTTATGCTGACGCAGTAATCTCTTATCTTTGTTTAGACGCGTATGGCTATGGTTTCCTGCCTTATACCGGGCTGCATAACTCCTCCCCCCGTAGTTTCGGAACTATTGGGCGAGTTTTTTCTAGACCAATAGTTTCGACACATTGTATAATTTTTACACATGTAATTCATACAAATTGTTATAATGCTTATAGCTAAAAGTACATAGAGGACCAATGTACCGATACTTATATTCTGAAATGTAATAGCACTTTCACTTTCGACACTAACACTTCTCGTTAACATATGGGATAGACTTTGGAGATTCTTTAAGTCCAATTCATCCAGATTCACGGGTCTTATGTTGGGCGGTGGTGTCATCGGGTTCAGCGGAACTTCAGGGAAGTTTATGATAGGTAGAGCCGGTGAAGATAATGTTCTTATTCGTTTTTGGTGTTTCCTTAATATAACTTCTTTGATTCTAGCTTCGCAGTTATCATCAGCAGTAATTATATAAGTTCCTTGAATATGGTAGTGGGTGATGTCGTCCTTACACTGTTTGGTGAGTAGTAAGGTAGATCTACTATAGAGTATCCATCGGTTGGTTTGTATCTTTTCAATTTTTACTTCATTGAACTCTACCGGTATTTGTTGGCAGTAACTCATATTGGTATCGAAGTTCATTAAGCTGATCACGCAGACATCTTTAACTAATAGAGGTGAGTGGTTTTCTTCACATAAGAATAGCAACTCGTCGATCTCTTGGCATGGGTTAAGGAGCGATACCGTTTTCGACCCTTTCATCAAGAGGTAAGGATACTTAGGTAATATAAGGGTAGTCTGGTTTAAAGGGTTAGTAATAGGTAAGGGGAAAAGCTTATAGTAAGTGTACATATTGGGTTCAAAGAGAGGTATCTCCAAGATAAACGTTATTTGATTTCCCTTTGCGTAAACTTTTAATTCTATACATTTCTCTAATTTCAGAATGTTTTCTGCTTTGGCGGGGAAGGCGAGCCTGTTCTTTATTTCTATAGTTTTTAACAATGATAATAATTCGTCAGTGTCAATAATTGATTGATGTAGTGACCCTAATTTACTGAGAGATATAGCTGTTTCAATCTCATCCAGTGTTATATATAGAGTTTGGAAATTATGCAAAAATAGATTATACATATTAGAGGCTTTAAGGCCATCTTGATAGATCTTTGTATCATTAATTTGTTTTTTAATTTCCCAAATCGCTCTATCAAACTGGAGGAAATTGTTTTTGGTTACATTTAGATTTTTTACAACTGATTCCATCATTTCGGCGACTACTGTCATCTTTTTATTCATTCCATCTTGTTTTGACCTTACATCGTTGATTAACGTGTCAAATTTTATTGCGTCCTCATTATCCAAATTTCCTGTAATTAGCTTAACCAGAGAACCAATGGGATTTAGAATTCCTCGTTTGTGTTTTTGTAGTGGTATTATTTGATTTAATTTTTGTAATGTAATATTTTTGATAAAGTCTGTCTGTATCTTTAAGTCGCTAATATCTGAAGGTAGTGATTTAGTTCCAAAATAACGTGCCATGTGTGAGTTTAGGCTAGCATACCGGTTTACATTAGCTTCTAAGTCCTCACGAATTAAACTTAAGTCTAAAATCTTAATAATACTCCACTTATCGTTTCTAATAAGAGCTTGCCCTTCCTTGACAGGAAGCATTCCCGGGTTATTATTAACCGGTTGAAGTAGAAGGGCCCGGCTGCTGGCTATCAGCATCAGGGACACGATGGACCTGCGAAGGGCGTTTTATGTCCTTAATAGGAGCCTTAGTGTTACGACCATGGACCCTAACGGGCACTATATTCCTGACTACCTCGCCTGTAACTTCCGCCTTTATGTATCGTGCTTTATCTTTACTTCTTCTTGCATTCACACCTTTCATAAACACCGTATTTCCTTCCTTAACATTAAAATCCCTTTCGCCCCCACGTTTTCCTCTAATGTTTTCCTTTTTACCTATGATTTTATCAGTCAGATACTCGTATAAGTATTTTGTTCGCTTTTTGTGGTCCTGTAATAAATGTTGCGTATAATCTTTGTTAAATTCGACGTCGAAGGTACTTGTTAAGTCGGTATGGCCAAAAGCTACCTCAAAAGGAGTAAGGCCTGTCGTCGAATGTATAGTCTGGTTGTACGACATAACTGCGTACGTCATAACAGAAGCTGCATCAGTAAATTTGTGTTCATATTTTGCTAAACGGTATATCTCTATAAGAGTGGAATGGAACCGTTCCACGAGTCCCATAGAATTATGGTTATGTGGAGTTCCAATATGTAAGTTAATTTTGTAAAAGTTAAGGGTTTCCTTTAGAAGCAAGTTGTTAAACTCTGTACCCGAATCCGCGCTTATTTTTCGTGGTACACCGTATATAGAAAAATATATAATGAGGGCCCTTATTATCTCTGGTGTGGTTTTACTATTAATTTCCATAGCTTGACCTAGTTTACTAAATGCATCGATTATGGTGAGGTATAAATTTCCCTCTATGGTGAAAACATCAATGAAAATTTCCTGAAATGGTCGGGTTTGTGTCTGTGTTAGTTGTAATTCTGGTTTTATGGGTTTACGATCGTATTTCATAGTTTTGCAAGCTACGCAGGAGTTTATGACAGTTGCTACAATCACATCCATATTATTCCAAAAGTATGTGCGTTTAATATGCATTAACGTCTCCTTTATACCACGGTGGCATGTCTTCCCTATATGGTATTTTAATACTAGTTCTCGTTGCTCCTCTTCGTTATCTACGTAAACTACCCTTCGTTTGCATTCAAAGATGTTAACGGAACCTTTTTTGAATAAAGAAACAGTTGCTTCTGCAAATTGTTTACGATGTGTGTCGTGTTCGTAATAAATGAAATGTTTTATTTTAGGCTTAATGTATTCCTTCAAAAATTGTCTCACCAAGTCAGGTCTGTTTAAAGGTAGGTGGACCTCCAGTACCTTTTGTTTTGGTCTCGATATGTCTTTCACCGCTGTCTCATCCCTATGCCAAGTGTGTACAAGTATTTGGAGTGGTTTTGTGTCTACAGCTTCGTCCAGAATGGGTATACCTACGGTATCTGTTTCCAATGCAGAATGTTCAGTAAACGTGTGAGATAACTGTGGTACCTCAGATGTTGAGATTGTGCTGCTAGTTGGAGAGGGTAAAGAAAACGGTGATCGGGGTTGATTTAAAGGGGATGCAGTTAATGTTCTCTCTGAGTCTGACGATATTTCAATAGGACTTTCTGCTCGCTCATTCGTTCCTAATCTATCATCATTACTTTGCAATCGTTCAATTTCCCTTATCAGTTCATCTATATGTTTCTGTAATCTCTCATTACTATCAACGTTAACCTTCATAGAATCTTTGTCGCTATCTCCTAATGCATTCAATTTAATTCGTGATAGAGCATCCGCAACACAATTTTGTTTCCCATTTTTATAAACGATGTCATAATCAAATTCAGCTAACCGCAATTTCCATCGAGTGAGTTTACTATTGGGTTCATTAATAGAGTTTAACCATCTTAATGGTCTATGGTCAGTATATATAATGAATTTTCTGCCATACAGATAAGGTCTAAAGTACTTAACGGCCCATATTATCGCTAATAATTCCTTTTCAATAGTGCTATACCTAGTTTCTGCATCATTTAGTGTTCTACTGGCATATGCTATAGGTTTGTCTACCCCAATTGACCCTTGAGACAGTACAGCGCCTAATGCATAGTTGGATGCATCTGTGGTCAAGATAAATGGTTTAGAAAAATCTGGAAATTGTAATATGGGGGCATTTACCAGAAGTTCTTTACATTGTTCTACTGCTCTTATGAACTGATCGGTAATTTCAACTTTATTTCTTTTCTTTAGACAGTTTGTTAGGGGTTGCGTTATTTTAGCAAAGTCTTTTATAAATTTACGATAGTATCCCACCAGACCTAA
Organism: Antheraea yamamai; assembly: GCA_036509395.1. Classification (NCBI taxonomy): domain Eukaryota; kingdom Metazoa; phylum Arthropoda; class Insecta; order Lepidoptera; family Saturniidae; genus Antheraea; species Antheraea yamamai. The sequence goes on from AP028445.1 coordinate 11,513,053, forward strand.
AAAGCTTTTAATTTGTGTTGGTGTTTTGGGAATAGGAAAGTTTAAAACTGCTTGTATTTTTTCATCGTTTGGTTTTAGTCCTTCTTTAGTGATCATATGACCTAGATATAACACTTCTTTTCGGAAGAATTCACATTTATCTAATGTCGCTTTGAGGTTCGTTTCTCTGAGACGATCAAAAACCATTCGTAACCTATCTAAATGTTGTTGTAAACTAGTAGAAAACACTATTATGTCATCGAGATAAACGAGACAGTGTATGCCTTGGAGGCCCCTTAACACACTGTCCATCGCCCTTTGGAATGTAGCTGGGGCTGTCTTAAGTCCAAAAGGTAGACGCTTAAACTCAAAGTGACCGGATTGTGTAGTAAACGCTGTTTTATGTCTATCCTGTTCCTCAACTTCGAGTTGATGGTACCCGCTTGCTAGATCTATTGTACTAAAATACATTGATTTACCTAATTTGTCAAATATATCAGAAATATTTGGCAGAGGATATTTGTCGTCAATCGTAACTTCATTTAAACGTCTATAGTCAATTACCATTCTAAATTTTCTGTCACCTGTAGAGTCTAGTTTCTTAGGTACCAAATGTACTGGTGCGCTCCATGGAGAGTGTGATTCGGTTATGATGTCATTGTCTAGTAGTTTGTCAACTTGTCTTTGGATTTCGTCATTTTGAGAAGGTGGATGTCTATACGGTCTTATATAAATCGGGTCTTCGTTCTTTGTTCTAATCTGGTGTTTAACGCGGTCTGTAAATGTCAGAGGTAATTCGTCGCAATGAAATACATCTCGATATTCATGACACAGTTGCTTTATACACTGACGCTCTTCTTTGTTCATATGTTCGAGACGTAACTTTGTCAAATTTTGTTTCAATATTTCATCAATTTCTAACTCGTTCATTATTACATTCACGGCACATTCATCACTTTCATACTTTGTCACCTTTATGGGCTCCGAAAACGTCATAGTAACTCTATCATCAGAGGTATTTTGTATGATATTATAGGCAAATGAGTCGACACAACTTATGATAGCGCTCGGCATCCGGACGCCTTGGCCAAAATCTATGTAATTTATAATAGCTTCTCCGTTCCTCATATCGGTTGGGATTTTAACGCGTGTTTCTGTTCTGGGTTCTAGTACTATTTCGTGCGGTGGATTATATATAATTGGTATACATGTATTTCGTGTATATAGTAATTGGTTCTTCATGTCTATTGAGGCGTCGAGTTGTTTTAAAAGGTCCGAACCTATCAAACCATCGTATCTACTATCGACGTCATAAACATAAAATTTATGACTTTGTGAACTTTTGAATGTCTTTAGGAGTGGGATGTATATGGCTTCTGTGTGCTGACTGCGAGCGTGTGTGCTAATTACCTCGAAAGGCTCGTACCATTTAAAATTTGAAAAATATTTATTTGCAATGGCAGGGCTCACGAATGATCGTGTACTTCCTGTATCTAACATAAATCGAGCTTGTATTTCTGGTATTTCTATGTGTGGTAGTTTTAGAATGCCATCACAATTAATATGTATTACCTCGGTTGAAGAGGTGAGGCCTGTGTGTGAAAATTTTCTGCATCATAAGAAGCGGTATCCTGATAATAGTTTTCAGAAGGCTCTACATATGACTCTGGTTGAGTTTGAGGCACTTCACAATTATATGTGTAATTATTCTCAAAATATTCTACATTTTGTTGACTATAGCTATCCGGGGATATTTTGACTTCATTATTATAAAATATTTGATCATTATTTTCAGGCGTGGCTTCTAAAGTATTTTGTCTTAAAGGGCGCGCGGTGCGCATAGATACGTCGGTGTCTAAATTTGATTTTTGATTTTGTATATTCTGATGAGGTATACCGAATTTAAAGTTATTTTGCGGCGGAGCGAAAGCTGTTTGTGGTCTCACCGGATTATTTATAGGAGGTCTGAAAGCCTGATTCTGTTGAGGGATACCGAATTTAAACTGTGGTTGTGGATTTGGAATACCATATCTATAATTTTGGGGGCCCAAATTTGGCCTAAATGTATTTTGCTGATTTGGGACACCAAACTTAAAACCATGCTGCGGTTGATGTGGGATTCCAAAGTTAACATTTTGATGTGGCATTGAAAATTTATTCGGTTGACTTTGTTGCGGAATTCCAAATTTATAGCTAGGATTTGATGGATTAGCGATTGGAACAGCTGGTTGCGTTCTGATATTTTGATTAATCGAATTTTGTTTTATTTTATTTTTCGCATTATATTGATTCATAAAGTTTACTTCCTCTGTTACAATAGCTAACGCTTTTTCTAAACTAGTACACTGTTTAAGTCTCACGATACGAATTAAATCCTCGGGTAAGTTAAAGAGAAACACATTTAATGCCATATTATTATACACAATCATTTTCGCGGCTTTAACCCCTTCGTCTGTTAATAAATTGACCTTAGCAAATAGAGTACAGCGCGTGTGCTGTATTCTGTGACAAAAATCGATGTAAGATTCACCTGATTTTAATTTCATTTGCTCTAGTTCTATAGCGATACATTCTTCGGACCGCGGGTCGCCAAAATGTTGGATCAAAAGTTCTTTTAAGGACTCCCAGGACGTAATATCCTCCCTTTCGCTCAATAAAATTGCAGCTCTACCTGTTAATCGGCTACTAATAGCGTGAAATACATATAATGTTTGCGTTGCACTGTTTGCATCGGAAAACGCCCTAAAAATATATTGCGCTTTCCTAATAAATAAATTCAATAAGCCTTCCTCCCCTTCAAATTTAGGTATGAGGCATAATAAATCTTTTGGAATTGCACGTACGTGCTCCATGTTCTTAAAATATAGCTTAAAGTAATTACTTAATAATTATAACGTGTCAGATGCACAAAAGTGAAACAAGGAAAATCAAATAACGATTTCTCTAGCCAATAAAAATAGATGGGAACAAAGATGGACGTGAAAGGGTCTACTCACAGTGCACTCGAACCCATCCTTCCACTGTAGCTAGGCGGCCTTGATTTTTCACTGAGTCTTGTTGGTAGAGTTTTCCCGAAATTGACGAATTTATTTGTTCGTAGTTTTTCCGTGCAAGTGCGAAGCGGCACAGTACTTTTCGATTCGCGTAACTGATTTTTAAGTTCACGACGTACTATACGCACGGAATCCTACCGGCTGCGCCAGTCAAAACTCGGTATACTCGGAGGAGCTTTTTAAAAAGCACAATTTATTTTAATATTTTAATTTTGTCCAATACAAAAGAGAGTTGTTCCAAGACTGAACTTAAAAACTAAACACATTATTTCATCGACTGTTTATGCAGACCGGACGACCACCCAGTTATGCTGACGCAGTAATCTCTTATCTTTGTTTAGACGCGTATGGCTATGGTTTCCTGCCTTATACCGGGCTGCATAACTACCTACAAACATTTTAATTTTATGTTATAAAAATATTTACCTATAATAAAGGTATGACAATTGCTCTGTTAGAAATACAGATGGCGTATATATTATTGTAATTACAATGGATAATTATTTTCAAACTTTAACATTATTGAAATGCATTACAATATAGTGTTGTTTACATTATTTTTTTCAGTTATTGCTCGTTATATTATTAACTGCAACGTATGCAGCACCCGAAGGGAATAAGTATGGGTTAATACAAATAGTACGAATTTTCAGCGACAGCGATGGAGTTGGTTCCTACAAATACGAGTAAGTACCAAATGCAGCTTTCACATTTTTTAAATTAATTAATTAATATTAATTATTTGTATTATTAATTGGAATTTGAAAATGCATAAAAATTACTAATTATTCTAATACATTGTTGACAATAAATATTTATGTAATCTATTGCATCCTAACAGATATTATAATATAAATGCGACAGTGAATTTTGTTTGTTTATTACGCTTTGACGCATTTACTATTCAATCGATATTTGTGAAATTTTGCATACACGTTGTCAGCAGCAGAATAAGGTAAGGTATTTTTCACCCAGAAGAAATACACTGCTCCCGAGAAGCGAAGTGGAGAGCAAAAGTTAGTAATGCAATAGTCTTCTCTTTTCGCAGATTCGAACAGAGTGATGGCACTAAGCGTGACGAAGAAGGCAGCGTTATCAACTTAGGTACTGATGATGAATCTATTATTGTCAAAGGTTCATATACCTGGATCGATCCTGATGGTATTACATATAACGTACAATATGTAGCTGATGATAAAGGATTTCAGCCTGTAATCGAGCAAGGCCCAGGTGGAAGAGTGCCATCGGAAGTCGTCACTTCACTTCTCGGTTAAAATACTATTATTTCATTTTTATTAAAGGATTAAAAATAATGTTGTCTTTAAACATACCTAACTATATACGCTTACTTTTTTATAAACTATACTGAAGACACTTGCCGTGTTATTACAAAAAAGTTAAATACGTATTAAATACTTGGTTTAAAAAAGTTTCCTAATAAATGCACCGCGCTCGCACGAGGCTAGTTCGCGTTATCCCTTTTTCGCAAGTCTAACCTAATGTAACCAAAGCGAGACAAAATAGCAAGATGGCGAACATTCAGCGATCGCGGTGCGTTTAATAGGAGACCTTTTTTAAGGCCAGGGTTAAATACGTATTTAACTTTTTTGTAATAACACCGTTGTAGTTTCTTCCAAGATAATTTCTTTTCCAATCATGGAGTTTATACTATTTATTTTATACATATGATTTGCATCAAGTGATTTATTGAACAAAATTTAATTCACTGTTTTGCTTCGATACGTTTTTTATCAACCTATACGTGCAAAATGAGTGTAGAAAACAGATAAATTATATATATGAAATATAGTTCTTATTGACCTTTTGCCAATTCATGTTAATACTTCTTATGTATCGCTGTGACATTTGAAAATCTGACATTTATTTCTTTTAAGTTAATTTACGATATATAAATAAATATTTTTAGAATATGCTACTTTCATAAGTTATCATATTTTACGTGAAAACCTTATTTATATCTATAGAAAATGTGTAACTTCAAAAAAGATTAGTAATTATAAAAAAAGAGGTTCAGATTATGTATTGCATTTATTACTCAATAAATAAACAAATTCAATGAAATAGTACGAGCACATATATCTCTATTGATATAGCAACGATTAAAATAAAGTGATAAGCCTTTAATCGAAAATGTACCTTGTGTCATAATGTACAAGTATCAATCAATAACGAAATTGACCATTTGAGTTATTCTCGTCGTTCTTTTTGGCATATATATAAATTATATAAAAAATGCAAAAAAACCGGAAATTTGAATTGAAAAGTTATATAACAAACCAAATATTGAAGATACAAATGCGACTCGAGAGAATTTTTTGTACCAAACTTAATAATAAAAAAAGGTTCTTCATTCGTTTTAAAAAAAAATATCACAGTTTGCTGGTAAAAAGTATTAAAAAACCATGTTATTTATACGAAAAAACTTTCAGTTCGATGGAGAACTGAAAGTTCTTAGAATTGGAATTTAGAGCTCCGCCTTTAACAGGAGCTCTGTTGGGACATCGTCTGAGATATTTTGGGCTGACAGCAAAAAAAAAAATATCGTCGTTTTTGGCTCACCCTAATATATATATAATGTAATGTACTGTATGTAATACACACACACACACATATATATATATATATATATATATATATATATATATGTATGTATATACGTGTATTTAAAATATATTACACGTTTCAATCGTATTTAGTGTATACAAAGAGAGAGTTAACTTCAGACATTACCATCGCTCACATATTGATCCACTAGTACTGCGTGATACTTGTATTGTATTGTATTTGTATTGACCAACGACTTTGTTGTAAAACCTAACAATATTTCCTAAAAAACTGTTACTGATTTTACTGAGTCTGGAACATACGACGACAAATTTATCAAAGTCTAGTATTTAGAACATGTTCTTTTACAAAGTCCATCTTTTCAAAGTTTTTGTGGACATACAATAAATGATCAAGAGTGCATTGGGAGGGTAAAGAGTTAAGATACCGAATTCCTGAAATTTGGTCTTTAACGATTCGCGGGCTCCCATATTTATATTCATCTAAATTTGCGTTCTTTGCAGGAACTACACGAATACATAGGAAAATATTCAGGTTTAGCGAGGTCTGCGCTAAGTGACTTACTATAATATCTATGTACAACAAATATACCTAAAAGTTTCACGTATGACGACCTATTTTGAATATTTATCATTTTAAACCATTATACTTTTAAAAACAAAAGTGGTTTACCTTTATATTATAGTAGCATATGTCAAAAAATTGTGTATATTCTCATATCTGCCATAATTTTAATATAGAATATTATTCGTTATAGCTTATTCTTCTAAAATTTTACATGTGTAATTACTATTTCATTTAGTACGGTAGCATTATCATTAAGACCACTAATATCAGTATTGTAGACGATACATTGTATTATAGATAGAATGGGAAAATCTGCAACCTCGTTTAATACCGGAGAAATCGTCGTATCTGCAATTAAAAAGCTAATGAAAAACACAGCATGGACAACTCGCACGATAATTAAATTCATCAAAATGGAATACAGTATCGACGATCCCAAAATCAGTCGGAAAGTGTCCAGGTGAAATACAACTATTTTTGACGTGAATACGTTTTTAAATTTAATACCATACAGAGGTAATCCAACAAAAATGAGTGCGTGTAACCGTCGCGCGATTGAAGTAAAAAGTTATTTATAAATGATAATATTCATATCTTATTTTCTTTAAAACAAAGAGTTGCGAATAATATTTCCTGTGTTAAAGTTCCAAATTAGCTGATAGATGTCACTACAGATAATGAAGCTTTGATTTAATTTGTTACGTACATCGAAACCAGATGGCAGCATGGTCCAGCGCCCATATATACATAATTAATTCTATTATATGATTTTTATTATTCAATTTAATTATTTTTTTTATCAAAAATGATTGACTGATTTGTTTATAAACTATTTATTGACAAAATCAAAAATATTTTAAAAAACCAGATAGTATAAAATCGTGACGCCGTATTGCCGTAACAGACTTCCGTTGCATTGTCGTCCATTTACCTCCTAGTCACGCCTAAAGAAGTTTTACTTCAAAAACCTAACGATAACAAAATCGGGGGATACAGTTTGGCAATGTAGTTTCGAATATATTCTTTACATCCAAAATTAAATTATACCACTGGATAGATAAAGGATCAAAGAATTTATTACGCTAAGTCAGAACTGTAACACATCGCACGCGGCAGGGGGGAAGCGCCGCCATTTTGAGGTAATTCTGCTGTGTTTTAAGATTTCCATATGGTATAACTTTCGACTCGGTGAAGCTACGACGTTTGTTCAAGTTTCAATCGATAGCTCTTCTCAAAGTCTATCAATTATATATAAAACATTAGTGACAGTAGTGACTGTGTATATAATAAGGTGTTATACTATAAAAATTATATAAAATGTCGGCCTATACGCGTCAAAAAGCCAAATCGGTAATTGTGTATTAGAAGCTACCGCGGCCGGTTCTCGTTATTTTTTTCGCAAGAGGGGGAAAGGGGTAATTACCCCTCCCCGCGGAAATTCATAGTTACTAAGATATTTATGATGAAAGTTCTGAGGTTATGTGTCATTTCCGAACAATCATTAGTAATTTTGTTAATAGTATTGTTAATTGTTAATTATATATATATAATTGTTAATAGTAATTAGTAATTACCAACTTGATGATTTTTAAGTTAAAACAAAACAGTTTCATCTCGGTTCGGTTATATTAGGTTAGACTTGAGGAAAAATATAACGCGATGAGAACGCGGCTACAGTGATGTTAATACGTAGGTAAGTACCAAAAATTATGTTCTTACTAACAACTTCGCGATATAATTGAAATAATAAACAAAAAAAAATTTTATGCAATATCTAATAACTGTTTAATAAACTGATATTATTTTTATATAGTTACAAGGTTTTTACAAATATTACATTTTTTATTATTATTTTTTTAGTTAGCAAAGCCTGTTATTTAACCCTGTTAATAAATTTCTCATTACTCAGTAAATTATTGTCCAAGTTTGGTCTATAGTTCCAATATAATAAGCACTTCGTAAAGTCACTTCCAAAATAACCTATTATTATACATATGTTTTGTATACATATGTATTAGATTTAACCTTTTTAAAATTGCGTAGTATAATATTACATAGCAAATTAGCGTTTTTTTTTATCTCTCACTGGTACTCGTCCAGTGGACGAAATTTAACCATAAAAAGGTAATACAAATTGCAAAACGTTTTGTTTCATGTATTATTGTATAAATATTATTATTTATAGTGTGTATATATTGTAAACTAGGTGAACCGCAACTCCGTACGCGTTTTTTTAAAATTGTATTAAAGAATTATAAAATTGTGAGACCATGTACAATTATAGAAATGCTCTTTAAAAACAATTGTAGGTACGACGCGCACGCCACTTACAGTAACATGTAACGTATACATTAGATATATAACACACTAACAGTGTGTCGAATGAGGTTTACCGTCAGCAACATATTTAGAACCTTAAGCCACCATATAACTACCTCAGTGCTCACTTACACTGTATAAGGAACTAATGAAGAAAATTATTTAAAGATAGATAACGATATAATATGCCCATATTATCAATAAGTAATACGTTTATGATCTAATGTCTTATTAGAAAGATTCCTTCTATCTTCAAAATTACTATTAATGATTATAATGTTGAATTGAAAACAATGAATGAGCTGACGTTTTGAAATCTTGCATAAATATAAATCAAGATATGAAACTCGATATCTGCTTAAGCAGTTTTTAATATTCGACAATTTAAATAGTGCTCATTGAACTCGATACAATAGTCTTATATGTTACTATGGTTATTGAGTTATGTAGACGAAAGCGCGGTAATTTAAAAAAATGGCCGCCAAGATGTCTAAAAAGACAATATAATTCAAATTACATGCATACATACAGATATATGAACTTCAATTATATTTATTCTTGGAGTCCAGTTCAACGCACGTCTTACGCACATGTTTACAGTAAACAACATGTTCTTGCCAAATTTCATGCGGACAAAGTCGCGGGTAACCGTTAATCTAAAATAGAATAACTTAAATTATTTCTTATAAGGTCAGCTATCTGACAGTAAAAGTTTCGTGAAGATCGGTTAAACCGCTTTGGAAATAGCACTGCGGGCAAAGCCACGGTTAACAGCTAGTATGAATTAAAATAGCTTGAATTACTTTTTATAAAGTCTTCTATCTGCCGGTGAAAATTCCGTGAAAATTGATCCCCCGTTTCGGAGTTAGCATTGCGGACGAAGCCGCGGTTAATAGCTAGTCTAATTTAAAGTAGCCTAAATAAGCCGCTGTAAATTCAGCTATCTGGCAGTGAAATTCCTGTTAAGATCGGTCCAGCCGTTTCGGAGATTACCCGGAACAAACAGACAGACAGACAGACCGACAAAAAATTTAAAAATTGCATTGTCGTTATCATTAGCCTGTATACTTTCATACCCAATTAGTTATTTTTTTAAATATTGATATTACATACAGGCACTTCATTTTTATTATATGTAGAGATAATGACCAATAGAGACTGATAAATAAAGGCTTCAGCTTCAGCGGTGATATGAGAAAAACTTCGATAGCTTGTAAACAAAAAAAAAGAAAATAAGTTGAGAAACAGTAGATAAAGGCATCAAACTAATCTATTTTTACCTTTCTATATGTCTCATAAGCTTCATATCAGAATTAGAGAAAAGTAACTCGTCCTCTCTCATTTTTCAGAGCTCTAAAACGTGGTGTCAGATTGGGACTGCTAAAGGCTGAGCAAGGCCGTTACAGGTTAAATGATATTTCCCGATTGGCAAGACCCTTAAGTGCTCGTGAGATTCGCCTACGTTGTATGCCCCGGCAGCGACAACGCTCTCTACGTATATGTTGCGACCGTAAACCTTGTTGCTCTCAATATGATTAAAAGTATAAAACTGATGGAACTGTTGCGTATAATGTTTAGTAAAGAATTAAAGCTTTTTATATTTTATATACATACAATAAAACCTGTTTATTCTGAACATTTGTTAGTACAGAATTATTTAGCACACATATGAATGACCAAGATGCTTACAATATCTTCTTCTATTCTATCTATACATATAATAAAAAGGAAGTGTCTGAATGTAATATCAAAATGTATTTTTTTACTGCTTGGGTACGAAAGTATACACGCTACCTATGTACAAAAATGCAATTTTTAAAATTTTTGTCGGTCTGTGACCGGTGACCGATTTTGACGGGAATTTCACTAGCAGATAGAAAAAATTACAGCGGGTTACTTAGATTACTTTAAATTAGACTAGCTGTTAACCGCGGCTTCGTCTGCAATGCTATCTTCAAAACGGTTGGACCGATTTCCACAGAACTTTCAGTGGCAGATAGCTGATCTTATAAAAAGTAATTTAGGTAATTTTAATTTGTACTAGCTGTTAACCGTGGCTTTGCCTGCAACGTTATCTCCAAAACGGTTGGACTGATCTTCACAAAATTTCCACTGGCAGATAGCTGATCTTATAAAAAGTAATTTAGGCAATTTTAATTTATACTAGCTGTTAACCGTGGCTTCGCCCATAGTGCTATGTCCAAAACGGTTTGATCAATTTTCACGGGACTTTCACTGGCAGATAGCTGACCTTATAGGAAGTAATTTAAGTTATTCTATTTTAGACTAGCTTTACCCGCGACTTTGTCCGCATGAAATTTAGCAAAAATATGTTGGTCACTGTAAACATGTGCATAAGATGTGCCTTGTACTGGACTCCAAGAATAAATATAATTGAAATTCATATGTCTGTATCTATGTATGTAATTTGAATAATATTGTCTTTTCGGTCATTTTGCTTTATTTACCGCGCTTTCCTCTACATAACTCAGCAAACATAGTAACATATAAGAATATTGTATCCAAATCAATGAGCACTATTTAAATTGTCGAGTATTAAAAACTGCTTGGACAGATATAAAACTTATATCTCGATTTATATCTATGCAAGATTTCAAGATGTCAGCTCATTTATTGTATACAATTCAACATTATAATTATTAATAGTCATTTTGAAGATAGAAGGGGTCTTTCTAAAAAAAAAAGATAAAAAGACTATAAACGTATTACTTATTGACAATATGGGCATATTATACCACCATAATAACATCTTTAAGTCATCGTTTCATTAGTTCCTTGTACAGTGTAAATGAGCACTGAGGTAGTTACATGGTGAGTTAAGGTTCCAAATATGTTGCTGATGATAAACCTCAATTGACACTCTGTTCGTATTTATATACCTAATGTATACGTTACATGTCACTATAGGTGGCGTGCATGTCGTACTTATAATTGTTTTAAAAGGCATTGCTATAATTGTACACGGTCTCCCAATTTTATATTTCTTTAATACAATTTAAAAAAACGCGTGCGGAGCTGCGGGTACAGCTAGTTATTAATAAATTATAAAAACTTAAGATAACTATAAATATATGGTGTAGCTTCAAATCATAGCCTAGTTTGATTAGTTAGTAAAATTGAAATCAAATAAACTTCATTCGTTGAAATTGGTAAGCATTACAAACATTTAAGCTCTTATTGGTAAAATTATATGATTTACCCATACGATAATGAAAAGAAATTAAGATATATCGAACACATTTGGCCTGTATAGTATGAGTTACGATGAACAACAACAACTGATATGTAATAAGGGGAATAAGATTTATACATAATATATTAGCGCCGCATGGATTAATCTTTAACTAACTCAAACCGAATCATAAGAATTATGTAGGCGTTTTTATTAATGTTTATAATGATTCAGTCATTTTTTTACATTGAGGTTTTTTTAGTTTGTGTTGGTATTTACTAATAAATCTCTATGAAATATTATTCAAGTATAGTTAATACACCCTATACTTCCCATGGGAGAATTTTAAAGCTATTTGAAGTATACCAATGAGCGTTAATTTTAATGTCGTAATTAAGAAGAGCATAAAGATAAGCATCGTGTACGTTTGTTTGTTAGTTACCTTTTCATACATTGACTACTCAATCGTTTTTCGCCTTCACGTTTTCAGGTGTACAGAATAGGATATAGGTTATCATCATCTTTCATCTACAAAAAATGTATTGATCCCGAGGGATTGATCAAATGCTTTTTTTAAGTGGGGAGTTCCTACATTAGACACCCACTCCTTCGAGGGAGAGGAGAGCAGCGTCAGACAGACTCTTACTAATTAAAGCCCCCCGGTAGATCGTTTGCCGTTGCTAATGAAGTGCCACGAGATCGCACGAACATGCAGACACCCTGGCGGCAAGACCCAGCACGAATGTTAGCCTGACAACTGACCGAGACAGTCCGGTCTAACAGTCTCTCCGTTCAGCAAACCAATGCAATCACAGGTCAGGTCCTCTGCCCCGCCCCTTCTCCTCTTGGTCCAGCTTGAAAGTAAGAAGACGCCTTTCTTACCGAGATTTGTCTCATGACCTTTCGTAACTTTTTAACGTGGTTTTCGCCTACGTTAACTTTTAAGGCTTTCTCCCTCCTTTTTATTTTTAATTCCAACATATTACCATTATAAAAAATACCCTTGCTTGAGTTTGTAATCATATGATTATGCGAGTTATAACACAATGATATAATTTACACGTATAGCTAAAGCAAGCTTACGTGATTTATAAAAAACTAGCCTCTACCTGGGACTTCGCCCGCGTGTAATAGTTACCCCTACAACCTCACATACTCGCTAGCTTTACCTTTACCTTTACCTTTGTCTGCACCAAATAGGTTACCACTGGTTTCAATTATATTTTTAAACACAAAAAATCTTAAAAAACCTAATATCCGATTACAGCGACACCTGCAGTCTTAATTGTGAATCCAAACTATTCAGGAACTCGCTATACCCAGTTGGTATGTGAGAAATATTTTAAAATAAGCCTAGCATCCGTTTGCAGCGTCACCAATCAGGTCCAATTTAGTTGTTTGTTCTATAAGAATTAGTATGTATACGTGAAATCTGCATCCAAAGTTAATCTTGTCAAATTTATTTTACTTTTGACACATAGTCCATCATCTTGTTGACTGAGATATTAAACTTAGATATACATGGTGTCGCGGACTTCTTTGTAAAAGTATCTAATGAATATATTTGTCATAGAATTCATTCTTTTATTTCAAACCGTTCAAGCAGCTCACGTCATATTATAGAATTTTGCTAATTTTAATTACATTTATCGTGATCAATTATTGAAAATATATATGTAGCTAAAAAGTTGTCTAATATACTTTTCTAACAGTGAAATAATTTTGAAAGTCGGATCAGTAGTACCAGAGATTATCCCAAACATCCAAACTCACTAACTTCAACTTTAACTTTTTAATATTGGAGTTTAATAGATACGAATTCTACCAGTGTCAAGTCAGTCATGGGAGAGTCACTTTATAGGTAGTATTAAATTTTTATTATATAATTTAATTCTTCCAGATTAGGCCACTGAAATACACAAAGACAAACACAACACTTATAGACGTCATGTCTTAAATAAATATATATTTACATAATAATTACAGTTCATTATCGCGTTACCTTAAAGTTTAATTTTGTTAAAACTTATAAGATTAACCAGAGTTTTGGCAAAAGAAGAAAATATACACCTTTATGCTTTTGTTAAAATCTGACGAACGTAGTATATTGTTAAGTAAAATATCATATAATACAATAAAAAATTAGGGCAATTGAAAAAAATGTGTTCTAGAGTGCCTTCATCCAACCCACATTTGACACTCTGCAAGATGGACTGGAGAGCACACCTCTTCAGATAGATTGTCAGTCTACAGATAGTAGACGCAGCAAGCTTGTAACAGTTACGAAACCTATAAAGCCATGGCTTATCCGGAGTGTTATCCTGAATATATTTGGAAGCATATGATTTGCCATTAATTTGGTTGGATGAATACCAGTTTGAGTTCCATGATGCAAATAAATCAGTCTTGCTTGGAGAGTATAAATCCTGAACATAGGTATTATAGTGATCAAAATATCCAGTCTGGATAGCTTCTTTAGCAAGAAGACCAACAACTTCATTGCCCTGGTTCCCACTATGTCCTGGTATCCATGCCGGAACTACATAAATTCCTAAACAATAACGTTGATACAAGTGGAATTTAATAATTATGGTAACTGGGGACTCTACTTTAGAAAAAACCGGACTATACTTAATAGTTTGTAAGCAACTCAGAGAATCTGTCAATATGATAGTTTGATCTAATTTATGTGATAGTACAAATTTGATAGCTTCTAATATAGCAACTACTTCAACTGTTTAGGTGGAGGGTAAAGAAGGGTATTTATTACGTTCAATAATATTACTGTGATCAAAATAATATACATATGTAATGTATCACATTGTCATATAAATAAATGTATTATTGCAAGCATACGGGTACATAAATGTCATTGCTGAATGTCGCGAAATTGAAAAAAGTAATTAAAAACTTAACGTATGCCATTTTGACTTATTGTGGCTAATTCGGAAGCCGGTGGGTTAAATAGCTAATTATATTCAATCGAAATATGTCAAATATGTCAAAATAATATTGAAATGTAGTGTCAAAAGTTCCAATGAGAACAAAAAACCCTTTCTTTCTTTAAGGAAAACAATTTCATTAATATATTAAAAACACACATATATATATATATATATATATATATATATATTATTTGATACAAAACCACTCTCGAGCGTTGCCAGAATACCCCCCTAAATTATTATCACAATCTGTTCAGTAGTTTCGGCATGCATAGCGGACAAAGATACAAAGATTGACTTTATACATAAAGATTAGTATAGATTAGACGAGGTATACTAAAATCATCACCATTAAACACCTTGATATGTCATTACTACTTGTGATCGTAATCTACAAAAAACGGACAGTAAATTACTTGCGTTCTAAGAACAAAAAACAGGAAATAGTCAAAGCACTGGTGATTATAACTCATTCATATTTCTGTACACAGATCAACTGAACGTCAGCAATAATAACAATTTTAGTTACCCATAACATTAAAAAAACTATTCTGTTTATGGTTTCATCGTTTGGTTGATATAGTACTTTTTTATATTCAAGATGTATAATAAGTTCTTACGGGTAAGCTTTTTTACTTTAACTTCATGTTATAAATCACTTGAAGTAACATGTTTTAATTTGTACTAAAACCGGTTTTTTGTTGCAGTGTGCTGTGTTCATAATATTATTTAATAGTGTAGCGTTGTCCTTGCCAGTATCAAATTTATTTGGAAACTTCAACGTTGCTAACATTGTGACACCATTTAATGTGAGGTTTGAAGTAAAAACGTAAGTTTAAACATGATTAAAAAATAAAATAAGTAACCACTTTAAAATGTATATCTGACAATCTTTATCTAATGGGACTAAACAATAACTTTTTAATTTTTTGCTTTACCCACTCTGATAATAACAAATACATTCTTTAAATATTTGTATATAAACATTTCATTTAATTTGGGGTGGTGGGGTGGGGTGTAAGAGGTGTCGAACATCATAAGACTTGAGACACCCAAACTGCACCTGCATGTGGTGCAACCTGCTGACTAACGAACGCGGCTATGGCGAAAGCGGGGTGGTAGGGTTTTACAGCCTGACTGGGTCGCAACCACCATGTATATGGCGAAAAAGCCCGTCATAGTGATTCGCTTCTGCGGGTCACGTTTTGGGATCAGCCTGTGCATATCCAGCTTTTCGCAGGCCGGCATGACAGCGGCGACCGGCGACGGATAGTTCGTCACTCGGTGGTCGCCATTATTTTTGGATTGTACTGTGCTTACCATCAGGCATAGTGCAGTCATATTGCTGTGCACCAATAAAAAAAATATATATATGTTGACAAAATGTAAGTGGGTAATTCTCATGAAAACTCGAAATTCCTGTCCTAGCAATTTTGACAATAATCCTAAGCGATTTATGATGGTATTTTTTTTTTTTTCGGAAAGAATTTTATCAAGGCTAAAAATGTTGGTCATAACTTAGGAACCGTACGGGCATTTGTGAAGAATAATAAATATATAGTACTCTGAAAATCATTCCCTCACTATGTCCCAAACTCCAGATTAAAACATTGTCTAAAGTTTTTATCGAAAATTTCTTAAAAAATCTGTTTGCAACTATGACTTGTCTATTGTAAATACAACAACTTTTTAAAATTTCTCTGAGTTTAGGATCATAAGTCATGAACAAGTTGTCTAATGTTGACTTAACATGTGTCCCATGAAAAATTATCATTCCCTCACATCATTACCAACAGTCGATAAGTAGATATATTCCTGAGGACTTTAGTAATAGTCTCATTAGTTTTTGATAGTTGGTAGTACGGTCACTTGTTTGAAATGGAAAATTGACTTCAAGCTTGTTAAAGTACTTGTTGGAAGAAGATGTCATTGTAATTTTTTAAAGATTACATTTTAAGCAATCATTCCATCACAGCGAAGAATAAAAAAGGTAATTGTAATATTTGAATTTTGATGACGTAGTAAAGTATGTTTTTAAAGGTAGAAAGCGTAGAGAAAAGTTAGATGGTTACAAAAGGTTATGTTGCGAGATTTTTTAGGTTATGGTTTATTTTGTCATTCACTCACCGTCATTCCCTCACATTTGATTATTTTCAGTGTTCATAAATTCATTCAAAACTCATTTATTCTGGGGACCACGCTATATTTCACTTCTAATAACATGAGTTCTACAAATTTAAGAGAAAACGAAGATGAATTTATTTAATTATTTTTCATTAATTTATTGATAGGTAATTTCGGGATTTCATGAGAATTACCCAAGTTCATATATTTCCATGTGCATATAACATTAATTCTATTACTTCGACAGTTCTTTCAGCAAATCAAAAACCTAAAGTCTTACATCAAGAAAATTCTTAACCCCAAGTTTATTTTTCTTCACAAAATTAAATAATAAATTTGTATTATTAAAATCATAACATTAACACTGAAAACTTTCAAACTTGAATGCAATTTACAACTAATTATAATAATACATTGCGATATTAAACTTTTCAGTTCACTTGGAGGTCCAAGGATTATCAATTCATTAACTAGTGGAACGCATAGCAATAGATTCAGTATCACATCTGCGAATATACCTAATGATGGATCAAATATTGCCAGAAACATCAATGATTTTAACGTAAACCAAAAAAAAAATAACAACGTAATTGCCACCGAATATAGTGTTAAAAACGAAACTATTACCAATATAGACACTCCAGTTGCAGCTTTTAATGATGATAATAGCATAACTGAAATAAATACAGAAGTTGATCTTTCATCAAGATTTAACACTGAATTTACTACAGACTACACGACAACTGAGGATTATGAAACTGTAAGTATTTATTTTTATATATATATTTTTTTGTTATTTAGGGGATTCGCAACAAATGTATGTCGTTGCATTAGATGGTATCGCAGTTATTTTTATTATTGTAATTTAATTCTTATTTCAAAATTCCTTAACAAATTAGCTAGAAGAGCCGTTTTATATCTACACATATGCATGTAACGAAAATATAGTTCCTTTGTGGCTTAATCGAGTTAAAACCACTGAACGTATCGGCATAGGACTGTGCTACTTATATTTTGCATTCGATTGACCTTTAGCCATTTTCAATACGCAACGAAGCAACCGGGGATCATCTACAATACTGTTTGTGTTGACACGAAAGAAGAAATAGCTTAAATTCAACTATTAAGTAATTAGAATATCGAAACTAGTGTTATAGTAAGGCGCTTGTATTGTGGTAATCTACACAGCTTTGGTTTTCGATATCAATCCGGTCACCTTCCAAGGGCCATTCACCGTTGCCTTTAGATGCCATCATGATAATAACAATTGCCAATGAAGTCTGAATTATAAATGTAATCGTTAGGTTGTTTACATCAGTCTTGTCTTCCAACTAAGTCAATTTAAAATATACTCAAATTCATAGACCCACAATAGCTATATCTATAAATACTGGCATACCGTTTTTGTAATGAAATTATTGGAATAGTAAGATCCGGAACGTTTGACGCACAATATATTTTGACGTCCGAGCTAACGAGTCAATAAAAAACCTGAGCGGAGTTGTGTGTATGTAAAAGTAGTGCGTATGTGTGTAACAACGGCCTTAAAGTGTCACATTAGAATAGCTGCCATGCCAATGGACTTTAAGTGAATAGATATATAATAAACTTTATTTTTAAATCTCTCACTCTAATATTTTTGTCATGTAAGAAGCTATAATATATGTATAGTGAAATGTGCAAATTAAAACGCTCGAGAATACTTATAAAAGATTTTTTTCTGATTAGTCGAAGTAACTGAACGTTCCATATCAACTTATTTTATTTACAAAATGTGTTTTACTTATTTACAGACGACAATAGAATATGAAGATGAAGTATTGAGTCGATCAGGAGTTTCCCCAGAAGTATTGGCGTCACTTCTTGGATAAATAACTTAACTTAAATCAAACTCAGGCTTTTCAGCATTACACGGACTAACAAAAGAAATGTTTGTGAATACTTTCTTTATTAATTCATCCGAATATTATTTATTCATCGGTGGTGAAACCGAATTTGGTATCCAATTTTTTTATCGCCTTCAGACCTCTCGTCACTTGATTGATTATATATTTCGAAATAGAGAATGCCATACAAAAGAATTAAAGACACATGTTTTTATTGGGTTACAATTTTTACTTGCGATAATATAAATTACTACAAATTAAATATTTTAAATGCATATATTTTCTTAGTCAAACTCAAATCCATCTCTACTATTTAACTCGGCTCGTGTAAGCAACTGTGGGTTTCTATTATTATTCTAATGCTAGAATTTCTCTCTCGGAAAATGTTTTAGTACCAAATTGTAACATTTCACTGAATAGTATTTAATTATAGAAATGTAACGTAAAACGAACGACGTCTTTATTCAGTAAAACAAAAGATTTTTTAAATTTTGTTTAACTTATTTTATATTATATTAGGTCTTTACCTATGAAATTGCCGTTTTGTATGAAAAAATTTAAACGAATTTTTAACATGTATTTTTTATTTGTATTAATCGAAGTAATCACCCATGCAATCAATGCATTTTTGCCAACGCAGTGGCAGTTTATTGATGCCCTTCTTAAAGAAATCAGCTGGACGGGAGGCAACAAATTCTTCAAAGGCATTTTGTACTGCCTCTCGGGTATTGAATTTTTTTCCCGCCAAGGAGTTATCCAAATTCTGGAAAAAGTTGTAGTCTGTAGGCGCAAGGTCTGGTGAGTAGGGCGGATGACTGAGAACTTCCAACCCCAGTTCTTGCAACTTAGAGACCGTCTGCTGTGCAGTATGAGGTCGCGCGTTGTCGTGCAGGAGCAGCGGAGACGAGCGATTGACCAATGCTGGTTGGAGATGTGCCAACTTCTCCATCATTGTGTTCAGTTCTTCACAGTACACATCTGCAGTAATGCTCACCCCGTTTGGTAAGAAGCTGTGATGAATCACACCGGCGCTAGACCACCAAACAATGACCATCACTTTTCTAGGGGTAAGTTTTCGTTTAGGGCATTGTTTAGGTGCTGAACCAGAATCCAACCAACTTGCTGAGCGCTTGCGGTTATCAAACAGAATCCATATTTCATCGCAGGTAACAATGCGATTCAAAATTCCTTCATTTGTATGTCTGTTGAGCAGTGCAAGGCACGTCTCGACGCGTACTTCGCGCTGGCGATCATTGAGTTCGTGGGGCACCCATTAATCAAGCTTTTTTACATTGCCAATTTGACGCAAATGGACCAATATTGTTTTGACGCTAACGTCGAAAGCTGCTGCTAATTCAGCCGTAGATTGTGTATCATCAGCTTCCACAATCGTCTTTAATTCGTCATTGTCGACCAAAGTCTTCGTACGGCCGCGAGGTTCATTTTTCAGGTCGATATTCCCAGAACGGAAGCGAGCGAACCAATAACAGGTGGTGCGTTGGTTTGTAGTGTTAGCTCCGTAAACATCGTTGATGTTGCGTGCCTCTTGTGCCACGTTGCTGCCACGACGGTACTTATAATCCATAATTACTCGAATTTTTAACGTATCTATGATGACAAAAAAGATTGAAAAGCGATGAAAATGTAACACTAATCAATAAACAAATGACTACTTTTGGAAAAAGAATTCCATGGTTTTAAAATAAAATTATTTTGAAATTAGAATTCTTAGCCAAACAAAAATTATTTTGATTTGAAATGGCTAGTACTGTAGAACGGCAATTTCATAGGTAAAGACCTATTATTTACTATTTATTATAGCCAATAATTATAATTTAAGAAGTTTCTTTTAAAAAATAAATTAAACTTTTGTATCAACTATAGCCTGTATTCACATAATTAAAAGAATTAAAATAATAGTTTATTAAAATAGGAGACTTTATAAATGTTGCATAATCAAATCACAGCCTTTCAGCCAGCAAATCATCTTTATCCACAGCTTGTGGCCTGTGACTTTATATCTCGCTGTACATCCTATACATCTCAGGATTCTGATAATGAGTCGAAGAAATATTTATACTTATATTAAAACGGATTTACATTGAATATTGCAATGATAGATCCGATGTTAAGGGTTTGTCGCAGTTTATGGCTATGTATAAGTAACCTTAAAAGAACCGCAGTCCTAAGAACATACGTAATACATTAGTACTCTTCATGAGGAATTGTAAATAGATTTTACAACAGAGTCCCAAAGGATATTACCGATTTGCCGGATTGCGAATTTAAGCGCCATGTCAAGCGGGTTTTGGTGTCAAAAGGATATTATAAAGTGTGTGGGTGGTGGTGTCTGGAATTGACTCATCTCTGTGCATCCATTAAAAACGTTTGTAACGTGTACCTAATATATTCTAAATATTATATATATTTGTTAAAAAGATAAACCAGATCGAGTTTCTTGCGGGTTCTTCTCGATGACTGGGCTGTTTTCCGAACCGGTGGTAGTATCGACGTTCATAAGTGCCTTCTTAGGGCCTAAATTGAATCAAAGTGTTTTTGATTTTGAGTAATTTGGAACGAATTGTATTGTCAACCACACTCGTCGGATCGGAAACACGGAAGCTGTGCTCATTTGCTTCAGAAATGGATATATCGAAATGAAATTATAAATCTAAATATAACTATTTTTCAATTGAGATGTTATTGAGGCTATAGAGCAATATAAAATATCAAATTCAGATTGGTTAGTGTTGTATTTGTAATACATTCGGCAGAGGGGGTAGTGTTGTACAGCTTTATCCGAGGGAATAGATTGAGGCATCCGGCTAACATTTGCTTGTTTCAGTTTTTCAATGCGTTGTCTCTATCGCACAGCGCAATCAGTACGATAGACAAAGATGACGCTACACGAAACCGAACTTAGCTAACTGTCTGGGTCTACTGTCCCAGGTATCAAATCAAAAGCCGGGTACTGTAGAATTGTTTAAACAATTTAGTTATAGTATTACTGTAAGCAAAAGGAGAAATAGAGGGTTTAATGTTTAACTTCCTATATTAAATAAATGTTGTGACAATGAATGAGTTGGTTGTTTTAATTTTAGTCAGGTTTTAACAATTAAGAACATTTCCATTTTAATTTCGAGCTTTTCGTTACTTTTTCACTATTTTAGAGAATATTTTTGAAACCTTAATGCTGTTTGCGTTTATTTCAATTTCAAGTTCATATCATCAGACGTCCATGATAATGTCATTGTAAAAATCTACCATTGACGTCATCTAACTAGTGACCTATCATTAGTTAAATTTTTTGTATATATGATCTCTAAATTGTAATGCTTGTAGACACCAAACAGACCTTCAAGTAACATTTATCATGACGTCATTATCTCATTCTAGTATTATTTGTGATATAAAACATTTTATTTTAAATGGCTACTCAACTATAACATGAGTTAGAACAATACATAGAAATACTTCTAATTATATTTTTAAAACATATAAAAAGGTTTTAGTTCGTAAGGATTTACAATAACAACAAATTTAAAGTAATGTTTTAAGCATTTTTCTGCTTAACTTATATTTTTAACTTAGCGTTATATTTTACACAAAAGTTTATAACTGTTACTTAGTTATAATTATTTTTGTTGCGATTATTTTAGTAAGAAACGTTATAAATAATTCGTCGAGAACTTTTTTTATTATAATCGACACTTACTAAAACAAAATTAAATTCTATTTATAGTTAAAGGAGGAAAATAAACAAATAGTTCTCAAATTGTCATACCTTAATCAATTATATTAATCAAACTAAGACATGTTTAATCGTGGTCGCATTTTCTGTGACATTTTTCTGTACTAAGATAAATTTTAAAGAATACAGAAAAATAAGAGATAAGTGAAATTAAAAAAAAAATACGCAAAACGCCGCCGCCACGCCGCATGGAATGTTTATATCAACTAGCTCAAACCGAATAATAAGAGTTCTGTAGGCGCTTTTATAAATTTTTAATAACTAGTTTTCGCTCAGGGTTATGTAGATTTGACCTATCCCTCGGGACCAGTAGTGAAGAGTACCCTATATCTTTTTCCGTACACCTGGTAACGTGTATGCAATTTCGTGAGAATCGATTGAGTAGTTAGGCATGAAAGCGTAACAAATAAATACATTAACATTTATAATATTAGTAAGGACAGATAAATTACTAGCTGCACCCGTGACTGCATGCGCATGAGATTTCACGCATGTTAATACAGTGATAAATAAAATCATAGGTGTATTAAAATTCAACATCAACGATTTAATCTCGCCTCATACTTTGTGGCCGGTTCTGTTCACGGAGACGCAACATGGTACTACGTTTATCATCCAGTCGTTGCGTACACTTTGAACGTACATATCTAGCTCTCAGGATACGACGTGTTACTTCTAACAACAGCCATAACCAAGACACGTCCTTATTTTTTATGTCATAGGAGGCAAACGAGCAGGCGGGTCACTCGATGTTAAGTGATCACCACCATCCATAAACACTAGCAACACCAGGGGAGTCGCAAGTGCGTTGCCAGCCTGTGTTTTGGGGGAAGGGGTAGGGGGAGTGAGGAGGTGAGGAGAAATGAGAGGGAAGGGGAGGTGGTCCTCCGGCGCTCTCACTGACCAAACGAAACGCAACAATGCAAGTATTGTTACTTCACGTCGGTTTTCTGTGGTTCGGATGGTAGTACCCCGGGCGATCCGATCCATTCATGCTGAAACCAGTAATAGCTTCAGCATGGCTCCACTACCTATAATTAATATGAATATATCTATAATGAATATAAAACCTATAATTAATATAAAAATATAATTTTTATTTGATTGACATGAAGCACGTCCATACTATTAATTTAACCTAAGAAACAGGTAGTTTTGTCGTTTTTTTACTACCAAATCAGATCAGTTATTTAACATCCAAAGATTAAAGCTAGATATTACATTAAAAAAAATTCCAGCTTGTAACACAATCAGTCCAAGGAATAACAAAGTAAAACAATTTTAGACATATCCAATATTTTCCAGAAAATATTTTATGTAAAGATTTCGCATCTTTATTATTTCATTATGTGTACAATATATACGAGTAAAAAGTACAGATATATACATTTTTTGGCATCCATCTTTTTGTAATCTATGAGTATTTACCAATAAATCCCTCCACAATATTTTTTATATATAGTTTTGGATGCACAAGACCGAGATTCGAATTTAGTGGCGTTACTCGGGAAAGCCTATGTCTGTAGTATACTAACTATACTAACAATAGTTAAACATAGTTATTCCAATATAAATCTAAATATTTATTCAAAGAATTACTCAGGTTTAGGCTTAAAATAATTTCTAATTCCTTGCAATTTGCATTACAAACAAATGTGCTATTTGTGAATTAGAACTGTTTTAAGTCCGGTGTGACACCGTTTCGAATGGTAGTAGGGTTTTTTAAGCCCTCCTGGGTAGCTGCCACCCTCTAGTTGAAAAGTTCCGGTAGATTCACTTGTGAGCCAGTCTTAGGCTTAGCGAGATATCATCATAGAGCACACCGTACAAGTGAGAATGTGGTCAAATGCTAAAATCTATTAACCATTAAAAAACATTATTGCAAAGCATATTGTCTCGTAGTATTAGCTGAGTTTGTAATCGAATGCTGAAGCGAATTATAAAACGATAAATTAATTTACGCGTAAAGCAAATTTATTCGGTTTATAAAGAATTAGTCAAGGTACTAAAATCATCAAGATTAACCACTTTGGTATGCCATTATTATTTGTGATCGTGATTTACATAAAAACAGACAGTAAAATTACTGGCGTTCCAAGAATAACCAGAATATAGTCAAACCAGTGGTTATTATAACTCATTCAGATTTCTGTAGACGGATCAACTGTACGTTAGCAATATTAACAATTTTAATTAAACATAGACATAACAATTTCATTTGTGGTATTATTTCTTCGTGGATATAGTATTTTTTATATTCAAGATGTATAATAACTTCTTACGGGTAAGCTTTTTTACTTTGTTTGTATTTGTATATTGGTGAGTATGCTCCTACATTATATCTAAGGAAGAATACACATACACTTCAACGTATTATAATTCACTTCAAGATTTAATTTTAAAAAGCCGCTACTTTATTCCAGTGTGCAGTGTTCTTATTATACTTTTATGACATGGCGTTGTCTTTCCCGACCTCAAATTTATTTGAAAACCGGAATATTGACGAAATTGAGACACCTTCTGACGTGACTTTTGAAGTAAAAACGTAAGTATTACGTCACATTAAAACAGGCATTTTACAAAATATTATTTAAAAGATGATTAAAAGTAAAAGAGAGAAATACATTAACATGTATATCTGACAATCTTTATTTAATGGAAGTAAACAATAACCCACTAATTTTGTTTTCTTAGTTACTCTTACAATAACAGATGGATTGTTTAAACATTTTTACATGTTCACCAAATATCATCAAATTCATAGCCTCTGTTCAATTGTTTTCTTCTTTTGGCTTCTATAAACCACAAAATAGTGTCTGTTCTTTTCTCAAACTCGGTCCGCTGGCAAGTACTTTTATGCAATTGATTTTATTTGTAAATATTTTTTCGGATTGTTCCGGGTTTCGGCCCTAATTTTATGTTTATCGAATGCCGAAATAAATATAAACATATTGAACTAAATTTTTATTGAATTTAAAATACACAGAGAAACATATTACACACACGAACGAGAATGAAGGAAGACATATTTTTTTAATAACAATGTTGCCACAAATTTAAAATAAAAATACATATTTTTTAACTTTTACGTTCGTAAACACCCTCTGTATTCTATAAATGATTCGTGTTCGTACGTTTTATTCTCAGCTATATTAATTTCCATTTGTACTACACTATTGTTATTAATTTATATTAATCCGCCTTTATCTTACAAATCATATTCAATTTGCTTTTCTATAAAGCATATTCATAATCTCCAGTTTCTCTTTCTTCTCAAAATTAAATATCGAATTGGTATAGCGTTATTCAACTTCGAATTTGAGTAGAGTTTTAATTATCATTACATAGTATAGAAACAAAGTCCCCAACCGCATCTGTCTGTCTGTTCGCGATAAACTCAAAAACTACTGAACGGATTTTCATGCGGTTATCTCCAGTATATAAAGTGATTCATGAGGAACGTTTTGGTATATAATTTGTCAACGATTTCTTTTTATAATCAGGCAGGACAACGTCTGCCAGGCCCGCTAGTCTTTTATAATTAAAATGAAAGGGGTCCGTTGTGCTCGTTCGACATGCTCCTGAATTACTGCGCTTGCGTCAGATTAGCGATGCGTAGAGTAGTCCGGTGAAGCTGTTAAGACCTTACTAGGTCAATAGCGTAGTCAGTTCGAAAAAAAAAAAGCGATGCGTAGTACAGCGGCTTGTGTATATGTAATATTGTTATCTTATATAGAGCTTGTACGGTCCATCACATGTTTGATTAATTAATAAACTGTATAGAAATATATATAATGATTGTTCAGAGTGCTAATTGATCTGAAAATCAAAGTAGCGTAAATAATTTCAATTTACGAATTATGAAATTTAAGTAATACAGGCTATAATTACTTTAAAAAAGAACATAGTTATTCCATTATTTTATGTCTTCACTTCTATCAGCAGTATTTATGACTGCCTCAAATTATTTAGTTTTACTTCACAGACACTTGGGTCCTTATCTAAAAGAATATTACATACTATATTTATTATTATAATAATGTAGTTATTACAGTTTTAAGAAAGTACGATTCCTATAAGGCTTACGCTACGCCTATATTGTTAAAACAAACGGTGCAATCGAAGTTGAGGGTATCAGCTGATAATAGTATATTGTGATATTAAACTTTTCAGTTCGCTTGGAAGTCCAAGCGTTGTCGATTTATTAACTAATGGAACGAATAGCAATAGATTCAGTATAATATCCAGATCTGATGATGAATCCAACATTGCCGGAAATGTAAAACCAAAACAGAAGGACAATGTAATTGTCACCAAAAATAGTGTTCAAAAAGAGATTATTGTCACCAATACAGACACTTCAGTTCTACGTTTTGATGATGATAATAGCATAACTGATGTAAATACAGAGGCTGATTCTTCAACAATATCTAACACTGAGTTTACTACGGGTTACACTACTACTGAAGACTATGAAAGTGTAAGTATTTTTTCTTATATATATTCTTTTTATATAGAGGTTTTGCAACACATATACAGTTTTTATTTGATGGTGTCACAGTTTTTTTTAATTAAATTTAGTCTTAAAATTCTTAAAAAACTAGGACAAATGTTTCCTTGTTGAAATCATTTTATTAAAAAAAACAATTGCAAAATATTATAAACGCTATTAAGTTTAAAAGTGAATGAAAAGGAATCTTCGTAGGTAACTTAACTTTTTTTTATGTCATAGGAGGCAAACGAACAGGTCGGTCACCTGATGTTAAGTGATCACTACCGTCCATAGACAATAACTACACAAGGGGAGTCGCAAGTGCGTTGCTAGCCTTTGTGGGGAAGGGGATGGGAGGTGGGTATCCGGCACTCTCACTGACCGAACAAAACGCAAAAATGCAATTCACTATGAGACTTAACTACGACTAATGTATCCCGTGTATTTCATTGTATGTAAGAAGAAGATAGAAAGAAAGAAAAAGTCTTTATTGTTGGAAAACATCACAGACAACAAAATAAATAAAGGAAACATATACATAGCTTATTAGAATACCACCCCCATAACAATGACACCCCCTTTCAGCTACGTGCTGCAATACAGCTAGGTGTTACTATAGCGCTGATTTTCAATGGGGTCCAAAGTAATGTACGGACGTGTAGTCGGTGTCTTGACAAAAATATTACAGGACTTATAATATGTAAACCATGTCATTATATTCAATCCTCCTTTTATGTTCAATTATTTTTGTTATTTACTTTTATTTTATTTCAAATACGATTTATGTCGACACGAGAGAATAAATAGCTTAAATTTATATATATATGGGATATTATTACCAGTGTAATAGTACGGCATTTGTATCGCGGTAATCTTCACTATTTTGGTTATCAGTAGCAGTCCGTACATATCCCGACAGCCTTTCACCATTGTCACTAGCAGCTATGGTATTAACAAATGTCGATGTACTCTGAATTCAAAATGTTATCGTTGGGCTGTATTATATTTAAGAACAGGTCTAATGCTGTCTTCCGACTAAATGGATTTAAAATGTACTCTAATTAACAATGCAATTAAATCTATCATACTTTTTTTGTCCAATTTTGGCTCCCAACTTAGTTCCGAATCATTCGATGCACAAAATATTTTAACGTCCGCGCTAATGAGTCGATAAAAAATATGAGCGGGCTGGTTTGTACCTATCAATGACCTTAACTTGGTCATTTAATCCGTTGCATTAGAATAGCTGTCATGCTAATGGGCATTGAGTATATAAATGTATAATATACCATATTGTTACATCTCACAGTGTAGTAACGTGAACATGGATAATATATATTGAAGTATACAAATTAAAACGACCGATGATTTATTGTAAGCATACATACATCATTACATAGTATAAAACAAAGTCCCCTACCGCGTCTGTCTGTCTGTCTGTTCGCGATAAACTCAAAAACTACCGAACGGATTTTCATGCGGTTTTACACCGATGGATAGAGTGATTAATGAGGAACGTTTTAGTATATAATTTGTCAAGGAGGTTTTCATAATCAGGGCGGGACAACGTCTGCCGGGCCCGCTAGTACATAATAAGATATTTTTTTATTAAGTGAACTTTTCATATAAACCTTATTTCATTTACAAAATGTGTTTTACTTATTTACAGACTACAATAGACTATCATTATGATTATGAAGCGGTGCTTCGATCAGAAGTTTCCCCAGCGGTATTCGCAACACTTCTTGGATAAATAACTCTTACGTTTGAAACAGTTTTGTCGTCTAAAATAATTATTGTTTTATTAAAAAAATATACGTGTAAATTCTAATGCTTGAATTTTCTTCTACTAATAACTGTAGAAATCATTTTAGTATTATATTTTATATATAATAATATAAGTTATATACCTTCATTTAATAACAATTAAATCTATATATAAATATATATATATATATATATATGTGTGTGTGTGTGTGTGTGTATATATATGTATATATAACGTGAAACAATGACTTTACTCAGTACCTAAGCGAAAAGATTTTTTTAAATTCTCATTTACCTCAAATTACGTTATTTTTAACATTTATTATAGCCAGCAATTTACGAAGTTTCTTTAAAAAGTGTAACTTTGTATATTACAGCTTGTATTTACACAATTAAAGAAATGAGAGTAATACAGTTTTATTAACTTGGCGTTAGCCAAATCACATGTCAAAACCTTTATCCTCAGCTTGTGTCCTGTAGGATTACATTCCATTGTACATTCTGTATATCCTATCATAAATACGATAATTTGTGGCGTAAAATAATAATTATTATTCCTATTATTATTCTTATTAATAAAACTGATATACATTGAATATTGCAATGGTAAGTCAGATGTTAAGAAACTTATGTAGAAGTAGAATCCATCGTGCCGTCAACCGCATCCCTTGAATCGGAATAACGTATCACGAGAGCTGGTCATTTGCTGCAAAAATAGGGGTAATAGTAATAATTCTGAAATTGAATCTTGTAAAGGCTACAATTAAAATTACACGTCAATAGACTAATCGACTCCTTATAGAAGTACTATTAATATTTTTAAATACAATGTAAAAACGGACACATCACTATCGAGTTTAAACATTAAGTGGAAACTATAAAAAACATTATAAGTTGTACGTGTTTTTATGCAGTATATTAGCGAATATTTTGCTTAATTCAGGTTAAACTTGTTCTACTATGTTATTTTAAATTTCATTTTAATGTACTTACTTTTGATATTTAATTTTGACAGAAATAAGAAAAGGCGAAATTAAATTTAAAATGATTAAGTTTTGGTTCAGAGAATAGCAAGATGAATTCAAATATGAAATAGATATTGAAAATCCATATTCTGTTTATTGCAGAGAATGATTGCAAATAAGCGTCACTGTATGTTAGTCAATAGTCCTTTGAAACTACAGTTTAGACGCATGTCCTAAACATCGAACGTAACCGGCATTTGAACTCGCTCGTTGGAACATCCAGCTAAGATTTGCTTGCTTCGGTTCTGTAAAGTATTCTCTCTATCGCACACCGCAACTACTGTGATAGACAAAGATAACACTATACGAAACTGAAAGTAGCCAAATATCTTGGTCTACTCTCCGACGTGCTAAATCAAAAGCTAGGTACTGTAAAAATACTTAAACGATTTATCTGTAGTCATCAGTGTTAGTGAAAGTAGAAATAGTCTCATTTAGTGATTAGTTGCATTAATAGCTGTGACACTTAATTTCATTTTAACAATGTTAAAATTTAATTTTAATGAGTTTTTTTTTTATTTCTAGCTTTTTATGTAATTCTACCTTCGTTTCGAGCTCAAGTAGATCATGCAGCGTGTGTTCATGATAAAAATTGTCATTGATGTCCCCGTATGGGACTAGTTTCATTTTGTTTATATACGTATCTAAATTGTAATGCTTGTAAATATCAATTAAACCATAAAGTAACATTTCTCATGTGGTGATAATCTTATTATAATATTATTGGCACTGATATATAAAAACCCAAGATGCACAGTCAACCTCTCAAACCCGTCCGCATAAAATGAGTGCACAATTGAGAAATCTGAGCTCATTTCAAGTAGACTCTCGTCACCCGCGTCTTTGGACTTTTTGTACAGTGCTTTGTAAAAACAACTTGAGATAATTCGCGTAAGGTTGAATTTGCAAAAACAAAAGTTTATAGTATAAATATAACTACTTATGTATATCGGTAAGTTTTTGGGGGCAGGTTTGAGCGTTACTTTTATTCGTATTTTGTATTTTATGTCTTGTATTTTTCTGCACATTTTTTTTTTACTTAGTCCTATAGCTTAATATAATTAAGTTTGTAAAAGCAGATTATAATTACTTTTACAATATACTAAAATAAATTTAAACCTCGACTATAATTACAATGTATTCATTAATTTCATTTTTTTTTTCTAGTTAAACGTGGAAATTAACAAAATCTTCTGAAATCATCAAATATAAATTGGTTATATTAATCTTGTTAAAAAGGCGTCTAATCGGTTTCGCATCTTCCGTGACATATCTCTGTATTAAGATAAACTTTAAAGAAGTCAGAAACGTCTTTGAGGTTGTACATCATGAATTCGTTTATCTTTTTTCCATTGTCATCGTATTCTTCATACCGGAGGCTGTCAATTTCCTTTGTTTTACTTCGCAGTAATTCTCCTTTATTAATTATTAACACTGATCTCAAGCTTTTCTTTTGTATTCGATCGAGCATGCTTTGTATTCCTGTGACATTTTTGTCTCTGAAAAAAATAAATAATGTGTTTATTAAAAACCTGTGCAACTTCGTCTGCACTAAATCGGATATTAGCGGTTATATTTTTAATCGCAAAAATCTTAAAAAACCTAAAGTCCTGATTGCAGCGACATCTACCACTTCCTAGTGTGAATCCAAACTATCCAAAGACTCACGCAAACATATACCCAGTTGGTATGTGAAAAATCTTTTAAAAAAAACCTAGAACCCGTTCAGAGCATCAATCACTTACCGAGTCCAATTAAGATAAAAACTATCCTACATATATTGCCGATAAATGTCTTCCCATTACCCCTTGGGTTGCTCCCGTGCCGCTCAACTTCGCGCCCGTTCACTATTCGTGTAGAGCTTATTTCAAGACTCAAGAATATTCAGAAAACTAATTTGATCAAATATCGAAATAACACACGTACTGACAGAACTCTGACACACATACTGACAGAACTCTATTTGATATTCATCTTCTAATATGCAATGTAACTATTACGTAAGTTTATCTTTTAGGAAAAAATCTTGTCACCTTTGTTTAGCAAACATTTTTTATACAATAAAAAAATGTAACAACGTATAAGTATCAGTTTCGTTTACACATATTTTTCAACTTTGTCGACATGATATTATTGAAGTGAACTTTGTTTAGAATCGTTATGGTTTGAAAATCATAGAAAAAAAATGCCTCATGACAAAGATACAAACACATATATCAATAGGATTTAGCCTACTTATTAAATTTTGTGCTACTAATTCTCTAACTGATTGATAATTACGCGTAGAAACGTTATGTAGCCGTAGCTCAGTTATATACTGTACATTATACGGCGTCGGTTCGGAACCCAACGATCATTTTTTTTAAAGTACCACGGTGAGATGAAATATGTCATCAATTTTAGCTAATCTGTCTGCTATATATAGCACAAAGAAAATTAACCAAAATCCGTCAAGAATTTCATGAGCTACAAATTATTGACTTTCGTCCCGTTATTCTGGAGAACCCCTTGCGTTTTATAGGACAAAAAGTATCCTAGATGTAACTTTGTAATATTAGTTATCACTGTACCAAGTTTCGTCAAAATTGGTTCAGTACTTTCAGAATGATATGTGTTCACAGGTTCACAGACAGACAAAAATTGTAAAAGGATTATTTTTGGCTTCTATATCGATAACAAAGTCGACCCCGGTTATAATTTTTGAAAAAATATTTAATGTACAGATTTGGCCTTGTTATAGTTTTATTATAGTATATACAGATAATATATAGGATTCTTATATTGCATGCTCATTGATTACAGAGATTAAAGCAGTGGGAAGGTATCCGTATTTATGAAGAATATAAACGAAGCTAAATTGTCCCAGAAAATAAGATGAAACAGTAAGAGTAAGATTAACCAGAATTAAGAGCGTTTGAAGAAATAGATAAAGCATCTAATAAGAGAAGGATTTTCTTCTTTCAATAATATGACAGCAATAATCAAACATAACCATAAATATATGATAGTACATATGCAAAAATTACACTACTAAATAATAGTAATGTAACCTATATATAGTATACAAAATGACGCATTTTTTCATTAAGAAATAAATAAATCGTATACTTAACAAGTTCTTGTCTATTATAAAATTTAAATTGTTCTTAATATAGTGTAAACTCTTTATTACGAATTTTAAGGTACAGACCTTTTTTTTTCGTTATAAAAAAAATCCTTATGCGGTGGGAAGAGAAAAAATAAATGGTCTTGTGATAAACCAATCACATTGAAGTAATTTCTACGTTATAGAAAGTTTTTCGTTATATCGAACAACGTTACAAAGAGTTTACACTGTGTTACTAATTTCGCTTCTAAAATTAACTACTTTAAGGATAGATTTTAAAGATTTATCTATTCTATTCACAAGTCTAATCTAGCCTAAAATTGCATGCTGCTATGGTATTGGTCAATTTGATTTAATTTCATCGACTATAACAACCGCTACCTAATTTTTATGTACTAGCTGACATCCGTGACTTCGTCTGTGTTGTTTATTACCTTAACAACATAACTCATGTTCAGAGAAAAACATAAAAAATTTGAAAGCAAAAATGTATTTGGTTTAAAATGTTTTACGCTTACTTCTCCTCTTGCATGTAAACCACACTGCTTGCACCACTTCTTAATGGCAAAAAAAAACATGAAGGCATAGTGTTTACTAAGCAGTGTTTTAAAACTCAAATAATTTTATATTAAACGAAGATGTTGTAATATATTTTTAGGTAAAGATCATGTAACTACGAAGGAAAACTTAAAAAAAATATTGAAATCTAACCAAAAGGTTTTACATGACACACTCACAATGGCAGACATCATTTATTTGTATAAATTAAAATTACATTTTAGTGTATTTTTACCATGTTATTACCAGCATTAACCATGGTCCCATAAACCATGCTTTAGTTTAATACAATTTTGAGTCTTTCTATAAATGACGTTCCATTGTTTTATTCAAATTCCTTTTTTAGAAAGGATATAATATTCCCATTGCTCAGTAATTAAGTTAAACACTTTATCTTTCAGGCAAATAACATTCTTTACGCTTGCATTATAATAAATTTGCAAGTAAAGTGTGAATATTTTACATATTATAACACTGATATAATTTATTATCTAACACAGTTGTAACATATAGGTACATAATACAAAACCCGAAGTGTGTTACCAAATAAAAATTGTTTTTGCCTTTGTTGTTTATTCAGGATTATTTTTATTAACTAGCAAAAATATAAATATAAAAAAACCCTTGACAAAATATATACTTAGGTATACCTAAACCTTCCTCATTAATCACTCTATCTACTGATGACAACTGCATTTAAATCTCTTCACTAGTTTTTGAGTTTATCGTTAACAGACAGACAGATGTGGCAGAGGACTTTGTTTTTATAATATGTAATTTTGTTTTTATAATTAATAACTCGTACTTCAACATAAACACCTGTTTACATTATCTACTAATCAATACCAACCTACCGGACAGCATTTATATAATGCCCTCTACATATACTATTAACATACCATATGTTTTTAGTTTATAAAAACAGAAACACAGTAGATGTACAGGATGTCGAATAAGACGTAAGTAAAATTGTCTGTATAGGAAAAAAAGCAGCAAGTGTTTAGTTATATTAACGAAGGTATTGTTCTTTTAAGTATTTATAAGCAAAAACCTTATTCTTAGTTTTAATATGTTTTTGCTTTTATTTACAAAACACTTACTTAAATCCTTACTAGTATTATATACGAAAAAAGACATAGAGTACAATTTGTCAAGAAAAAATACTGGCCCGAGGGGTAGATCAAATTTATATTAACGCGAACGAAGTCATGGGCAAAAGCTAGTACTAAATATTTATTAATGCATTTACAATATCTAACAATAAACTTAATTATTTATTTATAATTAGGGATTTGGTCACAAATTCACCATGTCACCCCAGTGATTAGCAGGAAAAAAAAAAAAACAAAACGTACACAATCAATCAATAATTTACCGGTTTTTTATTCCAACCATAACCAGCCTGTAAAGCATTCTTGCTTCCTCAGATGTCGCGAAAGTAAGGATGGAATTACATACAATCACAGATCTTAATGAGTCATTCATTTTATTCTCCAGTGCCAGTCTTTGGGCTCGGTTACGTGTGCATTCAGACATGTGGTATACATCTTCTACAATATTATATATGTCACAATTTAGTGCCGACTGCACTTTTATTAAATACTAGCTGACCCGTGCAACTTCGTTTGCATCAAAACGGTTATCACAGGTTTCAATTGTATTTTTAAACGCGACAATTTTTAATAAACCTAAAATCCGATTGCAGCCACACCTACCGTTTCCAATTGTAAATCCAAACTATCAAGGGACTCACTTCAAACATATGCCCAGATGGTATGTGAGAAATCTTTTAAAATAAGGCCTTTACAGCCAAAAATATTGATTTTTATATAATTTTAGAATGTTTTCTTTTTCACTAACTTTGAAACGTTACTAAAACATTAAATTATTATTGCCAGACATTTTTGTTATTAACAATAATGTGCCCGATGCTATTTTTTGTAAATAAAAAAAGTAAGTTCAAACCATGTTAAGATAGCTGTAATTTTAATATTATTTTATTTAAACATAAAAGATGGTAAATTAAAAATGATATGTGTAGAATAATTTAGCTATAGCTATAGTTTAGCGCATCACTGGCTGTATGATAAAGATAGCGATAATTATGGAAGCGCCTGTTATAGATGCATGTATTCAAGATGACGTCAGTCCCAAGCTATATGTCTACGTTTATCGTTGTTTTTCATTGTTTACGGTGAAATCTCAATATCATAATGGTTAATAAAATGAAATATGTTATTTGCAATGGAAAAAATAAAATGGTTTCAAATGGATTATTTTATTTATAAAGAATATCATCGGCCACATTATTGTCAATAACAAAATTGTCTGGCAGTGATAAATTCATGTTTTAATAGCGCTTAAAATTTACTGAAAAAAATGTTCCTAAAATTATTTATAAATCAAAATTTCGACGTGTAAAGGTGTGATGCGCATTAAAAAACACAACGTTAACCGGCTACCAGGTATCCTGAAGCCTGTTTGGAAGGGCATAATATATCTTCATATTAAAGAACCAGCTTTTCTAAAATTCTCGTCTTCCAACGTTGCTGGCTCTTGTACTAAGGTTTCGCAAAAAAGTCTAGTTACATTAACTACATTTTTTTGTCTTTCGTTATCCTGGAGTTGCGTTTTATGGGACAAAAGGTATCCTAGATGTAACCTTGTAATATTAGTTATCACTGTGTCAAGTTTCGTCAAAATTGGTTCAGTACTTTCAGAGTGATTCGTGTTCACAGGGACAGACATACAAAAATTGCTTCTATATCAATAACAAAGTCTACCCCGATCAAAATTTTCAAAAAATACTTAATGTACAGATTTGGCTTTGTTACAGTTTTACTATAGTATAGATAAAAAGCTATTCAGTGGAATGTGCCCTGAACGGAGTCGAAAGGCAATTAAGTAATAGGTGGTAGAGCCACGCTGAAGCTATTACTGGTTTCAGCATGAACAGGTCGGCTCGCTTGGAGTAGTACCACCCTCTCACAGAAAACCGACGTGAAGTAACAGTGCTTGCATTGTTGCATTTAGTTCGGTCAGTGAGAGCGCGGACTTGCGAATCCCCTGGTGTTGCAAGTGTCTATGGACGGTGGTGATTACTTAACATCAGGTGACCCACCTGTGCGTTTGCCTCCTATATAATAAAAAAAAAAGTCAATTAACTAACTTAATTTAGTTCGACTTATTTTAATTTTGTCGAACTAGGTATAGCGCAGTAAGTACAGCAGCAGTAGCAGTTTTGTACCATATTCCTTTGTTAACATTCCTTCCACATTAATATTCATTCCTTCGATGTATTCCTTTCACATTTTACGACAAAGTTTTCTTATAAGATAAAGATGATCAGCATAGTAAGAAATAATAACCTTAGAAATAAATTAAAAGTCAATTCGTTAATTTGTAAAAAAGACTAAACTATTATTATAGCACTTTTTAAATTGCGTAAAATCATAATTTCCCTTCTAAATCTGCCTTTCACTATCCAGGTCATTCTTAATCTTAATACCTATAATAATATGCTAGCTATCTTTAAATCATATTTTAGATAGATAAAACTAGTTATAATCTATCCAATCAAACTAGTAATTGTTTTTATTCGTAGCTAACCTGAAATCATTTAATTGAAGAACTGGTCTAGTAAAGTAATATTAATCGACATAACTGTTCTTCTATCAATGATTGATTTACATACAAGTTTCAAGAAACGAGGTTATAAACACTAGCTTAAATGCTTACATGCCAATGTTTTCTGTAATATTTTCGCTGGACGTAAAATGTAAAACCATTATGGAGACGCATATAACCTGCAAATAAATAACAAGCAGGTAATGTTAATATATTTTAAACAATACTATATAACCGTACCGTACCGTATAACTATATAGTAATAAAAAAATCTATTTTAGATCCCATTATATCGTAATGAAATAAACTTAAAAGAAAACATTTTTATATAGTGTTTTATCTATATCGACGGGAGCAAGCGGAAATGTTGTAACTTGCATTTTGGGCTAAATCACTTTTTACCATATGCTTGTATAAAAAAATTTACCGCTTCGAATAGTCTGGGTCTCGTTTTCCTACGATTAAATTTTTTATCGATACGACCTTGGTTTTTTGCCTAGTTTTAGGCACTGCACATAAAAAAAATTGTCGTGCCTAGAGTAAATTATGCATTTTCTTTTTAAATAAAATAGATACTACTTTGTTTATGTGTCACAGAGACTGCTTGGAATTACTTGCTATATAAATTACTTATTAATTTTCAACTTTCTATCTCTATAAATATAATATGAGTCATGAATTTTTGAAGTAGTTATTTGGCTCTGGTGTAAAGTTGCGTTTTTCAAGTTACAACAATGCCGCTTCCTTCCGTCGATATGTAAACATAAAACGATTTGTTTAAATGGAAGTAACTACGATACCGTAAAGCTTAATTTATAACAATACTTAAAAAATATATATTAGGGTGGGCCAAAAAAAACTTTTAATTTTTTTTTTATTAATTACCATGAAAATATCGTCTGAGATGACGAAAAAAAAATATGTTAAAGTTTCAGCTCTTAATATTAATATTAAGAGGTGGCGCATTAAAGTTTTTTTTTTCTTTAGTCCCATACAAAAGAAATCATATCTCACCATTCGTTGTTCGTACAGCAAAATTTTTCAAGAGTTTTTTGTAGGAAATTGAACGTTCTACAAAAAAGGTTTTCTTCATTTTTTTCGCACGCCTCGCCATTTTATAGATATTCAAGATTGAAATTTAAAGATTTTAAGGTACATTTCTTTTTTGCTTCTGAATTTTGTAAGTCGTTGACAAATGACCGTTATGAAATGCGCAATACATATTTCTACAGGAAATTAAATCCTCTACAAAAAAGGTCTCTTATGCTTAGTCGATTAGAATAAGCGTTTGAAAGATATTTATGATCAAAGTTCAATACTTATCGTCCTTACTAATTTTTCAACATTTTCTTCGGAAAATTTTAATATAATTCATTAGTTTCGAAAAAATTTATGCAAATTTAAGTTTTTATCAGCACAAAAATACTTTTATCTATTATTTAAATTATTTTTTATATACATGTACGTTCAGGTGGGCCAAAAAAAATTTCAAATAAATTTGTTGAAAATGTTGAAAAATTAGTAAGAGCGATAAGTATTGAAATTTGATCATAAATATCTTTCAAATACTTATTCTAATCGACTAAGCATAAGAGACCTTTTTTGTAGAGCATTTAATTTCCTGCAGAAATATGTATTGCGCATTTCATAACGTTCATTTGTCAACGACTTACAAAATTCAGAAGCAAAAAAGAAATGTACCTTAAAATCTTTAAATTTCAATCTTGAATATCTTTAAAATGGTGAGTCGTGCGAAAAAAATGAAGGAAACCTTTTTTGTAGAACGTTCAATTTCCTACAAAAAACTCTTGAAAAATTTTGCTGTACGAATAACGAATGGTGAGATATGATTTTTTTTGTATGGGACTAAAGAAAAAAAGAAAAACTCTAATGCGCCACCTCTTAATATTAATATTAAGAGCTGAAACTTTAACACAATTTTTTTTTCGTCATCTCAGACGATATTTTCATGGTAATTAATAAAAAAAAATTAAAATTTTTTTTTGGCCCACCCTAATATATCTTAATATATATATTTCTTGTGTGCGTGTGTATGTGACTGAACTCCTCCTAAACGACTGGACCGATTTTGATGAAATTTTTTGTGTGTGTTCGTGGAGATTCGAGAATGGTTTAGATTCACAATTGGACCCGGTAGGTGGCGCTGCGGTTGACTTTTAGGATTTTTTTTATTATCAAGGCAGGACAACGTCCGCCCGGCCCGCTAGTATATATATATATCGAGTACAGTTTATCTATACTAGTCTATACTTATATTATAACTAGCGGGCCCGGCAGACGTTGTCCCGCCCTGATTATGAAAAAATCCTTGACAAATTATATACTAAAACGTTCCTCATCAATCGCTCTATCAACCGGTGAAAACCGCATGAAAATCCGTTCGGTAGTTTTTGAGTTTATCGCGAACAGACAGACAGACGCGGTAGGGGACTTTGTTTTATACTATGTAATGAAGACGTAAGATTTGTGAAGTTGTAGGGGGTAATCTCAGGAACTACTGGTCCGATTTGAAAAATTCTTTCGGCGTTGTATAGTTCAATTATCGAGTAAGGTTATAATAAAGCTATATACCAACACAACGGAACACTAATGCAGAATATTTCAAAATCAAGAATTTTTTCCTCTTAAGAGCTTCCGCTGCATGTTAGCGTTAGCCCAAAGTTACTATCCCACGCGAACAAAATCGCGGGCAGAGGCTAGTATGTGATATAACCGTTGATATGTGTACTACTACTTACACTAGTACTTTACCTAGTTTTACACTAAATATTAATAAAAAAATAGCTTAATATTAGATCAAATGCCATAATCTAAATTCTTTATTTTATTTTTATAGACCATATTATTATACAAAGAACACTACACTTGCAAGTAAGATATAATTTTCTTATATTTTTATTGTTATTTAATTATCTTAAGAGAACCTTCCACCTTATAATTACGTTACTATGTAACAAACATGGATACAAAACATAATATTCTATTTTAACTATGTATTTTTTACTTACACCAGCTCTAGTACAAATGTACATTTTGAATTAATATCAAAGATAAGTACTATCAGAATGTATTTTAATTAGTTCCGTCTATTACTAATCGCAACCGAGTGAAACACAATGGTTTCATTACGAAATATCAATAAACTTTACGATTGCCATTAATTAACAAATTACAATGTTAATTGACATTGGTTTCCGTGAAAAGATCTGATATTTGAATATTCAAAAATATGATCAAAATAAGAAATACTTTTGTTTTAAATTAAAAGAATGCTTAAGAAAAACTCATATCACAGGTATTGGTTTCAAATAAACAATAATTAGTTTTAAAATGGTGGCCTAAACTAGCAAATTCCCAATCAACTATTGGACTAAATTAATGCAAAAATGTTATTGTAAAAAATGGAATTAATGACCGGTCTCGATTGAAGCTCGCCAGTAATTATGGATTCATATTTATTTTTTGCAATCAAGGTCACCACAACACAAATTGCTTATATAGCGGAGTCAATTAAAATAAATTTGTTTTACACCTTTATAATTTAGTATACAAGTATAAAAAATATGTTTCTTAACCAAAATATTAGTCCGTTGATTGTATTACGATACCAACTTTAACCAATGTAGAAACAAAGTAGTATAAGTCGTTAATATTAGTAATGTATAGTTTTATCATGTTATGAAGAAATATAGAATGAAGTCGCCGTATAAGTCCCCTTTTGGTTGCTCTGAATATAGCTTTTATAATCTAAAATTGGTATTTCTTTCTTTTCCAAATTATGAAAAGATAACATAACAATATATAAATGACAAGAAAAATAATATAACGAGATTTGCGGAGTTTCTTTGACTTTGGTAAACTATTTTATTGTAAAAGATGAATCTAATATTACCCGTGTTATTACAAAAAAGT
Source organism: Antheraea yamamai (assembly GCA_036509395.1). Classification (NCBI taxonomy): domain Eukaryota; kingdom Metazoa; phylum Arthropoda; class Insecta; order Lepidoptera; family Saturniidae; genus Antheraea; species Antheraea yamamai. Next base: position 11,553,964 of record AP028445.1, read on the forward strand.
TACATACGTATTGAATATATACTTGCTTTATAAAAGTTTGGGTAATTTCGTATTAAATGCACCGCGCTCGCTGAACGTTCGACATCATGCTCTTTTATCTTGCTTTGGTTAGGTTAGGTTAGACTTGCGAAAAAGGATAACGCGAACTTGCCTCGGCAGCAGTCGGCGAGCGCGGTGCATTTAATACACGTCTAAATTACATGGATACTTATGAAGCCACATTAGAATACATCATACTCGTGAGGAGTCACGGTGCGATGGGTCGTTAATTATGTTACTTTTTTGTTTAAACATAACTTTCACTAAGCAATGAAGGTAGTCCCCTTAAACATTCCCAAAAGTTATCAATAATAAATATTGGCACTTGGGAATCAAAATTTAAAGTACGTGTTGACAAATTACCCGTGCAACTGGTTTTTCTCTTCCAGTCGTGTTTAGAATTTTTTATACGTTTAATTTTATAATTCTATCAATATTTAGCATATGTATATCTATACTAATATATAAAGCTGAAGAGTTCGTTTGTTTGGTTGAACGCTATGATCTCAGGAACTACCAGTCCGATTTGAGAAAACCCTTCGGTTTTAGATAGCTCTGACTGACTGACTGACTGCTAGTTTTTTTATAAAATAATAGTATATTTAGTATTTTTGTGACTCCTAGATAAGACACGCCCCATCAAACCATCACTGACGCAGGATGATGACAACGTTGTACCTTTCCGACCACTTGAGCAGCTTCTTTAGAACTTTGAGCGTACACTTTATCAATTTGCTTATTATAGTGTTTTGCAATCGTGAAAAAAATTTTCATCGGTAAAGAGGATATTTCTGTTCCTTTCACCTGCGTATCGTGACAGAAGGCGTTTTGATCGATCCCCTCTCTTTAATTGTAAAGATTGATTTAGGGCATGTCCTGTATATCGACGATAAGCACCGAGCTTCAGGTCTTTTTTATAATAAGCGACAGAGTCCTAGCGGGAATCTTCAATTCTCGCGATAAGATTTTTAGCTTCCTAATGGGGTTTCGACAAATTCTGGTTTTAACAACAGCCTTTGTAGTTCTAACAGCACGCGGCCGCTTCGATCTTTTCTGGTCTTCAACAGAAGAAGTGTTGTTGTATCTGTTGATAGTACGATATATGAACATACGGCTGGTACCAAGCTTTTGAAGTGTCTGGAATATGACCGACGGCTCCATACTCACTTTGTACAAGGCGATCACTGCAATGCTATTTTCTTTAACACCCCATTCCATATTGTAATTTGATAATGAACACGAAATATATGTGAAATGGCGCAAGATCGAAAGAAGTTTTTAAAATAATATACTTTTTTTTTTTTTTTTTTTTATGTTATAGGAGGCAAACGAACACGTGGGTCACCTGATGGTAAGTGATCACCACCGTCCATAGACACTTGCAACACCAAGGGAGTCGCAAGTGCGTTGCCAACCTGTGTTTGGGGGAGAGGGGAGTGGGGAAGTGGGGGATGGGGAGGGGAAGAACGGGGAAGGGGAGAGGAGGTGGGTATCCGGCGCTCTCACTGACCAAACGAAACGCAACAATGCAAGCACTGTTACTTCACGTCGGTTTTCTGTGAGAGGGTGGTACTACCCCGGACGAGCCGACCCATTCATGCTGAAACCGGTAATAGCTTCAACGTGGCTCTACCACCTACAGACATACGTGTTCCAAATTCAAAATAATTAAAAAATTGAAAAAAAGAAAAGTTTTTATGTAACAGTATCCGTAGATATGTATAATGTATATATAAGCCATAGGCCAGACTAGTTAAATATCTGAGGCGTTATGTTGGTGTAATTAGGTTCTATTGTGCATGTGTGTGGGAGATGACGATATTGGTGGGAATCATACTAATTTTAAAAACATTAGTATATTACTGCACTTTTGACGTATATATTTCGAGAGACAAGTAATTAAATTTTATTAATGTAATGTAATTATTTGCTGTGTAAGAACCGGACCAATTCATAGAAAAGAAAATCATTCATCATTGAAATAGTTCGTACATAAAAAGTTTATTTAATTAACGAGCTTTATTATTACGCATATGTTAATATTTGTAGATTTTGTTATGCTTATAAATAAATAAATATGTTAAATATTTCTTACAGAATCTATGAAAACGAAATTAAAATTTTAGTATATTATTTTTAGGATCTTGACATTTTACTGCTATTATCTTCCTATTTTATAAAATGAATAAAATATAATAAAAGGAACATAAAATACCAGTAATGTACTAAAACGAGCATGACAATAGTAAAATAATTTATATTGGTATATATCTATTATACGACATAATAATTTTTAAAACCTGTCTTACAATAAACAAATATTGTCGGGGAAACTACTAAAATATACAAATATATTCTAAATTTAGTAACGTTGCTTAAATTATATTATTTTATTTTGATATAACATGCTAGCTATCCGCCCCGGTTTTGCACCAAAGAATATGAAACCGATTTTTCCAATTACAATACCACAACTTTTTTGAAGACCTCCCAACTGTTTTTTGGATACTCACTTTTTATATGGCAATCTTTATCCCATATTTTTTCTTTTTCGTAAAATTGTTTAAACATTTTCGGTACTTACGTATCAATAACACCGCTCTCGCCGACCGCTACCGCGACCGGCTTCCGTTATCTTTTTTAGCTAATCTAATCTAACCTAACCGATTTATTTTTCTCAATTTTTCTGTCTTGGTTCGGTTTGGTTAGACTTGCGAAACGAAGACAGCGTGAGGCGACCGCGGCAGTGATCGGCGAGCGCACTGCGTTTTGTATATTAGCAACTTAATGATTTTTAAGTTAAAAAAAACAGTTTCATCTCGGTTTGTTTGGGTTAGGATAGACTTGCGAAAAAAGATAACGGAAACCGGTCGCGGCAGCGGTCGGTGAGCGCGCGGTGGTTTTAATACGTAAGTACCACATTATCTTTCAAACAAATCTTATTCTGACAATTACAAATACAACAAAAAAACAAAAAAGTTAAGCCATTATAAAGTGTTGCGCATACATACATTCGGAAATAGATTATAATTTATATATATTAAAATATTATCAGACTTTTACATTTTCACAGACGTCATTAAAAATGCAACATTTCCTGATTCCAAAATGTTATGCAATTTATAAAAAGGGCTGGGAGAAAGTTTACGTAATATACGTAAGTTATAGGTAATAATATATTCATCAGTTGATTAACACTTTAATTTATTTAATAATTTATTAAACGAAGTACATACACGTGTTAATATATTGTACATGCAAGAAATAACAACACTATTAAAAAATACTCACTCGTAAGTTATATGTGACTATAAATAATTATTTAATCAAAAATATTTCTAATACATACTTACAGTTATTTTTTCATACATGTTCTTATATGTGATTACAGGTTATTTACTTAAAATACCATATAATATTATTTTAAGCTACGACTAGTGGGCGCCCAGTGGTCGACATTCGACCATAGTTCATTGAATTTTTAAACTTTGAACTTTATTAGGGTTCTTTTATCAAAGGGTATTATAACCTCTATAATCCAAGGCTTTCATCATGCCTACTCAGTTATTTGCCACTTTTATCAATTATATAAACATTAAAAAAATCGATGTCTAAATGAAAATTGAAATTAATTATAAATTTGAAACAAAAAACAGGCGGTTACATAAGTTGGTAAGGCTCTCAAATATTAAGTAAACATAACTTTACGAAAATAAAAAAAAATTATCGGACCCCCTCATGACACAATTTTCAATTAATTTTACACGACACCATGGGTGCGTGGTATTTCTGGGTGATATTGAATTAAATATAGTCTACACATTATGAGGAATAGTGATATACCCAGTATCATCACTTGGAAAAGTAATGGATACACAATAGAATCAAATTATGAATCCAAAACAAAGATGTTTATAATACTACCATTAACTTTTGAAAATGAATTCATTTTTGTTCATAATTCATCATCAACTGTACTAAATATAATTGCTACATCAAGTTGAACTGCATCATTGTAACCGCGGAGATATAAGTCATGGATTACTTTCATGACTAAACAAATTTTCTTATTTTGATTTTACAAAGTATTTTTCGCTCATTTTTTATTGAATCATCATTTGAGTATACCATAAAGAAATACTAAACATTAAAATATTGACATTGACTTCGGAAATATTGCTTTAGTCTTATGGCAACATGAAGCAAAGTAACATGAAGTGAAAGCAGTCTGTCACATAAAAATTTTGACATTCAATAAAACCAAAGAGAATAATAATTATTTCAGTAGTTCCATAAATTTACTAGAGATAAATTATTTGTCAATTAATATTATGTATATTATGAATTTACATATTATATTATTCTAAAATTAACCTACAATTTGACCAGTTGATTTCAAAGGGCATATTGTAAGGCATGCAACGTCAGTCATGTTAAAAACATTTAAAAGGTAATTGGAACGTAAGAAGGTTGAAGGATGTTCGAAACGTCTTTTTCATTTACATATATCTTGTGTAAAATTCAAGCGGTAGTGTGAGTAATGTACATTTTAATTAATTTAATATGATTGTAATGCATTTTATATAAAAAAAATAGCTTTGTGCACTTCTCTGCCATATAAACTTTAACTATGCCAAATTTCAAGTTTATCCGTTCACGCAATTCGCTTAAAAAGGTGTGCAAAGTTTTGGCTTCACGTGTTAGTATATAAGATATGTTATAATATCATTGTTGAATGTAGAATAAAAAAGGGTAATTGGAAAGTAAGAGTAAAAAAAAATACATACAGTCGAGCATAGCAACCTCCTTCGCAACCTTTTTTGAAGTTTGGCAGTATGGATTAATTCCTTCGCCTGTCCTATTGCACGAATATTATTACTACTTTTCTGAAGTCCGTTATTGACGGATGTCAAAATGTCTTTTTTATTTACATGTGTGTATATGTTGTGTAAAATTGGAGCAGTAGTGTGAGTAATGCATATTTTAATTAATTTAATGTACTTAACTATGCCAAATTTCACATTCATCCGTTCACGCAATTTTCTTAAAAAGGGAAACAAAGATTTGGCTTCACGTATTAATATATACTAGTGGGCGCCCAGTGGTCGACATTCGACCATATTTCATTGAATTTTTAAAGTTTGAACTTTATTAGGGTTCTTTTATCAAAGGGTATTATAACCTCTATAATCAAAGGCTTTCATCATGCCTACTCAGTTATTTGCCACTTTTTTTCATTTATATAAACTTAAAAAAATCGATGTCTAAATGAAAATTGAAATTAATTATAAATTTGAAACAAATAACAGGCGGTTACATAAGGTGGTAAGGCTCTTAAATACTAAGTAAACATAACTACGAAAATAAAAATAAATTATCGGACCCCCTCATGACACAATTTAAATTAATTTTACACGACGCCATGGGCGCGTGGTATTTCTGGGTGATATTGAATTAAATATAGTCTATACATTATGAGGAATAGTGATATACCCAGTATCATCACTTGGAAAAGTAATGGATACACAATAGAATCAAATTATGAATCCAAAACAAAGATGTTTATAATACTACCATTAACTTTTGAAAATGAATTCATTTTTGTTCATAATTCATCATCAACTGTACTAATTATAATTGCTACATCAAGTTGAACTGCATCATTGTAACCGCGGAGATGTAAGTCATGCATTGCTTTCATGACCAAACAAATTTTGTTATTTTGATTTTATAATCAGGGCGGGACAACGTCTGCCGGGCCCGCTAGTTAATATATATGATGATGATACCATATATGGAATCAGAGATAAACAGTCTATTTTACGCACTCCGAGTCTTATTGTTAGTCAGTCTAGACTCCTACAGTAGTGAGCCCAAGCCTCCTACATATCCTTAAGGTGAAGCTTGATTCAACAGTGGTATGTTTAACTACTGGTCGATAAAATTAAGTTATTATACCATTATATTTATAATAAATTATTTTAAAGAGGCCATTAGCACCGTCGTATTATAAGATGATAAATGTAAACAAGGTTTTTTTATATATTTTATTCTGTATGTATAATTAATTAGGTAACTTAATGGTTTGTTTATAGGTAACGTCAACTTCGTACTATTGTGTCATCTCCTGCTTAATGTTTTATTTTGTAATTCCATTATTTCACCAAATAGTTTAAACACTTTCTTTCTCGAAGATAGTCTCTATTAAAATTAAACAAAAGCCTGTCAAAAATTACAATTCTAATATATAAAAATCTCGTGTCACGGTGTTTGTGTTCGAACTCCTCTGAAATGGCTGGACCGATTTCTAGGTAATTAGGGTGTCCCTATCCAGAATTATTTTTGAATTATTTTGTCAATTTTTCTTTTTGTATTTTTTTTTTATTTCACATCAAAAAATACCTATAACCACAAATTTTCACATTCCCAATCCCACCCTCCCATTTTTTAATCGCGATTTTAGTATTTTTGTATGAACATACGATTATGATTCAAATAGTCATTCGTATTTCAAACTAGCTGACCCGTGCAACTTCGTCTGCACCAAATCGGTTATCGCTGGTGCCAATTGTATTTTTAAACGCGAAAAATTTTAATATAGGTAACTAAAACCTTATTGCAGCCACCCCATCGGATTCCAATTGTGAATCCAAACTATCAAGGGACTCAATCAAACACATACCCAGATGGTATGTGAGAAATCTTTTAAAATAAGCCTACAACCCGTTCGTAGCAATCAACATACATTGTTGGTAATGTGAAAAAAGCTTTAAAGGTCTATGGACCCCCCAGTTTCTAACGAAGTTCCTTTCTCTTTTTTGTAGACGTTTACTATACAGTCAGTAGAGTTTACATTATAAAATATCAAGTTGATAGAGTTAAATTGTAAATTAAACGATAAAATGTATTCATAAAATAAAATAATGATAAATGAAACACTCAATAATATCATAACTATTTTCAACTTGTATTCAAACTTTTTCACACTCCATTGTATTGAAGAAAAATATAAATATTAAAAAGATATGAGCACGACGCGTCAAATGTCACTTGCCTGTAACTATTTGTCTAAGAGCTAGCAACGGTTTCGAAAAAGAAAATAAGCCAGTTTTTATATATCTTTATGTTCTTCCGAACAGAGTGCGGGCTACCTGGCTGCCGGTAAACGTTGCGTTTATTAGTGCATATCGCACCTTTACAGGCAAAAATATTGATTTTTATATAATTTTTTAATGTATTGTTTATTACTAACTTAGAAACGCTACTAAAACATGAAATTATCATTGCCAGACATTTTTGTTATTAACAATAATGTGCCCGATGCTATTTTTTTTTGTAAATAAAATAAAGTATGTCCAAACCATGTTAAGATAGCTGTAATTTTAATATTATTATTATTTATTTTTTAATGAAGGCTTAGTCGCCTTCTCGGCTATATCGCCTAAGTGACATACAACTATATAACAATAAGAATGACAATAAACTTAACAATAGCTTATATTAATTTTGTACAATTCTTTAGCATCAACAGCTATTTTTAAATACTGAGCATACATCCAAGTTGGTAAAATATTAATAGGAGTACCTTCGGAGGATCCTTCTCTGTCTAAAAGATCAGCGCTTTCATTCCCAGTTATACCTATATGAGAAGGGATCCATTGTAAAACAATTACTTTGTTCTTTGCTTTGAAATCTAGTAATTGCTTCAAAATAGTGTATGTAGGCTATCGGTATTCTTCGAAAAGTCGAGGTACATCGCGCTACGTGTTGAAGAACACTTTTTGAATCGCATAAAGTAACAATCTTAATGGACTCAGTTGATTGTGCAAATGATAAGGCCTCTGTAATTGATATTAATTCAGTGTACATAATTGAAATATTTTCATCAATTTGAAATTTCATAAAAGTTTTGGAATTTGACTCAAAAAGTGCAGCTCCTAAATAATTACCAGCTTTAGATCCGTCAGTGTATATTTTAACAAAATTTTGATAATATTTATTTATATATTGAAGACAAATATCTTTTATTTTAACAACATCATATTGACGCTTTGGCTTCCAAATACCATCTACGTTTATTTTAATTATATTGTGCAAATCAATGTTATCGACCCAGGTGTGTAAAGTGAACATTTCATGTTTTATACTTGTTTGACTTGGAGTATTTTTATATTGAGAAAAAATAGTGGTCTTTTTCTTTTACGCCAATAGAGCGATTGGAAAGAGGTGGGCAGTTCTTCTGATATATTAGTTAGTTTGTTCTTTTCGAATGACTTAAATTTAAATAGAATTTTGTCAGCTTAATATTGTCTCCTAAGATGTAACGGACATATGCTCAATTCGTTTTCCATAACATGGATTGGAGTACTTTTAATGAAACCCCCGATAATTCTCATGGCCTGGTTTTGGACTTTTTCAAGTTTATAGAGGTTAACCTGAGCACTACTATCATAATGAAAGCTGGCATAGTCAATTCGACTGCGTGTAATATTGAAGTATAAACGAACTAAATGTTATGGATGAACACCCCAATTAAAACCGACTAATGCTTTGAAAACGTTTAGAAACTTAGAGCTAGATACTGCAACTGCATTGATATGTTTGCCTCATTTTATGTATGATAAAGATAGCGATAATTGTGGAAGCGCCTGTTATAGACGCATGTGTTCAAGATGACGTCAGTCTCAAGTCATATGTCTACGTTTATCGTTGTTTTTCGTTTACGGTGAAATCTCAATATCATAACGGTTAATAAAATGAAATATGTTCTTTGCAATGGAAAAAATAAAATGGTTTGAAATGAATTATTTTATTTATAAAGAATATCATCGGGCATATTATTATCAATAACAAAATTGTCTGGCAGTGATAAATTCATGTTTTTAATAGCGTGTAAAAGTTACTGAAAAAAATGTTCCTTAAATTATTTATAACCCAAAATTTTAACCTGTAAAGGTGTGATGCGCATTAAAAAACATAACTTTAACGGGCTACCAGGTATCCTGAATTCTGTTTGGAAGGGCATAATATATCTTCATTTTAAAGAACCAGCTTTTCTAAAATTCTCGATCTTCCAACATTCCAGGCTCTTGTACTAAGGTGTCGCAAAAAAGTCTAGTTACATTAACTACAATGTAATGTCTTTCGTTATCCTGGAGAACCCCTTGCATTTTATGGGACAAAAAGTATCCTAAATGTAACCTTGGAATATTAGTTATTATTGTGTCAAGTTTCGTTAAAATCGGTTCAGTACTTTCAGCGTGATGCGTGTTCACAGGGACAGAAAGACAGACAGACAGACAGACAGACAGACAGACAAAAATTGTAAAAAGATTATTTTTGGCTTCTATATCGATAACAAAGAATGCCCCGATCAAAATTTTCAAAAAATATTTAATGTACAGATTTGACCTTGCTACAGTTTTATTATAGTATAGATAGATAGATAAAACGAAATAATTGATGTTTTTGAATGATAGATGCGAGTACTAGCTGACCCGTGCAACTTCGTCTGCACCAAATCGGTTATTACCGGTTTCAATTGTATTTTTAAACGCAAATAATCTTAAAAAACCTAAAACCCTATTGCAGCGTTATCCAGCACTTCCAATCGTGAATCCAAACTATCCAGGGACTCACTCAAACATATACCCAGTTGGTATGTGAGAAATCTTTTAAAATAAGTCTAGAATCTGTTCGCAGCATTACCTAAAGTAGTGTCATCAAAGTGAAGATCAAAACTAACTTACATATATTGCCGATAAATGTCTTCCCAGTACCCCTTGTAACTTCATCACGTAACATACTGTAAAAGTTGAACTTTATCTACATTAAATTTCCATTTTGTTTTAATTGTTTGTTTTATAAGAATTTGTAAAGTATACGTGAAATCTGCATTCAATTTTAATTTGGTCACATTTATTTTACTTTTGACATACAAACCACCTTTTTTACTGAGATACTGAACTTGTGATAATATACCTTTCTAACAGTGAAAGAATTTTTGAAATCGGACCAGTAGTAGGTACCAAGCATTTCTCGAAAATAAGACTTTACCACTCATTATAATATTAGTATAAATACAACATAGTAACTGCAAACAGTAGTCCGGTGAAGCTGTTAAGACCTTGCTAGGTCAATAGCGTGGTCAGTTCGAGAAAAAAAAAATAACTGCATACACTTCAACTGATTTATTTTAATCTTAGATTCACAAACCTGAACCCAACTACTTCAAGACTCAACAACATTTAGAAAACTAATTTTATCAAATATCGAAACAACACACGTACTGGTAGAACTCTAGTTGAGATTCGTCTTCTACAATGCAATGTAACTATTATCTAGGTTTATATTTTAGGAAAAAATCTTGTCACCTTTGTTTATACAATAAAATAAATGTAACAACATATAAGTGACAGTTTCGTTTACAACTATTTTTTTCATATGAGGTTGATAATTAGGCATAGAAATGTCATATAGCCGTAGCTCAGTTATAACGTACTGGACATTATATGGTCCGCCGGAGCCGACGGTTCGAATCCCGGCGATTTTTTTTTTTCGTATTTTTTTTAAAGTAGCTTAGGGAAATATAGCTTACCTTTTTAGCTAATCTTTCTGCTATATATAGCACAATGAAAATTTACCAAAATCTGTCAAAAATTTCATTAACTACAAATTTTTGACTTTCGTCCGTTATCCTGGAGAATCCCTTGCATTTTATGAGATAAAAAGTATTCTAGATGTAACCTTGTAATATTAGTTATCACTGTGCCAAATTTCGTCAAAATTGGTTCAGTACTTTCAGAGTGGTACGTGTTCAAAGGGACAGACAAACAGGCAGATCCTGGAGAATCCCTTGCGTTTTATGAGATAAAAAGTATTCTAGATGTAATCTCGTAATATTAGTTATCACTGTGCCAAGTTTCGTCAAAATCGGTTCAGTACTTTCAGAGTGATGCGTGTTCACAGGGACAGACAGACAGACAGACAAAAATTGTAAAAAGATTATTTTTGGCTTCTATATCGATAACAAAGTCTACCCCGATCAAAATTTTCAAAAAATATTTAATGTACAGATTTGACCTTGCTACAGTTTTATTATAGTATAGATAGATAGATAAAACGAAATAATTGATGTTTTTGAATGATAGATGCGATACGTCCGCCTCATCGGAATTTTCTCCACACATGCGTAAGTCGTTCACTAAACCAACTAGGTATTTGTTTGAGTGATTCCCAGAATTGTTTGGTTTCACAATTGGAAACGGTAGTTATAATCGGGTTATAGGTTTTTAAAGATTTTTTTAAGATTTTGGAAATATCAGTGGAACCGGCAGGGTCAGCTAGTTTTTATTATAATAAGCGGGTTAACTAAGTCGAACTGATTAACCATGAATCTTTAACAGTTGTTTCAACATTAATGAATAAATTATAGAATATTTAATAATTAATGAGGTATTAAAAACCCATCCTTTTCCATTCTAACGCTGTTAAACGTAACTTGTAGGTGGTAGAGCCACGCTGAAGCTATTACTGGTTTCAGCATGAATGGGTCGGCTCGCTCGGGGTAGTACCACCCTCTCACAGAAAACCGACGTGAAGTAACAGTGCTTGCATTTTTGCGTTTCGTTCGGTCAGTGAGAGCGCCGGAAAAACACCTCTCCTCCCCCTCTCCCCTTCCCCTTCCCCTTCCCTCCCACTCCCGCTCCCCCAAACACAGGCTGGCAATGCACTTGCCACTCCCCTGGTGTTGGAAGTGTCTATGGACGGTGGTGATCACTTAACATCAGGTGACCCACATGTTCGCTTGCCTCCTATAATATAAAAAAAAACTCTAATTATTATAAAATAAATAGGCAAATTCTTATATCAACTTATTTTTTATTTCCAATAACACAAACACTTAGCTGTTAGGTGACCTCTATTAAATAGGAGACACCTTGAAGAGAAGTGATATGACGTTTTATACCTACTGTTACGTACATGCTAAACTAATTTAAGACTCATAACTACCCAAATACCTATCCATTTGGAAGAAAACTATGTCACTATAATCTATACATATAATAAGAATGTAAATTTAACGTGTCTGTACTTTTCGATTTTCGTAAAAAAAATGTTGCAGATGTCTAGGAATCTATCTATCTATACTATAATAAAACTGTAACAAAGCCAAATCTGTACATTAAATATTTTTTGAAAATTTTGATCGGGGTAGACTTTGTTATCGATATAGAAGCCAAAAATAATCCTTTTACAATTTTTGTCTGTCTGTCTGTCTTTCTGTCCCTGTGAACACGTATCACTCTGAAAGTACTGAACCAATTTAGACGAAACTTGACACAGTGATACCTAATATTACAAGGTTACATCTAGGATACCTTTTGTCCCATAAAATGCAGGGAGTTTTCCAGGATAACGAAAAACAAAAATTTGTAGTTACTGTAACTAGACTTTTTTGCGACACCTTAGTACAAGAGCCAGGAACGTTGGAAGAACGAGAATTTTAGAAAAGCTGGTTCTTTAATATGAAGATATATTATGCCCTTCTAAACAGGATTCAGGATACCTTACCAGGATACATTAACCATTATGATATTGAGATTTCACCGTAAACAATGAAAAACAATAATAAACGTAGACATATAACTTGGGACTGACGCCATCTTGAATACATGCGTCTATAACAGGCGCTTTCACAATTATCGCTGTCTTTATCATAGAGCTAGTGTTGCGCTAAACTATAGCTATAGCTAAGTTATTTTATACATATTATTTTTAATTTACTCTCTTTTATGTCTAAAATTACAGCTATCTTAACATGGTTCCAACATACTTTTTTTATTTACAAAAAATGGCATCGGGCACATTATTGTTAATAACAAAAATGTCTGGCAATAATAATTTCATGTTTTAGTAGCGTTTCAAAGTTAGTGAAAAACAAAACATTCTAAATTATATAAAAATCAATAGTTTTGCCTGTAAAGGTGCGATATGTACTAATAAACGCAACGTTTACCGGTAGCCAGGTAGCCCACTAACTAGGGACTAGTAACTAGGGATCCATAGACCTCGCAAGCTTTTTTTACATTACCGCCAATATATGTAGGTTAGTTTTTATTTTAATTGAATTGAATTAATGATACTACGAACGGGTTGTTTTAAAAAAATTCTCACTTACCATCTGGGTATATGTTTGAGTGAGAGTCTTGATAGTTTGGATTTACAATTGGAAACGGGTATGTGTGGCTGTATTCGGGTTTTAGGTTTATTAATATTTTTCGCATTTAAAAAAACAATTGAAACCGGTGATAACCGATTTGGTGCAGACGAAGTTGCACGGGTCAGCTAGTAAGTAATAAAATACATTTCAATCCTTTTTAAAAATGTCTGTTTGTCGGTCTGTATGAACACGCATCACTGCTAAAGTACTGAGTTCACAATAAAACCTCACCAAGATAATCGTAAAGCATATTCTCGAGTAACATTTAGTCTTTGTTTCATTAAAAACGGTCCATTCCATCAAAAGTCATTGCAATTTGAATGACGGCTCGAGTTAAGTACGAGAGAAAAGTAGATAAGTAGACTTTAATATATTGAGATGATTTTATTAGTCACTACTTTTTACATTAGATTTCACGCGGACGGAGTTACGGGCACATCTAGTAACTTATAAAATCATTCACTATTCTAGGTTTTACTTTAAAACCAGTAACATTAGCATAATTATGTTATCGGGGTATTTTTATATTCGCATTGTACATCTCTATCTTAACGTGTGATGATGATGATGTGTAAAGCTACGCTGAAGCTATTAATGGTTTCAGACAAATTGTTCGGCTCGGCCGGGTACAACCCGACACACAGAAAACCGACGTGATGTAACAGTGCTGAAGCATTATTGCGTTTTGTTCAGTCAGTGAAAGGGTCGGAAGCCCACCTCTCCTCCCCTTCCCCCTTCCCTTACTCCCCCTCACCCCCAAGACAGGTTGGCCAAGCACTTGTGTTGCAAGTGTCTATGGACGATGGTGATCACTTAACATCAGGCGGCCCATCTGTCCGTTTGCCTCCTATGATATAAAAAAAAAACTAAATTTGAACGGTCTTTAATATCCGTAGTCATTTATAATCAACGTTAAATAGAATTAAAATAGGTACCATTTGTGGTCGGTCATTGAGTCAAAACATTTCTTGCGTGTCTCAGTTAAAATGATTCAATCCTGAACACAATGGAGCGTCACAGCTTCGTGGTAAAATAAATTAAGCAATAGCACCTTCAAAGTCCAACTTTACACACGTATTTACTACAATTTACATAACATAATACATAATTCAACTGTTAATTTTATTGCTTGTTTTATAGTCAAACATAAAAATAATGATATTAAAAATTAAAATAATAAATATATTACAATCTTTGGAACAATAGCTGGAATAAATTATTTTACCGTTTATTTTTAAATTTAAACCATTCAATTGAATTACCAAGAAAGTTATTATAAAAATTTCAACTAATTTCACCTCCTGTATAGTAATAGGATGTGATGTATTAGGTAAGTGTAAATATGATTATTACACTCTTTCATCTATTTACACACCAACATGATGATGACACTAAACGTGTTTATTGAAATTGAAGCCATATATGGGCAGGACATCCTGAAACGTATTCTTACTCTATTTGACTTTCTAATTTGATGACAATAAACCTATGGCGTCATTACTGTTGACTGAAATTCCCAAACATGATTGATTTCGTAATTGTAAACTTACGAATCAATGACAGTGAATAACTTTGTTTATTTTAGACGTTGTTTTATGTTAGTTTTAAGTTTTGCACTTATTATTACTTAAGTCTTGTATTTGAAATGGATATTGAGAAATATAGTGAATAAAAGAATTGTCGTTGTGATCAAGTGGAGGTTGGAGCATGTATCAGCGAATTTTTTGAAATTCGCGTACGTATGTTAATTTAAATTGGTAATACTAACGGGTGACGGCGAAGGAAAACATCGTGAGGGAACTTGAACCTGAAAGAAAGCTATAATAAATATATATAAATATCTTGTAGCATCACCATATGTGAGAAAATATATAACATGGATTTTTGTAATTTGAATTCATCCATATGTGGTGGGCTGACGTGGTGATTATGCTCATTCCTTCCTTCAGGGGCCTATGACTCTGCAGTGGATTTTTACAGACTGATGATCATGATAACTGAGAAATGTTATAGTGTATAATGTTTTTGGAAAAAAAATTAAAAATAATGAACATAGGTTGTATTATAGAAATATGTTACTCAAAGACTACATATACACTCATAAACAAACGTAGCTTTAATTAAACTCAGATCTGCACTCATTACTTGGCATCACGTTTTATCAAACGACTTAGCATGGTTCAAGGGTGAATCATACAAATGTTATGCCGTGTTGTTATTATACACGACAAGTTAATTTCAAACTACCGTAATCGTTCATATTAGAAGGTAGATATTTAATTATATTTTAATTTGTTTACTTTTGCTCAAAGTGCGCAGATCAAACTGCCTGCTTCATATATATCTACAGTACACGGAGTCTTACTAAATCGAAGTTAGGCGTAATCTAACGTGGGTTATAAATATATTTTGCGATGTAGGAAGGAAAATCCTTGAAAATTTCGACTGAATACTCCAAAAAGCTTAACTAAAGTTACTTTTAGGTATTAAATCTTTTAATATTTGTACCAGATAATATACAGAATGCATATGTTTACTTTAGTATCCAAAAGTCACATTATACGTTTAAGTTTTAAGTGGAATTATGAAATTTCCAAAAACTTTAACAGGTTTTGTTGATTTAATCATCATTACATAGTATAAAACAAAGTCCCCTACCGCGTCTGTCTGTCTGTATGTTCGCGATAAATTCAAAAATTACTGAATGGATCTCCATGCGGCTTTCACGAGTGCATAGAGTGATTCATGAGGAACGTTTTAGTATATAATTTGTCACAGATATTTTTATAATCAGAGCGGGACAACGTCTGCCGGGCCGGCTAGTAAAATTATATATTTAATTAAGATTAATATCAATAGAATAACGTAACCGTTATACTCATATAGTAGAACGTTTACATTAACAAATATATTAGTGTGGTTATATTTTTTGCTGTCACGTTTTATTCCTCACTTGCTTTTGCTCACGGTTACGCTTGCATTAGTATAGATTTTATCTATCCCTCAAGAATGTATTTCTTCTTTATGATAACCCTACATCCTTTTTTGAGCCCCTGGTAACGTATATGCAAAATTTAAGATGTCGGTTGAGTAGACAAGGCGTAAAAGCGTAAAAAACAAACTCACATACGCATTTGTAATATTATATAAGATTAGGATTTCATTTCGTTGTTAAGGAACTCATTTTTTTTTATTATATCAACTAAGAAACGGGCCTCTAAATGATTTTCTTTTTTGAACTGACTCTACTCTTTTGGCCTGATGGGCCTTCACAGCTTCACCGGACTAAATTTAAATGACGATTAAAGCTTATTTTTATGTGATGTAGGCTGGTGAAGCTGTAAAGGTCTGTCAGGTCAATAGTGTAGTCAGTCGGAAAACTATTTCTATGTACAACCAATCTCAATATGACCACAATGTTATGTCAAGTTATGGTAGTTTATTACTCTAAAGAACTGAATTTTAACTCCTCTTGTACCACTACTATGTGTTGCCAACACTTCCTTTAGAACAGAGATATATCATAATTGCTGTTCTGTGTGGTAACTTTTTTGCATTTCACAGCTTAATCTTGCACAAATTGTCTTTATATATAAAACAATTGTGTGTTAAAAGTTTTTGTAGTTTCTTTTACCAGTGATATATTGTTCAGTTTGTGTTATAAAGCAGCTTCATACATGTAAATAACTTTTACAGTGCTTATCGCACCAATTTATCTGTTTTTACCAGCGTACGCGGTATAAAGACATCAGCTTAAAATTAATTATATGCGAAGAATGATATCACTTGTGGGTTTTGGCGTATCTATACTCTTTATCTATCCTTACTAATATTATAAATGCGAATGTGAGTTTGTTTGTTTGTTACGCTTTCACGCCTTAACAACTTAATGGATCATGATTTTTCATGCACGTTTTCAGGAGTACAGAAAACATATCATTCAGAAAGGATATACTGTTTCTGCGGGATTAAATCTACATTGACGCGAACAAAGCGGTGAGTAAAAAATTGCTTATATGTAAAGCCGGTTTACGGACGATAATTTTACGTGACAACGTCATAAGAAAACCTTTATGAAAAATGGCATACTTTTATGAATTGGTTTTTTTTTTCTCGAACTGACTACGCTATTGGCCTTTTTAGAGGCCTCTACAGCTTCACCGGACTACTAAGGCGAGCGCTTAAGACACTCAGCCGATTTTATTTGGGCAACTACCTCAAGGGTGCACGGCACACCTCGGCTTGGCTGTTGCCTGTTCCATGCAATTTGCGATCTATCTTTTTTTTTTTTTAGGCGTGGGGAAATCCCTTATGGATACACCACCCTCTCGGGGGAGAGAGTGGGTTATGTCCAACTCGCACGGACTAAAACCCCACGGTGTACGTCTTCCGCTATAGTTGGGGCGGCACGAGATCTCTATAGACTTCATCGTGCCGCCCCAGCGATTGGCCCAGCAGTAAAAGCGCCACCGCCGGGCCCCGTCCTGTTGGGAGACAGCCGTGTACAGACCGGCCGTCTCCTCCGTCCACCGGACCTGTGCAATGGGAAGATGCCCCCCCGACCCATCTTCCCTGGTCCGGTTACAGAGGGAGGAGGCGGTCAAACTGACGCCTCCTCTTGCCCGTCCTCCGTTAGTGGAGACGGCCACTTTGAGGGTCCTGCTCACGGACCCTCTCCGCCGCCTCCTTCTGCGAGACGACCTCCTTGCAGAAGGAGGCCACAACATTTCACACATCCTCGCTACCAAGCACGGCCGCAACTACGCTCGGCAGCGAGAGATCCTGTCCCACCGCCGCAGCCAACGTGCGACGCTGCTCCTCGGGCGATAGCTATCGGGAAGCGTAGCTTTTTTGTCGAGTTTGTGAATGCCTATCACTACGGCTGGAAAATGACCCTGGGACATAGCCGCATTGAAGATGCAGACCAGTAGAGCTATGATGCGATCAGGAAGGAGTTTCAGTACTTCGTTCCTGATCCCTTCGGGACCTGGGGACTTCCTAAGCTTTAAACGCTTGATCGCATCCGATACTTCAACGAAAGTGATAGGGGTTAGGGTATCCGCCGGGAGAGACCTGAGCACGCGCTCTACCGAGGACTCGATCGATTCAATATGTGAAGGGTCAGAGTTTGCTGTGTTCGGTGAACATTGTTTCTCTAAACTCGCGGCGAGATACTCCGCCTTGTCTATACTATCGAACGCGGGAGGCAACTCAGGGCCTCTATCGAGAGGGGGCATCGGAATGACTACATCTGATTTGAATTTTTGCGCGAGTTTCCAGTACGCCAGGTGGGACGGCTGGATATCCGCCAGCACCCTGTCCCACCTGTCAGCCCGGATCTCGGAGATACGAGTTCTAACCTTTTTCCGTAATAGTCGTAAACGGTCGCGATTCTCTGCGGACGGGTAGGTGTCGTGAGCTCGAGTCGGGCGTTCTTTTCCGTGATCAACGCTCTCGCGTCGTTCGGGAGTATGAAGCAGCGATCGTTCGTCGCCTGTACCTCTTTCGAGGTCTCCCTGACGGCGGTCTGGAGATAGTCGACCAGGGAATCGATAGCCAGATCCGCGTCGGCTTTCGACACTAACACGTCCGGGATTCTGTCTAAGCTTACTGACGTCGGATTGTCTTTGAAATATCGTTGTAATTCGCGTAGTCGGCCACCCTGATCGACGGCGGGGTGGTGTCCGAGCTCGAACATAATAGTAATACTACCGGGCGGTGATCTGAGTCAAGTTCGTGTACGACTTGTATGAGTCGTAACCGAAGCCTGACGTTTTTAAAGAGAGCTACATCTAACACTGTCGGGCGACAGTTGTCCTGATAGTGAGTGGGTTCCGAAGGGGCTATGACGTCAAAAGCTAGATCGTCGCCTAGTCTGTCGAGTATCCTCCCGTTACGAGAATTAGTCGGACTATTCCAGATGACGTTTCCGCTGTTGAGGTTCCCCGCTATAATGACGGAGTCTCCTAATTCGAATAGCGCTTCTAAGTCGGTTTTTAGTAACTCTTTATTCGGAGAGAGATACGCGGATACTATTATAACGGACGGATGACTTTTATGAATTGAATTAAGTTATTCTATATATAGATAGATGTGTCACAGGCTGATCGCGGCTGTCTATCGCTTGTTCCACGCTCTCGCTTGCACTCTCGGCTCAGGCGGAATGTGTTATGCTTCTTCGTGCGTGCAGCCGGCGTTCATCAATTTATAAGACGTCATCACCTCAAAAACTAATAATGTCATAACGCATAAACTAATATTTAAATAGGAGACTCGATACAATTAATATTAGCATATTAGTTATGCGATTTACAATATAAAAACCTATCATATTTCTTTGTGTATAACCTTAATTTTCAATTTTAACAAAACAAATTATATATAACTAACAGTAACCCGATCGTCCTCTTTATATAATAGTGTAGAACTTAATAACAATAAAATATACCTTAACGCATCCTAGTGTCAAGTTATACCAAAATAGGTGGCATAAAAACCTTCTCCATGAAGAAACACGTATTTATGCAAAGTTTCATGGTAATGATTTGTTTTGATTCGTCTTGTACGATTTCGTTCTATCCTATCCTGTTTTATGAAAATCAAAGAAAGTGAATAATGTTCGTACAAATTTTGAGGAATAATAAAATTTATTAAAGCAAATTTCTGATGTGAGAAGCACATAATTTTTTTTCATCAGTGTATAACACTGTTTGCAATTTTAGTACTCACTGTATACACCCATTCATACATGTATGCATACAGTATACATATGTAATAAAATCTACTTCGTACAATCTCTTACTTATTAATTTAAAAGGCAATACATTTTTCAAACCACATCTAAACAATATGACCTATTATCAATATGTCGGTAACCAGAATATAAATATCTTAATACGATTTACCGTGAGTTTTAGAACACAATGACGTATAAAAAATTCTAACTATTGTCCTTCACTCTACCCATGTAAATTATTATTTTATTATCACCTATTAAGGTGAGGCATTATTTTACATCATCTTATAAGAACCTGTATATTGCAAAATTTGTGTAAAATATGCAATAATGATCAGCTTCGTATTTATTAACCTCTTGATGTTTAAGCAAACGGTGACTGTTCATAGGAAAAACAAACATAAATTAGGTATTTATATTTTAAATAGACTTTTTTTGAATACCTCATGTACGGATAACGTTATACATATTGTAATATATAATTACATCTTTATTGGTTCTTACTAATATTATAAATGTAAAAATAAGTTGGTTTATCTGTATGTTTATTTGTTACAATTTCATGCCTTACCTACTGAGCCGACCTTTATGAAATTTTACGCACACGTTCTCTGGGGTACAAAAAAAAACATAAAGTACCTGTCATTCAGAAAAAATACTGGTCCTAGGGATAATTCAAATCTACATTAGCGCGACCGGAATTATGGGCAAAAGCTAGTAATATAAAAGTCTATCTTTAGTATACCTATATCTCTACACAAAAATATATGTAAAACAACGATTTTACTCAATGTTAATACATAGAATCACGGTACACCTTTTATCACTTTTCAGGCTTTCAGCCTGACTATAACGACGCCTAATAAAGAAGCCTACTAATTAATTTCACCGTAAAACACGCCTGAGTATTCCTAAAAATGATGACATCGTCTTTAATGAATCATTCAAGGTCCCTGTTTTTTAATTAATAAATAATTATTATATATATGAAAATACTTAACACCACAAAGAATGTAGTAACTAAAACTTCTGCTAATTCAGTAGGTACGAGATTATCTAGTAAACAAGTAGCAATAATCCAAATATGTCATGTACACAGAAGGGCGTTGACACGTGACCCGGTCCTGCTTTCGCTTGTTATGCGGTTACACTATTTTCCAACGTTAAATTTCTCGTATGTATCATTTTTAGTGCATATACCCATAACTATGCATAATTTATTAGTATGTTAACAGATTTCACGATACATGTATTTATTCTAATTAGAAAAATGCAGGTTAAGCTTTAATCAATTTAAATACTGAATATTTAAATACACATACATGTATTTTGTAACATTCAAGAAAATCTAAATTACCAAAAATTATACTAAAACTAATACAAACGTTAACTTATGTAATGTTTAAACAGAAACTAGATTAGTAAATGCTTTGAAAAGAAAATACTGTAACTACTTCCCGGTATTGCTAAACAACATGTTAAAGAAACCATATTATTCTATGCCTTTGTTTATGCTCACAAATAATGAGTTGTTTTATGTAAAACCATTAGCAATTAGTAAAAAGATTAACCGTCTTTACTTAACATAAATATTCTTTTGTTATAAATCCATTTATGGAAACATTATAGAAGACTTATTGTATTGAAATAGAACATGGCAAAATGTCACCATGTTACGGGTTCCTGCGTGACGTAGCAAATCCTCTATCCATTCATACGTCGATCTTTTAATGGACAGCTAAAATTGAGTCGGTTTCAGTGGAGGCGAAACTGAGCGCACGGTAATACGCGGTACATACGCACACACCGGCCACTCTTTATAATATATAAGGAGAGATCTTGCGAAACCGTTAGCACATTCGGACTACAGCCTGTCCAGGAAGTCATCTGTTCCTTTTCTCGTATCTATATATTGTCAAGATGTTCCCGAGTTTGGTAATTATCGGAAGTTTAACTATTTTAGAATCAGTGCGTTCGATAATGGTGCATCGTAAGCGCGAGTGTTTAGAATTTCATTATCTGTCGGCCTTGTTGTGATTACCGATGTCGTCAATGTATTGCACAGTGTCTAGTGCATGTTTCAACGCAAATGTTAAATTTGATGAGCACATATTGACCTTTATAATTCACTCCCAATGTTTTTTTGTATTTCGAAGTATTATCTTTTACTTTATGATTATTTGCATTATACATTCATAATGACATAGCTCGTTAAGTTTTCATATATAAATTATGTATATAATAAATCAAAATAATAGATAATATTAATATGTTGAGTTATTAGACAGAAATAATATATTGCTAGTTCTAGATATGATAGTTGGTAGGTGCTATACAAAACTTACATAATATTTTATGGTGTTCATTGTTTAAACGTGATAAAATCAAAACAAGTGAATTGAATTTATTTGTATTAATAATGGAGCGATTTTGAAATTAAGCTCTATCATTATATATGTAGCATACAGTTTACTATACTAATAATCAATTTTTCTTGAACTGTTTTTGGTTTCACGAATATAATTTATTTTTCTGGTGTCCGAAACTTCGATATTGTGCAAACCGTTTTGCTAATTCATAATAATTGTGTCTTTTATCTAGATCATGTCTATGTGATGTCTTTTTAAACAATAGTTTTATAATAAACAGTTAACCCCTTTAATTATCTTACAGAATTTAATTTACTTTTATTAGTTTATCGTAAAAAAAGTAGCTTATACAGAAAGCAAAAGATATGTCGCGTAGATAATACTCTAAGAAGTTATTTATCCACCAGTAAAAACTCCTATTAAGTCGGTGTATTGTGGTTAACCCGGAACAAACAACACTTTAATTTTGTCTTTACGTTCAAAATTTCTTTAAAATGTTTACAACATTATCTTTTGTAAGTTAACAATCGTTTTTAACTTTTTTATCAAATTGTATGGCGATTCGAAGAAAAAGATTTTATTGAATTAATTTTATTTTATTGAATCTGTACTATTGATAGAGGAAAATTCGTGATACTATAGTGTCGCCAAAGCATCGTTGCTTACATGGGTCTATGCATGCATGATTAAAATCCTATTACCCAATAACTGCATCTTAACATTATCATACCGTGACCGATCACTCTTTTAGTTAAAACTAAACTGCGTTGAAATAATAGTATACTAACAAACAGAGGTTAAGTTTTCGTTTTTCTTTCCGTTATTATTTTTATTAAGTATCTAGTTGTCCACTATGTCTCCTCGATAGTTAGTTATTTATATTATTATATTTTCCCAATAAATAATATCATTACATAGTATAAAACAAAGTCCTATACCGCGTCTGTCTGTCTGTCTGTTCGCGATAAACTCAAAAACTACTGAACGGATTTTCTTAAATTAAATCTTTCTTAAATTTAAATAGTTTAAAAAGGCACGCGATAATTTGATATTTTAGGTAGATCAAGATAACAATACAGACAAGGGTTATTTAGATAAATAAAGTACTAATATCAATGAAGCTAATTTTATGCAGTTAAAAATAGCCGTTCGGATGGACAATGTATATCTGCAATTGTGCTATGAAATTATGTAAATCGTGAATCATATCAATCATAAATAATATGCAACCAAAAAAAATCCTGTCTGAAGTGTAAATAAAGTATATTAAAATAAAGGGATATTAGATATACGAATATTATAAAGCTGGAGGGTTTGTTTGTTTGGTTGAACGCGCTAATCTCGGGAACTACTGGTCCGATTTAAAAAAATCTTCCCGTGTTTGATAGACCATTTATCGAGGAAGGCTATATGACGCTAAGACCAATAGGAGCGAAGCACCAATGAAGAATGTTTCAAAATCGGGTTTTCTTTTTAATTTCGAGAGCTTCCACTGCGTGTTAGCGTTAGCCCAAAGTAACTATTCCCCGCGAAGTCGCGGGAACAGATAGTGTTCCGTATTTTAAAAGAGTTATCAAACCGGTGATAATTAGTGTAATTGAGTATTAAATTGCTATAATAGTAAATATTCGAGTAGTGGATATACGAGTAGAGGAAGACCAAAAAAAGGTATGGATGGACTGTGTGAAAAATGATACGTGCGTAAAAGGTGTGAATACTGAGATGACATTTGACAGGAGAGAGTGGAAAAAGAAAATACGTTGTGCTGACCCCACTTAGGTGGGATAAGGGTAATGATGATAAATAGTAAATATTCGTTAAAAGAAAATATTAAGAATAAACGGTCTTCTTGATCCATCATAATTATTCATTGTTTTCAAATTCGATTCGTTTTATATACACATACGTAGGTCAACAACCGCATTGCGCGTTGGCGGGAATTACTATTATGGCCTTGATAATGTCCTAGCTTTCCGAAAGAATTTCAAGGTCACCATTTTTCTTAGATTTAAATCGTTAGACAATTAATTGGCGAATTCTTGTAATAAAAATTAAATACTTTAGTCTCTAAAGAAACAATACTGCTATTTCAATTATTTCATTCAGAAGTAAAATATACAAAATACTTCTTTCAGTACTTGGACAATTGTATGATTACATATAACAATCATTTAACTTGACTTTTTTAATGATAATTATCATTCTACTAACCGCAACAAAAAATATCACAACCATTATTATGTTGACTAAGGTTTACTTAAATTTTAAATACTTTTTATTTAAATTGCTTATAACTACCTTTTCAATATAAAAATATTGAATATTAATAAATTACATTTGTTACTTTATTTATGATTCGAAATATTCATAATTTATTGTATTAATCTATCACTGCTAAACAGTAAAAAACAAGGAATAGAATAAAATTTTCCAGAGAATCATAAGAACGGATAATGTCACAAAAATTTAAAATAAAACATGAATATATTTAAAATTTAAAACAAGAAAGTTATAAATATTTATTAAAGTACATTCACTATAAATTTATAAGTTCGTCGTAAAATGTTTTAACCAAATACAAATAAATATGGAATTATCGGGTTTTTATAAAAAAATATAACAGAGACCATCAATTCTACAGCGTAAAAGAATTTAAACTATCTATATCCAATAAATAAAATTCAATAGATAATATTGTTATATTTATATGAAAATATATACAATAATTTTGATGTTATTTTAGATTATTGGAGCGTTATTGGTGCAAATGATTACAACTAGTCCCTACATTGAAGATAAGCCTGTACCACAAGTCCTAAACTACGAGATAGATACGACAGATTTACCAAATTCTTATAGATTTCAGTAAGTATTCTCTAACAATTTTACATTTTAAAAGTAAATTTATTTTATTATTTGAATATATTTATTTCATACACTAGAACATGAACGTTATTTTTGTGTAAAAACTCGTATATCAAAAATTGGTACATATAAACGCACCGATACTTTAATGCTTTAGATATTTAATCACATGATATTTACCAATCATTACATATTATAAAACAAAGTCCTCTGCCACGTATGTCTGTCTGTCTGTTCGCGATAAACTCAAAAACTACTCAACGGATTTTCACGCGGTTATGACCAGTAGATAGAGTGATTTACAAGTAAGGTTTAGATGTAGGTCTTGGTTTTTTAATATTATTAGGGTGGGAAAACGTCAGCAGGACCCGATAGTTTTATTTATAACTTAAAATAATAGGAAATTTCATACATAAACAAATAATACCGACATAAAGAAATTAACGGGTAATATTTATCACGGATGTATGTAAATACATAATGACTCAATCGCGAATATATTTATACCAAATAGTTATGGTATTTTTTTTCATATATATTCAATTTGAATAGCAATAAACATAACTCTATTATGTTAATGCTTAAGGATATTTTTTACGCAACTATAAAATAGTGACACAATGTATAGAGTTACTGATTACCTCTTTACATATTTTAAAAGATCTATATAATGTATGGATTATTAGTCATAGTTTGTGCTATTTCTATTTCGATTTGAGTTACAAACTCCACGATAAATTTGCTACAATTCGTCGCAAACATTTTGACCGATCTGAATATACGTAGATGTGCAGAACACAAATTTAGGTATACATTCGTATCATATCATATGTCTAACATCGACACAACTTATGGATACATATATGGCAATATAAAATCATGTAATAATATTTGTACTTTCTTTTGTGTTAAACTCTTGACTTTATTGTACACAAGCTCGAACATAAGCTACATTCAGAGCGGCCAAAAACATTGTCGAGAACAGTAGATCTACGTTGTTTTCTTTTAAATCTATAAATATAATAAGAATGTAACTTCAAAGTGTCTGTACTTTTTAGATTCGAGTGAAAAAAAATTGTTATCTTGGAATAAGTAATAAAATACGTTTCAATTATTTTTAGAAATATCTGTCTATTTCTTTGAACACGTATCACTGCTAAAGTACTGCGTTAACGATAAAACCTTAAAGCATAAAGCATGTCCTCGAGTAACATTTAGTCTTGGTTTCATTTAAATCGGTCCACTCTATCAAAAGTTATTGTAATTTTAATGCCGACGCGATTTAAGTGTGAGGGAAAAGTAGATAATTAAATGGACTTAATACATTCAAATGATTTTATTAGTCACTGTTTTTTACATTAGGGTCCACGCGGACAGAGTCGCGGGCGCGGGTAATCATTTATAAATATGCAGTATTTTCGCATACATTGAAAAAAGATATGCTTTATCGATTACGTAAACCGATACGATAATCAGTTTGTATTTTTGTTACGTCACATTGTAACCTTAACCGTGATCCTTGACGCTTATGTCGGACGTAACTTCAATATATGCATTTCTTATGTGCATATTCAAATCATATTTACTTACATATATAAAAAACTGAATGGATTTTCTTTTGAAAGTTATAAATGTAACTGCGGAAGTTGACAATATTATTGTTTATGTTTTTGAAATGGATCTTCTTATGAGAGGGTTTTGAAATTCTGATCCGTAAATTATTTGTGTGACGAAAAGTGGCGGAGGTAAGCACTGTGTCGGGTAGAGTGGGAGCAGTGTCTCACTTGCCCTCAAGTGTTACAGAACAGTAACACGTACACTCTTCTCGCTTTCTTCTTGAAGATTTCACTTCTACCGCGTGTACACACGTTTTTTTAATTATTTTTAAAGCAAATAAAATGATAATGACTCAATTGTAACGTATTTAGATCCGTATTCGATTCCTAAAATAAGTCGAAGATTCCAGTGAAGCAATACATCACGATGATAACATAACACATATTACATATTCTATATATATAATACATATTCTGTTTTTTTTTTCTAATACCTGTTTGACTCTACCAGCTTGCGGTCAAAAATCTATCACCAAACACTTTTAGGTATTTGCACTTGAGAGCCAATCCTTGTTTAGATTTAGCGTCTTATCATTTCAAGCTACATCATCATTTCACATTAGGTGAGTTCTGGTAAAACGCTAAAACTAATAATTCCTAAGAGAAAATGTGCAAAAATCATGATAACTACGATTTCAATTTCATAAGAGTCATATAGATTATTTAAATTGTGGCCGAAATTACAATATGCATTATGATAAATTAATTAGATATCGTCAGCATATATTTCTCCAACTACAGTTTAATTTCATTAATTGTATTTTTAGGTTAGTAAATGTTTATCCAGTATCATGATTGCCTTGTAGTTTTTGACGTGATAACGTCTCATAAATTAATGAACGGCACCTGTGTACGTACGAAAAACAAGACTCATTGTCACGTTCCGCCTGAGCCGAGCGTGTAAGCTCGAGCGCGGAACAAGCGGTAGAGAGAGGCAATCGGCCTACGCGTTCGGCCTGCGACGCATCTATATCTCTTCCACACCATCGGCTGATCCCTCCGAGTCGTTATCACGTAAAATTATCGTCCGTAAACCGACTTTACAGACAACCAATTTTTTATACTTTGAGATTCTGTTCAAAGCGAACTATTCGTTATTAAAATATTCTAAATAACTAAATAAGATTTCGATTACATGCCATAAAACACAAAGGAAAGCGATTTACTTATGTGATGCGTCATTTCGACTTGTAAACAATGTTTACTCTTTAAACACAGCAGAATGTCAAGTTTATGTTAATTGGCCCTTTTATTATCCTTACATGTACGGTTATAACCCGATAAACCGATTACGTGACCCACTGTCTTTCTACATACCTAAATCTTAACAATGTTATTTCGAAAACAAATATTTTTACAACTTTATTCCGTGATAGAGGTATTGTTGGCACGTCGCCATAAGGATGTCCTCGTGACCCATTAAAAACGTACGTTGACAACTTAAATCTGATCAACTCTAGCTTAAGTCAATCCTTTATACACTTTTATTATTCGTTCTGGGACTACTATGTTATAATTTTACAGAAAAGAGTAGGCTACAAGAAAGTTAATCTCATTACAATATGAGGAATAATAACAATATTTATGTTCTATTGATATACCATTATACTTTAAGTCCGATACAAACTAAGTAGGGAAATACAAATGGCAACAGTCACACCCATTTCGTTATTTTACTATGCACAAAGTGTTACGCTTTAGTCATACCTTAGTCAACTTTTTATGGCTACGCGTGGTTTTTACCAATGATCTTTTCCTTTAATAAAATATCTGTACACGTATGTACATAGGTCAAAGGAAGACGGGTATTTTTTTATAAGTTTTTAAGCGTTTTACTATAACTGAAATGTGATTATGTGAAATTAAATTCACAATACACCTAGTCTAGTTCTATTTTAACTCTTATTATTCACCTTTTTAAGGGAGAAGAAACGGGTTGCCAAACTTTAAATAAGTCGTAAAATAAATTAACACTTTGTTAGAAAAAGGAATTAAATAAGTCAGAAATTCGATTATCGGTATCTTAAATATCTTAGACTAGCGGGACCGGCAGACGTTGTCCTGCCCTGAGAATAAGAAGAAACCTTGACAAATTATATACCTTCCTCGTGAATTACTTTATCTAATGGTGAAAGCCGCATGAAAATCTGTTTAGTACTTTTTGAGTTTATCGCGAACAGACAAACAGACGTGGCAGAGGATTTCGTTTTATAATACGTTATATAATAATGGTTCAATGGTTGGCACTTTCGGACACCACGTCGATTGTCGTAGGTTCGAATGAGCCAAAGCTTTCGATGAAGGAAAATATCCTGTTGAATTCGTAGTAATGTGATAGGGTATTTTTCTTAACCCGCCAGGGTAGTTACCATCCTCCAGTTGAAAGCTATCACTGAGCACCTATGGGTGTGTTCCTGCAGCTGTATGTGAGAGCCAGTCCTATTTTGTACCTTATACCATTAAAAGCACAAAGTAAAAAAAAATGTTAACCTAAACAGTACTGGCGCTAAATTAATCGCATTATTATGATAAAGGTTGTTCTGCACATCAATTATTACAGTAATATAAATCCAATTCTTATGAACCGTGTTGCGCAACTATGTCACGGTCAATTAGATATCCCGAGATAATAATACGATTGATAATTAATTTAAACCACAAATATGATATAATAACTGATTTAAAAAGCATATTATATTCACGGTCATCGTACTAGACGTTGAGGTTACCCAAAGATACATACATTGTTTATATAAATTACGTTAGATCATTACATAGTAAAAAATGAAGTCGCTTCCGCTGTCTGTTCGCTTAGATCTTTTAAACTATTCAACGGATTTTAATACAGTTTTCAGCAATAGATAGAGTGATTCAAGAGGAAGGTTTATAAGTATAATACATATATATTATAGTACAAAAAAGCCGAAAAATTCAAAGATTTGTAATACGATGTCGGCAAACAAATATATTTTTGTGCGCTTAAATCGCAAACGCTGGCTAAACCTTACGAGATAGATCAAATTAATCTACTATATAATTGTATATCTTAAAAAGATCGATGAAAAGTCTCGGATGGTGTATATTTATCTCTAAAGGATACCCCACAGTAACCATGTATCTTTTTACAAAAATAATTATGTGTTATTTACCAAGCTATTTTATACAATACAGTAGTATTCCTTATACAAATAATCTTAATATATATATTTCTTGTGTGCGTGTGTATGTGACTGAACTCCTCCTAAACGACTGGACCGATTTTGATGAAATTTTTTGTGCGTGTTCCAGTGGATCCGAGAATGGTTTAGATTCACAATTGGACCCGGTAGGTGGCGCTGCGGTTGACTTTTGGGATTTATATTTTTTATTATCAAGGCAGGACAACGTCCGCCAGGTCCGCTAGTATCTATATATATAGCTATATATAAATAAGCAAAGACAGAACAG
The DNA here is from genome assembly GCA_036509395.1 of Antheraea yamamai. NCBI lineage: Eukaryota > Metazoa > Arthropoda > Insecta > Lepidoptera > Saturniidae > Antheraea > Antheraea yamamai. Next base: position 11,584,258 of record AP028445.1, read on the forward strand.
TTAAGTAGATATCTCTTGTCTGTTTTCAAGCGATTTTCTTTATTTATATTTTCTTTTTATGCAGTAGATATGGACGAGCTTTCAAAAATTAATTGTTTTAGTCAAATTTCAACCATTAGATGCTAATTAGTCCTAGTAAATATTTATAACTCTTACATATATATATTTTTTAATTACCAAATTGGTTAACTGAAAAGGTATCAAGCTTTAGTTCGCAATTGTTGAATTAAAATGAACTCTATATTTTTTACAGTACACAAGTTGCTGGATTAATGTTGTAGTTACTATTTCACACACATCTAATAGCAAACAAAATCAGAACTCACTCATTGTCAAATTTTATATATAGAAAAAGCCATTATCCCAGACTGATGACAAGCTTTGCAGAATAGTGGTAGGAAGAGTAAGATTCAGTTCCCGTATTAAACTTACTTTCGTGGGATGAACATAGTTATCAATGTTGTTTTTAGATAAAAATATATATAGGTTTGGTTATTAGCTGTTCAGTTGTCTAAGTACAAGCTATATAAAGTATGACCTTGTGTGAAACTATCCTTTCATATTGAAATTGAATGACGCAATCCGCTGAAAATAAACTAACCTAATGTAACTAAATAGATAATTATGGACCACACACTAATCCAAGAAGGTACTCAAGAATTAAGTAAAGTACGAATAAGTACGAAAGGAAAATCCGAAGTCTTTCTATATACATAGGTATATATTGTCAATGTAGCGCGTCTAAATATTTATATTCAAAAATCGATATCCGAATGAGTGTACGCGCATTACTTCAGAACGATTGCACTTATTTGGCTAATCCTTTTTATTGAGTTTATAATTGTCAGGACAAGGTTTGAATATAAAAACAGTTTGATAAATCTTTAGAAAAGTGAATAATTATGGTTAAAAAGTCTCCATATAAAAATGTCGATGAGTGTTTGAGACAGAAGGTACTAGAGAAATTTACAAAAATATTGTCAGAATTGAGAGACATTTAGTGCTCCAGTTACCATTTTATTCTATTGCATAGTCATACTGTAAAAAAAAGATTTAGCCTCCATCTCTTCCTTAGTCTATCAGTGCAGTACCGGGGCGTGTAGCTAGTTAAAAATAAATCTCATTAACATGGTCTAATTCAATTATAATTTTAAAATCGCATTAACACATGAGATAACCATTTTCAATATGTATTTTTCATAATATCGACGTCTGTTAATGACCTTATATATCCTCTGATCGAATGCTTAAATTTTGCTAACAATCGTTATGACTGTTCCTCTAACTCAGTGTTTTTCAAACTTTTTCTTGATGCGACCCCTTTAGTATGAAAAAATATTTCGCGATCCCCTACCCGTTGCTTTTCTTTCATCTATTTTATTTTGTGACCAATATTCAATTTAACATATTTAGTCATCTTCATAATTAGGGTTCGGATAAATACATAAGAGTTCTCCTATGCTTTTTTTAAATATTTGATTTATGTAATACGAATGGTTATGACCTTTAGTTAACATTTTTCTTAATAAATCTATTAAAACTTAATTGATTTTTTATTGCAGTAGCTTTCCCAAACTTTTGCAACTCCGCTATAGAAGCTTCGCGACCCCCTTAAAGAGGCTTCGCGACCTCCTTGGAGGTCGTGACCCACACTTTGAAAAACACTGATCTAACTCGTCGGTCAGATATTCTAAAGCCATACTATTGAAACATGTTGTATCAAATTCAATTTGTAATTTAATCACCGACTTAATACCCTACGCGTGACATTCGACGTTACAAAGCTGCTATAAAAAACTAGAATGATGACAATAATGGGCACAAAAACACAGTGTCATGTGGTACGCCTTTTACAAGTTGAACGCCCGTATTGAGGTATGAGGTACCCTCATTCTTCACAGAGCCGTTACTTAACGCTCTCATATTAAATTATATTAAACTTAACTATTATTTCAACCTTACATAAAATAAAATTAAAGTGCCATGTAAGGACCAAACTCATGTATTCCGTTAACCAGCTTTTATATTTTCTTTCTGGATTAGCATAACACTTTAATCAAATGTTATTATGAAAAATCAAATACACAATATAACAAGAATATTTGCATATTAGATAATTTCAAACGTTTTAAGAGAGACCTGTTTTCTGATGTTGACTGTTTAATGCATACAGAAAAGTCGCTTTAGACTTCGGAATTTACAATGTTCTATCTTTGGATCCAAGAACGTGTAGTTGTTTTCAATAAAGTTTTGTTAAAAAAATAAATATGGTAATCTATTCTATATTCAAATTCGTTCTGTTTATTATAAATATTTGTCCTCCGTAATTTATAGGACAGCATGAATAAAAATCTGATTGCACCATTCAATGACATGTGTGTATCCATTTTTTTTATATCATAGGAGGCAAACGAACAGGTTGGTCATCTGATGTTAAGTGATCACCACTGTCTATAGACACTAGCAACACCAAGGGAGTTGCAAGTGCGTTGCCAACCTACATCGGGGGGGGGAGGAGAGGGGATGGGAAGTGTGGTGGGCCTCCGGCGCTCTCACTGACCGAACGAATCGCAACAATGCAAGCACTGTTACTTTACGTCGGTGTGTCTGTGGGTCGGATGCTAGTACCCCGGGCGAGCCGACCAATTCATGCTAAAACCGTAATAGCTTTAGGGTGGCTCTATTACCTAAAATTTATACTATATTATACCAATTAAATCTATACGATATTAAAAGTATTTTTATATGGTTACAATAGAAAGTGACGATACTGCGCCTGATGCAATTCCACAACGTTAAAAACTAAAAGACAGTTACTGTGACGGATTCGCCACTATATTAATGATGGTCGTAATCCATTTGGGAGCATATAGGCTAAGTTATATAATTATATGAATATTATAAGCTAAAAGTGTTTTATTTCTCTATTTCATCATATAGCCAAATTTATACTTTCACTGACTTGTATAAAATACGTTAACAATTATGATACTTGTATCTATACCGAAAACAAGTCATGCCAAAATTTTAATATCAATAATACAAGAGATATTAAATTTCACAACCAATCGAATGACGTTCAACTGTTTATCAATACAGATGAATCAATTACATCAATCAATTTTTAGTCAAAAATTTTCACTTATGTTTGACCACTGTTGTAGGTTGTAGGTGGTAAAGCCATGCTGAAATTTCAGCATGAATGGGTCAGCTCGTCCGGGGTAGTACCACCCTCTCATAGAAAAATGGCGTGAAGTAACAGTGCTTGCATTGTTGCGTTTCGTTTGGTCAGTGAGAGCGCCAGAGGCCCACCTCTCCTTCCCTCTCCGCTCTCCCCTCCCTCCCTTTCCCCCAAACGCAGGTTGGCACCGCACTTTCGACTCCCGTGGTGTTGTTATTGTCTATGGACAGTCGTGATCACTTAACATCAGGTGACCCACCTGTTCGTTTGCCTGCTATGACATAAAAAAAACACTTTTTTTAAAGTTATGTATGGCTACAATCTCATGTGATGTTAAATGATTAATGACGTAGTTTAGATATTATACACGCCGAACCTAGAGGGGACTGGGTCTCAAGTGTAACTGCCACAACTCACCAATAGGTGCTTGGCGACAGATTTTAAATTTGAGGACATTAGCTAGCCAGGCGGACTTAGAAAAAACCTTGCCACCGTGCACAAAATTATGTAATCATTACATAGTATAAAATAAAGTCCCCTACCGCGTCTGTCTGTCTGTATGTTCGTGATAAACTCAAAAACTACTGAACGGATTTTTATGCGGTTTTCACCAATGAATAAAGTAATTCACGAGGAACGTTTTGGTATATAATTTGTCAAGGATTTATTTTTAATCAGGGCAGGACAACGTCTGCCGGGCCTGCTAGTAATATATAAAGGTTATACTTTCATAAATAGCTATTGAGAAACTAAAAAAAAAACATTAAACAAGATATAAAAATGTGTTGGTAAAATTTGCCACATTTTTTTCACAAGAAGTAAAATAAAAAAAATATATCAGGTTTTACACGTTATCATAGATATTTTATTGTTGGTTGATTCTTTACTTTTTGTACAAGCATAAAATTTATCGAGCCAAATACATTAAGTTTACATTCCTTTTTATCACACTTGCAACAGATTACGGATGTGAATAAATAAATTGCGTAACAACTGCATATCTTATAATATCTATTTTAAGACGGATGACGTGTACTGAAATCATTGTATAGTATATAATAACAATATAACATTATCCACTTCAGTATTTTACAACACCATAACTTTTTGTATGAAAACTATGATAATTTAACGATTTGTTGTTTAGCACGTACGTAAATCATCCTTTACAGTCAACAAGTAATGGGATTCAATTCAACAAATGACAACAATATATTCTCATAGGAATTATTATCCGCAATAAAGTGAACAGCTCGAGTACGCAGTGTCTATTATATATAATTGAGATGACCTCATTAATCTACAAGCACAAATTAAATATTTATCATATTTTATTAAGTACACGTTTAAATCGATTATATCATATCATATATTTAGATGGTAGAGCCACGCGGAAGCTGTTACTGGTTTTAGCATGAATGGGTCAGCTCGCCCAGGGTATTACCACCCTCTCACAAAAACACCGACGTGAAGTAACAGTGCTTGCTTTGTTGTGTTTTGTTTGGTCAGTGAGAGTGCCGGATATCCACCTCCCCCTTCCCCAATCCCCCAAACACAGAATGGCAACGCACCTGCGACTCTCCTGAGGTTGCAAGTATCTATGGACGGTAGTGATCACTTAACATCATGTGACCCACATGTTCGTTTATATATATATATATATATCTCAAAGTTATTTCCAAAGGATGTATTTGACACAAATCGCATACATTCGATACATTTATACACTAGTGAAAAGTCTTGGTGGTCGAGTGGTTTAAACGGTGGAATATCAAACCGATGTTCGTAGGTTCGAAACCCGGCGTGTACCAATGATTTTTCAGAATGCACATACATTTGCTAAATAAAATTGGTAACACTATCGGCTGACGGTGAAAGAAAAAATCGTGAGGAAATCAGAATCTGAGTAATGTTCTAGTACTACCACCGTATGTGGGAAAATATATAACTGTCGATTGCTCAGAGTTTGAAATCACTAATACCTCGTGGACTGGCGTGGTGATTATGCCCATATCTTCCAGCGAGAAGAGACCTATGACCCTTCAGTGGGACAGAACAGAGAAACTGGATAAGTGTAGGTCGATTTCCTTTTTCATAATTTGTCAAAGAATAATCAGCAAAGAATAAACTAATTTCATTAAGTATAATTTGAAAGGAGCGGTTTTACTGGCGGAATGTCGATTCAATATACGTAGACTCAAGCCCCGATTTATTAATTATTATAAAGAATTTTTCACAATCCGCATACATTTACTAGACTGTCGGCTAACAGTGAAGAAACACGCTATGAATAAATTGAATGCTGATGCTTTCTTCTAGTGTAATACTGTGTATTTAGTAAATATAAAGAACTATGGATTTCTCAGCATTTAAAATCACCAATAAATACATCGTGGGCTGGCGTGATGATCCAACGCATAGCATGCCGCATTAGGCCAATCATTGGGATAGTTACAAAGCCGATATTATTATTATTTACAGTGTGTAATTTTATTTTAGATAAGCGTGAAAACTGTAATATAACGTAAAACCACGTAATATGGTTACCCATTTGACCATTTGGCGTGGTTTTCTTAGCCCGCTTGGATATCTACCCCCATGTTAAAAATGTATCGCCAAATATTTATTGGTGTTTTTCGGCAGCCGCACTTGAGAGTCAATTCCTATCTAGGTTTACCTTGTTTACTATTTTACACCACATCATCATTTAACAATTCATGATATGTGACCAAACGCTAAAGCCTATAAAGTATTGAAAAAAAATTGTGGTAGGTCACCCGCGGTAGATGTGAAAGTATTCTAATATTTTTTGAAGAAACTTTTTCTTTTTATATTTTTTTATATCATAGGAGGCAAACGAACATGTGAGTCACCTGATGTTAAGTGATCACCACCCTCTATAAACACTCGCAACAGCAGGGGAGTCGCAACAATGCAAGCACTGTTACGTCACGTCGGTTTTCTGTGGGTCTGATGGTACTACCCCGGGCGAGTCGACCCATTCACGCTGAAACCAGTAATAGCTTCAGCGTGGCTCTACTACCTAAAAATAAGAGTAACCTAAAGAAAAGAATGAGATGAATACTCTAATGGAGGCGGTAAACATTAGTTTTCGGTATTATTTTGTAATAGTATAATATACTAGTTGTGCCCGGATCTCTCTCTGCATGGAATCTAATTTAAAAAAAAACAGTGACTAATAAAAACATCTACATGTGTTAAGTCCATTTACTTATCTGATTTTCTCTCGTACTTAAGTCACGTTGAAATTTAAATAACAACAACTTTAATAGAGTGAACCGATTTTAATGAAACCAAGACTAAATGTTACTCGAGGATATACTTTATGATTTTCTTGAAGAGAGTTTATATTAAATGCAGTATTTTAGCAATGGTGCGTGTTCATACAAACAGACCGACAGAAAGACATATCTAAAAACGATTGAAATGTATTTTATTACTTATTCCAAAACGCAACATTTTTTTTCACAAAAAACTTAAAAAGGACAGACAAGTTAAATTTACATCCTTATTATATGTATAGATATTAACAGTGCGCGATAGTCACTACGATCCAACAGAAACAATATACTATCTCTTTTTCTCACAGCCTAAAACCTAGATATACATTTATAGCTATCTGTTTTTCGTTACATATTTTCGTTTCATAAAATCCCAATCACACCACCCCAAAAAGAATTTTCACTTCAAAAATTAAATAACGTTTTGTTATATTTCAGCTACGACGCCAGCGATGGGTCTTCGCGATCTGAAGAGGGAGCTATTCTGAACCGCGGCACTGACGATGCGGCGTTAAATGTCCACGGCTCGATGCGTTGGTACGACAGCAAAGGGCAACTCTACGAAATGACTTACAAAGCAGGAAAACATGGATATAGCACTATAATTAAAAAAGTATATAATTGATAAATCAAATTAACGATATATTTATTACACGCGAGCGATGATGTTTATCTCGATGTTTTAATAGAAAAGACTGGTAATATTTATTGCAACTATATTTTAGTGCGAATAAAAAAAGAGAAATTTATTAGCTTATCAAATTTAAAATGTCATATTGTTATGTATAATACCGTAAAGTATTGTATGTATTGCGATATTTATGAATGTATAGAGAGAGAGTTATTTGAGTCAACATTTTGTGGCAACTTACTTCTGTATTAACTATATGATAAAATGTACATAATGGATAATGTTAATTTATTAATTCCTAATAATGTAATTAAATTATGAATAATTTATGAGATTTTTTTATCTTCCCACCGTACATATTGTGACACTTTCTTTGAAAGTTATTAGTTACTTTTGATCGTTAACAGCGACATTGCTATTACTTTTATAAAATGCAAGCTGTGACCCGTAGTTTTACTTGCATTAATTTTTCCCGTCCCCCAATACTCTACACACCACACGGCCTTATTATTCTGTTCTTAGAGCACTATCTGACCTTCACTTTGTATGGCAATAGCTCCGCTCGTTAGAACTCCTATTCACCTTAAACACCCAAGAAGGAATAGTCAAAGATTTTTTTTTAATGTTACTAGTAATTGCGGTTATTAGCGCATTAAAATAAACAAAAAAAATAAAGAGAAGAAGTTATAGATTAAAATGAAGATACTTAACTACGAAAATATAAAAACCAAAAAATATATCAAAAGCAATATACTTTCACGAGATATATAAAAGAGTATATATTCAAATGAAATTTCATCTAATATAATAATTATATTTATTTTTTGACAAAAAGGTACAATTACAGATAACGAAACAATTATAACATTATAAATCTGCAATCCAATTATAAATTGTACACAACATCACCAATTTTAACAATAACCAAAGTTAGTTTAGTGTGATGACAAAGTACGTCTTGGTGATGATGATACAGTACTACCACAAGTCTAAGTTCTGGTTTAGGCTGTCATTAAATATGTCTTTGTAAACACAGAAAATTCATTATAATGCTTGCAAATTCGATATAACGGATAATTGTTTTTAACTACTGGTAAATTAAATAATTGAGGCACTTGTACCGAGTGAGTTGATATACTAAAATAAATTTGCCCGAGCAAGTCACTGCCAAAGGTACCGTTTACAATTTTGCGAAGTATACATAGATCATCTGTAGATCTTTGCTGTTCAAGATTTTTAAAATTGAATCTTTGTATTCAGTAATTATATTTCTGAAAAAGGATTCGGTAAAATTTTAAAAAAAAATTAAAAAACAAACCAAGGTACCACATCAAAGGAATCAAAATACCGGGGACAATAAAAAAAACCCGGGAAAAATTTTAAAAAAACCAAATAACAAAAAAAAAAGGAAAAAAAAAAAAAAAAAAAAATTCCCCCAATAAAAAAAAAAAATTTTAATAAAATCTTTTTTTTAAATAGGAATATTATTTATTGAAATTTTTTTTAAAAACCCGAGGAAAATCCTTAAGGAAAATTAAGGAGGAACAAAAAAAACTCCAAAAAAATAAAAAAAAAAAAAAGGGAAAAGGAAAAAAAAAACAACAATACCAAACCACCAAAACAACAAAAAAAAAAATAAAACAAAAAAAAAAAAAACAAAAAAAAAAAAAATATAAAAAGATACCGAGTTTACTGCACAGTATCCTTAAAAAGCGTTGCTGAACGGACTCAATCATGTCTATATAAGTTTTATAGAATGGAGACCATACTGACGATACAATATACGATATTATATATAATTGCAATATTCTAGAATGTTACGAACCATAAAAATATACAAAATAGTCCATAACTTAACATATTTAAGTGGTTTGGCTGTACGTGTAATAAACCCGAGCATTGTATTGGCTTTGCCTATGATGTAGTCGAAATGTGATCTTAATGATAATTTAGAATCAATCATGACACCTAGATCTCGCACTATGTAAGTTCAATCAATATTGACTCCTTCAATACTATAATTAAAAGTATAACGAACTTTGTTTTTAGTGAATGTGATGGTTTTATATTTTCGTATATTTAGTGCCATACCATTTTCGATACACCAAGATTGTATAATATTGAGGTTGTTTTGGAGCTGTAATGTGTCGTTGTCTCCGTAAATCTTTTGTAAAATTTTGATATCGTCAGCATATGCTAAGAAGCATTGGCAATTTTATAAACCCCGGAGATCATTAATAAATGCTAAGAATAAAAGGGGGTCCGGATTAGAAACTTGTGGTACACCTGATGTGGCAAGAAATGGTACCGGGTTAAAACCAAAAACGACAACCTATTTGATAAATATAATCTTATCCATCTGCAAATGTCACCGTGGATACCTAGATGAGCCAGTTTTGCTAAAAGAACAGAATAATTGGCACGATAAAAAGCCCTTTAAAAGTCTGTATAAATGGCATCGACCTGTATTTTCTCGTTAAAAGATTCACATAGTTAAGTTATGTATTCAATTGATTGGAGCTCGTACACTAAACTTTCAAAAACATTTGAAAAGCAGCTCAGGATACTTATTGGGCGGTAGTTTTCAATCTTTTTCTTATCACCTGACTTATATACGGGTGTTATTTTTGTTATTTTTTAAAGATTTACTAAAAGTAAGATTATTAAGCTAGGGATATTACTAGAGCTTTTGCACATTGACGAATAAAGAAAGGGGGAATACCTTCGAGACCAGCACTTTTTGTGATGTCAACATTTTTAATAGGACCTAGACAGAGTGCATTGGTATAAGGAATAATTTGAAGGAATAAAGTTAAGTGTACAGTTTATTACAGGATATTTATCATAAACAGAAGAAAAGTAATTTGCGAAGAGATTGCCAACGTTGCCACCTGTGTCAGCAATATTATTCTCATAAGTCAATTTTTTACATTTAGTGTATCGCCAGAAAGCTTTTATATTTGAATTTAAATTTATTAACATAGTACATATATGTACTATCGGCATAAACCTGGCTAGGAAAATTATTTTACGATTATTTTGAGTTTCAGTAGAGATACGTCTGACTGAAATATTATAAATGCAAATAAGAGTTTGCTTGTTACGCTTTCAAACCTTAACTACTCAAACGAATAGGATGAAATGTTGTATACGCATTTTCAGGAGTAAAGAAGGAAATAGGGCATACTTTCATTAATATCGTATTGTTCCCAAAGTATGTATAGATAGAGAAAACCGCGAGCAAATGGTAATATTTAATAATTATTCCTCGGAATATTGCAATTTCATCAGTCAGACTTGACTCTATACAACGAACTTTCAAATTAGACATCGCCAAATAGGTAATATTGGAACATAACACGTACAAATTAAATATATTATATTGTGCGTGTGTCAATTGGTGTGTTCGCCGAAATGTTTCATCACTTGATTTGTGTTATCACCTACGTTACATAGTGGGCACTTGCAAATTGCTGTAACTTTGACAAACAAAGGCTGTATTTAAGAAGGATGCAAACATTTTTTTCTATCAGTCACTCTTACTTCCAAGTACTTCTACCAACAAATTCAAGTATTCACCATGGTCGCTTTGGTAAGTAATATTTATTTTTATACATCTGGTTATGAATCAAGGTCATAAAATTAAGAAAAAAACATTTTGATTTTTTTTTTCAAACAAGAAGTTTAGTTAACATATTAAATTCTGATTCAAAAATATAAAAGTACACTTAAATATTAATGAATATCAGTACATTAAAATAACAAATAAAAATAGTTATTCATTTCATAGACTCAGAAACACGTATTGCATTCTTTAAAAATCTAGATAATTAATAATACCACATAAATCTATTATAGCATACATTTTTCAAAACACTTCCATTGTAGAGAAGAAGTGGCGAAAAACATTCAATTTAAATAAAATGTGTCAAAATACCACTACATACATAGTTTCATAGAATTCATCGTTTAGCGCTATTTGTTGCTGAATCTATACGTATATGTGTGTACCTACATTTATATATAACACAGACGTATCTATTCAATACGTTTTCTATTTTATCACTTCCATAATTTTGAAACTCTTTTTGCTTATGTAGAAGTTATTCGCCATCGGTATGCTCGTGGCTGTGGTTGCCGCTCAACAGCCTCGCAAACCGACTGCTGAAATTCTCACCGACAACAGCTACGTGGGAACCGATGGATACGATTTTGAGTATGAAAAATATATCTATTAATTCTTATTTTCTACAAAAATAAAATTCATATCATCTGCCTAGTGAATCAATAAAGGTTTTTGAACTCGATTGACACTAGAATCATCCAGATTATAAAGTTATTTGATTACAAATTGATATTTTATCTTCCATCGATATCCGATGGATATGCACGGTGGATTTAACTCGCTATAAATTATTCATAAGAAAACACAATTCTAACTAAATTCGAACACAATTCTATAAAAGATCAATCAGTATTTTCCGGGTAAACCGATATACTCTAATCCTTCAGTTTTCATTCCGTCAACTACTGTTACAAAAATCGTCAAGGAACCCTCTTTTATTTCACAAACTGGAAAATAGGGCAGATTTAAATAAATTAATAAAGTTCATTACCAGAGCCTTACTGGTAAAATAAGACATTATAACAAACTAAATCAAATCAAAACCAAACAACCGCAATGGTGACGTGCGTCACGACACGTCAGTTTCCGGGATTTACTAATATCAAGAATCAAGCAGGATAGTAGTTATCTGTAGCCGACTCATACCATAACGCAGACAATTATAAGCGTATGGAGTAACTTTCTTTTGTTTTGTCACATTACGGGTTCAGTATATATCCCTACTGCATAGATTTAATATGATTGCGGCGACTAATAATACATTTTTATTTTAAAAATACTGTTACCATTGTTTTTGGATTCCACTGTGCTTACAATCGGAAAGAGTGTGCTCACTCTATCTTACTGTAATAAAAAATACATACTTCTATCTATATTGTTCTATTTAATCATTCTCTCCCATTACAGATTTAAAACAAGCGATGGTGTATCACGTAAAGAGCAAGCAGGACTGATCACCGTCGGTGAACACCAAGGTATCGCAGTCAGGGGCTCCTACTCTTATATCGGACCCGACGGTCAGGAATACGTAGTCACCTTCACCGCTGACGACAAGGGATACAAGCCCCAGATCCGCGTCATCGAACCCAACCAACATTAATATCTGTATTCTTTACATTTTTATACCTAATAAATAAGGTTTTAATACATTTTTAAACTGTAGTATTATTGTTACAATTTGTGCACTTTACAAGAAAGACAAACAAAGGATTCCACTAATTCTTTACTGAAAAAAAAAGAAGATTTCACCTAATTCTCCAATATAATCAAGAGGCAACATATTTGAAAGTTCTACTTGGCAAAACAAAATAATATTAGGTCTTTACCTATGAAATTGCCGTTTTGTATGAAAAAATTGAAACGAATTTTTTTCATGTATTTTTTATTTGTATTAATCGAAGTAATCACCCATGCAATCAATGCATCTTTGCCAACGCAGTGACAGTTTATTGACGCTCTTCTTAAAGAAATCAGCTGGACGGGAGGCAACAAATTCTTCAAAGGCATTTGTACTGCCTCTCGGGTATTGAATTTTTTTCCCGCCAAGGAGTTATCCAAATTCTGGATAAAGTAGTAGTCTGTAGGCGCAAGGTCTGGTGAGTAGGGCGGATGACGGAGAACTTCCAACCCCAGTTCTTGCAACTTGGAGACTGTCTGCTGTGCAGTATGAGGTCGTGCATTGTCGTGCAGGAGCAGCGGAGACGAGCGATTGACCAATGCTGGTTGGAGATGTGCCAGCTTCTCCATCATTGTGTTCAGTTCTTCACAGTACACATCTACAGTAATGCTCACCCCATTTGGTAAGAAGCTGTGATGAATCACACCTGCCCTAGACCACCAAACAGTGACCATCACTTTTCTAGGGGTAAGTTTTCGTTTAGGGCATTGTTTAGGTGCTGAATCAGGATCCAACCAACTTGCCGAGCGTTTGCGGTTATCAAACAGAATCCATTTTTCATCGCAGGTAACAATGCGGTTCAAAATTCCTTCATTTATGTGTCTGTTAAGCAGTGCAAGGCACGTCTCGACGCGTACTTCGCGCTGGCGATCGTTGAGTTCGTGGGGCACCCATTTGTCAAGCTTTTTTACCTTGCCAATTTAACACAAATGGACCAATATTGTTTTGACGCTAACGTCGAAAGCTGCTGCTAATTCAACCGTAGATTGTGTATCATCAGCTTCCACAATCGCCTTTAATTCGTCATTGTCCACCAAAGTCTTCGGACGACCGCGAGATTCATTTTTCAGGTCGAAATTCCCAGAACGGAAGCGAGCAAACCAATAACAGGTGGTGCGTTGGTTTGTAGTGTTAGCTCCGTAAACGTCGTTGAGGTTGCGTGCCGCTTGTGCCGCGTTGCTGCCACGACGGTACTCATATTCCATAATTACTCGAATTTTTAACGTATCCATGATGACAAAAAGATTGAAATGCGATAAAAATGTAACACTAATCAATAAACAAATGACTACTTTTGGAAAAAAAAAATCCATGTTTTGAAAATAAAATTAATTTGAAATTACAATTCTTAGCAAAAAAAAAAATATTTTGATTTGAAATGGCCAATACTGCAGAACGGCAACTTCATAGGTAAAGACCTATTATATTATTACATGTATGTCTTGTAAAAACGGATTAATAACTAGGCCTTTAGATTTTATAGAACATAAAGTAAGTTCATAAGACTGAATAATCACCACATATTATAAAACAAAGTCCTCTGGCACGTCTGTCTGTCTGTCTGTTCACGGTAAACAGAAAAACTACTAAACGGATTTTCATGCGGTTTTCACCAGTGGAAAAATTGATTAATGAGGAAGGTTCGGGTACATCATTTGTCAATTTTTTTTTATTATCAGGGTGAGAAAAGCCAGGCGGGCCCGCTAGTTATTCAATAAAAGATTTACACCCTAAAAAATATTCTGTCTCATTTGAACTCTACATTAATTTCACAACTTACTTCGCGTTGGTTCCCATAGTAATAACATTGTGGCAAATACATGGGTGATATAATAATAAATATAAAGTCATTTCTAGTGTAAATATTTTTAAAAACCATATTAACTTGTCAAGTCTCACTGTAGTAAGTTAAGATATACGATTTATAATAATAGTTATATATTTCTACATAATAAGTTTCATCTTACTTCGAAATTTGAATTACCGTAGACTAATAATAAGTAGCTAAAATGTTTATTTAAAGTTAGCCCTCTATTGACTCAAAACCACATTCAAAACGTCGAGTAATTTTCACAAAATGCGTATCGGAGCAAACTACATAGACATCCAGAACTTGATACTTTTATTCTGCTTATTTAACATTATCAATTCACTTTTATAGAAGCTTCTGTAGACGTTATCTATACAATTATTGTTATAGATACAAAGATTTCACATAAAATTATTGAGCTAAATTAATCTATTAAACAATACTCGTTTCGATTATTTACACGCATGCGTGATGTAAACCTACAACCTTCGTACACTGAATAACATATTTCTATCATACATCTATCTTTATTATTTTGATAAAGAAGATTTATTCAGATATATGATAAATTATGCAATATTAAAAGAACATTAATGTATTTTCACACGGGTTTTGAACAGCCTAGAAAGGTTTGATGCAAGATCAGTAGATTGCGTATACATCACGAGCGGTTTGCTGAATTTAAATATTGTGCGAGTGTATCGATTCACTGCATTCTGAATTCAGGGCTAAATTGCTATTTATCCACCATATCTGAAGGAATACAAGTAATTAAAACGGCTGCTTTGATGCCTTCATACCTCTTACTGGAGACGTGCTAAATATGAAGCAGTTCTGCGGTAGTGAATCCTGCAATGAGTTGAAGCTTTTAGTGAGGGAAAACATAGTAATAACTATAGAATGATTTTAGAACATTTTGTAATGTTTACTTGACCAATTACCATCTTCAAGCTGGAAGTCTATCGCTAAGCATTTATAGGGTTGTGCAGAAAAATTCTTACTTGTTTTTGTGGAGGAACAAACTGCACTTGAGTGCCAATCTCCCTCTAAGTTTGATCTATTATATCGTTATTTAAAATTAGATAAAATTGTGGACCAACGTTATAAAAAGTCGAAAATGTTAAACATTCAATGATAGAGAGATATTTTATGTAGCCATAATAAATTACATCAAGAACTATACTTAATGACGTAATTTTTTTGCTTTAAATAAAGTAATTACTATCGATTGGTTGAACATAAATGTAAAGAAATTGGGATAACACTTTTTAATTATTATTAAAAAGGGTTTTTTTTTATATTTTTAACATTTGTGTTATAAATTTGTACAATCAAATGTACTTAATGCTTTACTACAACTCAAACGTGTTTAACATGGAATTGTATATTATTGTGAAATGTAGTTCACAGTTATTTTAGAAACCATTTGAGACAATGACAATATGTCGTGACTTTTGATTTAAGTTCTTCGTGTTTCTGTTTTTATCACTTAATTTTATATTTACTTTAAAAGCTTTTTAAACAAGGGGCATTGGCTTTTGACTAGTAGTTTTACGTGAATGCTGTACCTGGAATAAAGTTACAGTTAATTTATCGTTTTTCCTGTTTATCGCTTATTATAGACTTGGAAAAAAATTTAAAAAATAATATAGGCAATGAAAATATGAATAGTTATGGTCAGTCGTTGTGTGTTCAGGACGGTAAGATTTTTTTCGATAATTCTATCGCTTTTATTAAAACAATAATATTGTATATGTCAGAGTATATATGTAGAGCCTGTAGAGCAGAGAGCACGGATGGCATCGTCCTCCATTTCTATGTATTTTCACAACACGACTGGCACTATGAAATGAAACGACGACTTCTTCGATTCTTGTTTTAATAATGATTTTACAATAATCTCAGAGACAACGCTCTCAGAGACAATAATTATCACTTAGCGACAATAACGATAGATCTCACGATCTCAGAAACAATAATGAATAATGAGATTTTAACATCATACATTGAATAATTACGTTACCATTAATTATCTTAAAATAATTCACCGTTGTAACAACAGAAGTACTTTACAAATCCTTATTCGCTATAAAACTCATTTTAGATCAACAATTATTCTAGTAATTACAAAGTAATCCTAATAACATAGTACAATGCCAATATGTTTTAATTACATTGTTATTCATTTTAAATAGAAACTTTACCATTCCATCTCGACTGCATATAGACTGTATTTCCGGTTTTAATAAATAACAAAAGGTTCCAAATGTTACTTAAATTTAAAATACTTCTATTACGATTTCATAAGTCCGATTTTAATTATCGTGACACTAATTTAGGTCTGCTTTAAATCAAGAATCAAATCAAGATAGAAATATTATCGTACGACTCACATTTTCTTAAGATGGTGTCACGCGTCGAGTGTGGCGTGACACCGGTTTATTTAGCGACTTCTATCAGTGCTTATGCGAATAAACTTGTAGAATTCTTAGAAGTTATGAACAGTTTAATCTAATCTAAATTACTCAATAATTTAGAAGAAATTACATTAACAATAATTAAATAGAAGAGCATTAACAATACCTTGCCAGTATTGATTAACATTGAAAATAATAGATGGCGCTGTTAACAAACACCTGTGATAATTCGCATCTTCGGAATGCTCCGACTGCTGGATGCTCCCACTATGACATATATTATATTGTCCTTGATAACTGTCTTGAGTAATATTATAAACAAAGACTACATTTTCTCCGGTTAATAACAAAGATTATACTCAGAGTATTCTTGTGCCCTATTTTGTACTACAAAAAATTAGATATTCTATTTTCAATCATAATCATCGTTAATATTTTTGCAATTGCCATGATTATATATTGTTATCACGACTTATGCGTGTGCATAATCTATTGATGAAATAGGAAGAGTATGATTCTTAATAAAATATCTAAAATGTATTTAATCAAATTGAAAATATAAACTAATTGTTTTTCTTTTAATTGCAGATAATCTTTTGACACTTCACTTGATAAATGGGATTAAGGTTAGACTAGTTTCTTTATATACGTCTATTTTACAAGAAGATGTTGAACCACATAATTAAATTAACTTTTACATTAATTATCGTTGTATAATATAGCCAAATTAATCTTAACATTATTATCAATTTAAATTTAAATAAAAATAAAGTCATATTTATTTTAATAAAATCATGACGACCATACGTATAGTCATTTAACTAAGTACTAACTATATATATTTAAATGAATAGAATTCTTTAGTACTACTTTCTCTATGTATATTTTATTCGATAATCAATGATTAAAATTTATCGACAAGCATATAACTCATAAATATGTTGATGATAAAATTCAAATGAATATTTTTAATGTTGTTTTTTTAGTATACTTTATTTAATAAAAATTTATAAATATGTGTATTTCATTACAGAGTTCTATTAATAAAGAGAAAATTATTTTTTTGGACTCATTTTACAGGTAAAATTATTTATATTCATATAAAATCACTACAGCTTTAATAGGATTACGTTCAAAAATTACGTTTCAAAAATACATTATTCTACATTAATATGCTTAACAAGTATTTGTCATGCTTTGAACCCCATATAAAGTTATTATCGGTAACCTGACATTCTCTTAAGTTATGTGTGACATTTCCTCAAAATAGTTCTCACTGAAGACATCCTATTCTTCATTGGCTTTTAGTTTCCAGTATCACGACTTATTCCATAATTCTGTCTTACTCGTATAACATATTATCGAACTGTATTCCATCAAGAAACTTTACCAAGAGAACACACAGCACAATTATTAAAAAGATTTGTTGATATTTTTTATGTTTACAATTCAGAAGATTTTAAAACTTTAAATATGATTATAAGTAATATCCGCTTGCTTATTTACATGAGCTGAGTAAAAAGATGAACGTTTACCCGTATGATTTTTAATGTTCATGTAATTGTATTCCATATTCGAAATAATTGACAAATTTAACGATTTCTGTTTTTTTTTCAGAATGTCAATGATGTGATAATATCAATGTGAGTTTTATTACCGTCAGTTATTAATTAGATAGTAATTTAAACATTTGTTCAAAATTCATTGTACATACATACAAATATTGTATACGAGGATACGTACGTAAAGTAGGCTATTAAGTAAACGTTAAAATCAAAACCTTAAATATTGATCACTGACCTCTCCTATGGATATATTTGGAGCTCGGTTAAACTAATAAATTATGTGCATTGTTTCATACATCAAATATTTGACACATCTATATCGGGTAAGGTCTTGCTAATAAAAGTATTAATAAACTGATTATCATACTGTTGTGTCGCATGGCCGATTTTATCAATCGATAAGTCAAAAGTTCATTGCTTATTTATTATTTATAAACCCACAAAGTACCTTTTTTGTATTCTTGAAAAATATTTTTATGAAACACAAGTAACTAAAAGAAATTACACAAAAGTTGATATATTCTTACACTATTACAACGTCATTGAATAAATGCTTAGAGAACATTCAAATGGTTATTTATATTTACACAAAAATTGTATACTGTTCTCTAAACAAATGAAATCAGTACATATTATAAAACAAAGTCCTCTGCCACGTCTGTCTGTCTGTTCGCGATAAACTCAAAACCAACTAAACGGATTTGCATGCGGCTTTCACCAGTAGATACAGTAATTCACGAGCAAGGTTTAGATATGTAATTTGTAAGGGTTTTTTTGTCAGGGCGGGACAACGTCCTCCGGACCCGCTAGCAATTAATAAAAGTCTTCCAAAAACATGTGAAAAGTTCCTTCAGAAGTGTTAATATTTTAAAACATGAATCAAGTATTCCATTTCATATGAAATATGTCAACAAAATGTATACTAAGGGATTAATTGAATCTTCTCGTGACAACTCATTTAGTTACTTCGTGTCACCGCTTATTAGCATCGTTTTTGGTCATGCGCTCTTCAAGCAATTTTAAAAGGTATCCACGATTACTCTGGTCAGTATTTTTGTAATTTGCACCGCGATATTAGATATTACTCAACACCGTATACAATTAAAAATAATAGATTGTAAAAAAAATATTTTATAGGTATGTATGAACCAACAATTTCATTTGAAAAAAAAAACATTTTATTGAAAATCTTTTTTCTGTGTTATACTGTATTGTTCTCATTCAATATTCCTTTAATAATTAATATAAAAGTTAATTGATTTTTGTTACAAAATAAATAAAATCGTTATGTTATTAATGCTAATATCACGAATTTCTATTATATATTAAACTGTATGATAAACGGGCGTCTCCCTATACAAGAATTAAAGTTTTAAATGAGATAAAAAGTTGTCTACTCTTCTGTCTTTGTAAGAGATTGTTTTTTACACAATCATTATTCTATTAGCAGTCTTTATCGTGTACTTACATCTTTTAATCATATCTGAAAGTGATTACTAAATAACCACAACAATCATAAAAATTGCTATGTTGAAATCGAGATATATGATTTTCAGTATGTACCAATTCTTACCAATTTAAACAAATTTATATTCTTACTATGTATAGATTTTTAATTTTTCAGAATATTCGTTTTCGGTAAAGCTTGGCGATCTATGTGAAATCTATGTGAATGATCTAGAAAAAGCTTTACTTAAATCTACAGATCATTTAACAATTGAAGGTAAGTGCAAAATTTACTTTATAAAGACTTCATTAGTATATTGGATATGATAATATACGCTTCATGATATTATAAACGAGTCAAAAGTCCGTTGTGAAAAATAGGCAATTATATAATAATATTTTAACCTTATTATTAAAAAACGATAGAAATATATTTCCATCAATGAAATGAAACAAAAGAATGCACTCTATCTAGTTAAGCTATCTTTATAAAGATTTTTAATAACAGGGTAAATAGATTTTCTCTTGATTCATAAATCATGTAAATATATACTTATTGTACCAGGTTAACTAATTTTCAACATATCATATTGCTATAATAAAAAGATTGTCATCCAGTTTTCTTTTACTACTATAAAAAAAATAGCAATGTATCTAACAGGTGCATATGTCAGTACATTTTTATTTGGAACTTTTACACTTTTAGTATAAGTTTTTAGACGAAGCAAAGTAAATAATTAAAACATGTAATTACGGAGCAACAACTTATACAAAGGTTATACTCAAAACAAGCGTTAAATTCTTACGCGTTTTGGGCTTACGACATATTTTAGTGTGTATTTCTTAACATCTAGTCTAAACTTATGTTTAAGGCGCCATCACTTTAAAAAGATATATTCATTATATATTAGACATCAACGCGCGTTACTTTTTTTATCTTACAAGTCTATGAGTACTTGTTATTTGAGTTTTAATTTACCTGAAATGTGTTATTTGAATATATAAGACACGAAATGGCCACATTAAATGACTTTATTAAATTATTATAAAAATGATTAATCAGAACAATCCAAAGCTGAGCTGAATTTTAAGATGAAATGTACCTGTATGATTTTCGTACATATACACAAAAATAAGTAACTTTAAGGACAATATAAATCACACATTGTTTTTCTTACTTTCAGAATTATCTACATCAACATTGTGGACTAACGTCGAAGAAATTACCAATAATTATAGTAATAAAATAATTTAAAACATAACCAAGATTGCATCGTCATTATCATTACATAGTATAAAACAAAGTCCCCAACCGCGTCTGTCTGTCTGTCTGTTCGCGATAAACTCAAAAACTACTAAACGGATTCTCATGCGGTTTTGACCAGTGGATAAAATGATTAATAAGGAACGTTTTAGTATATAATTTGTCAAGGTATTTTTTTATAATCAAGACGGGACAACGTCTGCTGTGCCCGTTAGTTACTGAAATGACACACATATAATGAACCGTTAAATCTCACGACGTAATGAAAGTCAACAGTTAATTTACAATATTTATTTGGGTAGTGTTGTACAATTTCAATTAAGACTAGACGTTCAAATGTTTCAACTTAAACATATTATTTGGTTTTATCAAAAGTAAAATCACCATGGAGTTAAAACTGAATCAGGTGTGAGTGTTAAGCTTTAGCGGGTTTCTGTTGAGTATCATTCTGTTCGACAGGTTGATAACCGTTTTTATCGGCGACGAAAGATACGGCAATGTGCTGGCCATCGGGCGCAACGTACTTGTAACTGCCCTTCACTAATAAACCTTGTTGTTCGGTGTCATTCTTGTACTCTCCATGCTCTTGCCTTGAGGTACCATCGCTTGTCTCAAACCTATAAATTAACATTTATATATACGTTCTTTATCTGCTCAAGTAAAAAATAAACACATTGGGTTGAAACTAAAATCTTGTGAATATATAATTCTAAGAAAGTGTTTTATTTAACGTTTGCTGTCTCCTGTGAGAAATTGTTAGAAATGAGTAAATTTGTGTAGTGTCCCAATACGTTTTATAGATAAAATAATCTATGTCGTTATAATACAAAACTTTTAGGGTCTAATATTTAAAAATTATTATTCTACATTTTTAATAAATTCAGAACCACGGTAATACGCTCATAAAATACAATAATTATAAAAAATACAACTGATCATATTATTGTTCTATTAATTCTACTCTTTCTCTCCTCCTTCCTCTGCATCATAATCTGTATTATATATACCTACTTATATAAATATCAGAATATATTTAATCAAATACAGAATTTTTTTTAGATTCCAAGTACAATGAGAAACAAAACTTAATGTCATTTTTATCAATATCACATGACTTACTCGAAATTGTACCCGTTAACTTCGACATCCGATTCCTGCTTGACGATTTCTACCGGTGGTTTTTTCTGAGTAGGCGCTGGTGCGGGACCTTGTGCTTGTGCGCACACAACCGCTAATCCAACAATGACAAACAAAGTCTGAAATACATTTAAATATTATTACGTAACTAAGGCTTCGGAAATGCTTGCGATGTATCCTGGAATGAAAATATAAAACAAAGACGACAATTAGTAATATAGCTGAAAAATCTCTAATTATTTCGTCTATTTTAGTTTTTCAAATATTTTAAATTAATATAATAATAAATTGCCTTGTGTTAAATATTTATTACATTGCAACAAAAAGTTAAAACAAAGAAAATTTAAACAAAAAATTAAAACCGACTTCAAAAGAATTTACTACAAAGAAATGCACTAGAACGTCTTTCTCTGTAGTTAATTCGATTTTAAGAAGTTTCCTTGTGCAGCTTCGAAATCCAAGGTCCAAAAAGAATTTTTCAAATTAGTTTATTAATGATAAAGTTCTGACGTAAAAAACATTTAAAAAATGCAACCGAATTGCAAACGATTTCCTATTAGAAGTTGGTTAATAACTTTAACCTAGCAACAGTTTATAAACTATTAGTTGTTTTACAATAAATACTTCATCATTATCCTTTTGCAAATTAACGAAATTACGTAACGAATATATGTATGAATAGCTTAGCATAGTTTAGTTAGGCCAGATCCGGGTTTTCGGCAACAGCCAAAACCGAGGTGTGCCGCGCACCCTTGAGCTAGTTGCTTAAATAAAATCGGCTGAGTGCTTTAAGCGCTCACCTTAGTAGTCCAGTGAAGCTGTAAAAACCTTGCCAGATCAATAGCGTAATCAGTTCGAAAAAAAAAAAGAATGAAATTACAACAATAATTATATAATGCCTTGGACAACACTATTCTAATAATAACTTACGATTTTCATTTTTTCTGGGATAAATAGGTACGTGTTAATAGTTGAAGGAGTCCTGAACGTCTATGCTCTGAAGTGAGAATTGGAGCTATAAATATCTTCTCAGAGTATTGACAGTGTATTTCGAAGTTTCATTGGGAGGTAAGGTGCTAATCACAATCATGCAAACTATTTATTTAAGGTGATCCACCAAAACGTTACGGGGATTTGTCAATTGTGTAAATTGTTTACCTGACTCCATCGAAACGAGTTAAACATGTCATTTAACCTACATCTTCAATCTTACACGGGCTGATACAATCTGATTTTTTGGGATATTGTCGTTATAACACTATTCAATTTAAATAATGTAAGTGATAATTTATTTAGTTTAATGTCAATAATGTATTACTTTTACAATAACATTTTTATGAATAATAAATTTAGACGTAATTATAGGCCCGATAACAACTACATAAGATAGTTATAAATCGATAGTAAGCATTTATATTGATGTGTAACAATTTTTTTCTTAATACTTTAATAGTATCATTTTATTAGAGTCCAAAACTACTAAACGCTATATATTAATGGGTAAATCTGCGCTATTTCTCTAATCAATTACAATCAATACTGGAATAACCGACGTATACTCGTACCTGTTCTTCTATTGTGTGACTAATTTGTATTTCCCTTAACATAGGTAATAACGAAGTAAAATAGTTATGGTAAACGTGGGTCTGATATAATTCAAATATATACATTTAATAGGACACTATTATTTTGAATAATAATAAATATATTAAGTATGATTAAAAAGCGAAACCCATTTACGTTGAAAAAAAATCATTCACTTTTCAGTAATTCCAAATAACAAAACCCAATAATTATTTTTAGATATATCGCTATGTAAACAAAAAACTATTTATTATTATTTCTCTGCGAAAGAATTATGTTATTTATTGATATAATAAAAACTTTTTATTTTTATTTACACCCGATAAAGATATCAAATCAATTTGTCTGCGACTCCATATTTCGATCGAGTACTAAATTCTCGTAAATGTCAAAAGAATACGATACACGCAGCAATTAAAGTTAATTCCACTATGATAATCAAATTATCATTATAGTTCTATATGCGATCATCAGCTTAAAAAGTTAAATTATCTTTACATATAAAGCGCGTAGTTTTTGAGGTCACATAAAATGAATAGTACTGTGACATGTTACGTAACAGTAGACTGTGGTGGCCCGCACTATGCAATATGTCTGTGTAATGTGTACCTATTTTCAATAAAGAAGCACTTGTTTGTACATTAAAAATATTTGCCATAAACTGATTGCGGTTGTTGTAGGAAATATAACAGAGAAGAATGTGCCTATTTTTAAAAACTTTGTCTATCTTTGTGTCTGTTGATTTGAACAACCTTCCTAACTTACTAGACGACTTATTATTACGGGGTTACCACAAATGACTTGAGCGTACTTTGAGATACTAACTAACTAATTTACTTCATTAAAATCGTCACACGAAAAAAGAATCGTAATTAGGTTTCAAGAGTGTACTTCACTTTGACATTTCATCAAAAAGTAAAAAATGGCGCTTCATTCATAGATTTTCAGACACTAGGTGTTGAGGACATGAACCTTAATGTGGGTTGCTTTTTACTTAGCCAATTATACGTGGATCTCTCCCGTGTAAGCGAAGCAAATAAACTGTGTTAATATCGTCAGTTATAACACTTCAAAGGTTTTCTATAAATACAGGCATAGCTAGTTATAAATATAAATTATCCTGTACAAGGTTTTCATACGTTTCTTTACACTGAGATTACTAAAGTACTGTTGTATTTAAATACACCCGAATTTTAATTAGTATTTATTCTTCTTTATTAATATGCTATAATTGTCATTGACACATTCACATGATTTTTGTTAACATGTACAACAAACCCAATACTGTAAATTCTTATTACACTTTTGAAACCGCTTAATGGTTTCCTAAAAGAATGAAACGGTCATTTTTATGAAATAGTAATTCTAAAAATTGACTACATTTAGTTTAATTTCTCTCCTTCGATATCTTTTTACACCTAACTACGGAGAAGAATGTTATTTTCAATATGTTTAATACTTATACCAACTGTGTAGACTAAACAGTCAAATACATTTTGATACACGTAGAAGTGCTATGGGACATAATTTAAGTATACATCTTTAAATATAAAGAGAAGCGTGTATAGAAAAGTTCCTTACTTCTCAATACACAATTAAACAACTAGTTATCATTACATAGTATAAAACAAAGTCCCCTACCGCGTCTGTCTGTCTGTGTGTTCGCGATAAACTCAAAAACTACTGAACGGATCTTTATGCGGTTTTCACCAGTGGATAAAATGATTCACGAGGAACGTTTTGGTATATAATTTGTCCAGGATTTTTTTATAATCAGGGCGGAACAACGTCTGCCGTGCCCGCTAGTTTAATATAATTAAAATAAAATAACTATCAATATTTGTCAGCCTGATTTTTTTCCTGATAATCTGTTTACCACTATCACAAAAGTCTTATAAGGAAAAATAGTGTTATATTATGTTTATGTTATATTATGTATTGTTATATTAAATAATGTTACTAGTTCTTATCGTCACTAATATTATAAATGCGAATGTGAGTTTGTTTGTTTGTTACACTCTAACCAACATAACTACTCAACCGACTATCGTGACTCGCATATACGTTGTCAGGGTTACAGAAAAGTACGTAGAGTAGCTTTCAACCAGAGAAATATACTGTTCCCGGGACATAAGTTAAATCTACATAGACTCGAGTGAAGCTGCAGATAAAAACTAACACATGATAAAATTAACAAACTATACAACATTTCAATAGTTACTGCTGTGCGTTCGCCTCTAGTTAACAAGATATCCTGTTTTATTTACATACATAATAAATGTATAGATAACAAACAAGCAGCGGTTTTATTACAACCAAGAATATAAAAAAGTGAATTATCGGGTAATGAAGAGTATTGCCGCAATTTTTTGTTGTTCCAGCGCTTGATTACAATAACTTTTATTTTTTGTTACATTTTCTTAATTATATTTATACGAATACAATGCTTTTGTGTTATGAAGCGCTCTGTGCGTCATTACCAAGGTTTCTGGACATACCTATAACTTATTATTATTGTTTGATTTTACTAACAACTTTGCATGTCACTGTTATAAACGTGAAATATATTATCTACACAAGTAAAATTATGAAGGTCTGCCTTTATGCATGCATTACTCAAAATCTACCAAAATATTTTTGACCAAATTTTATAATTTTTTTTTTAAATATATCACGATAGATTAAGTAATATAAGTTTAATATAAGATTAAGTA
Organism: Antheraea yamamai; assembly: GCA_036509395.1. NCBI lineage: Eukaryota > Metazoa > Arthropoda > Insecta > Lepidoptera > Saturniidae > Antheraea > Antheraea yamamai. Next base: position 11,610,612 of record AP028445.1, read on the forward strand.
TTGAAGTTTTAATAAGCTACAATTCTTTCATAAAAAATACTACGCGTTCGGCGACGAATATTTACCTTGCCGTGGAGAAGTTGGACAAGAGGTGTGATGCTTACGTTTCTTCCTCCGTACATAAAATATATTTTTAAGATAAATAAAAACGCAAACGAAGTCACGGTTATGAGCTAGTTTTATTATATAATTATTATCTTTAAAGGCTATGCTATAATCATGATAAATGTCAGATACTGTCTCGCATCTTAAGCAAGCTGTAAATAGTTTTTATAACTGCTGACATTATAGAGCTCAAGGAATTGTTTATTTGGACGCACTATCTTTGGATCTACCAATCACATTAAAGAGATATTTTTTTATGTATTTTATAATCCCTATACTGGGAAAGGCTATATTCTGCCTAATATTACCCTGAACCTCATCGATTTTTATGAGCAATTGTCATATAAAAGAACTTAGAAATTATACTAAGAACGAAATAATAGCGTGGGCGTGCCGAATGGCGCGGTGCGGGGTTTTGAGAGCCGATGGCAAGAAAACTTAAATGCAAGTGAAACTGTAGATCAGCATTTTGTAACAGATAGTACTGTAACAATTTTGATTGATTTTTTTATACTTAGCAAATACTGTGTTAAAATTAACATCCACACTAACAATGATATGAACTTATTGTCTACCTTTTTGTTACCTTTTTAGGACTACGCACCTAAACCGATCACTATAAAATCTTTCAGTGTAGTAACCCTAAGCTTTGAAAGAGTATAGGCTAATTTAAAATTAATTAATTTTTAATCTTAAATTAAAAAAGCTAGTATTTCATAACGACTATGAAATTATCGTAAACTCAATTATTAACATTTTTTTTATTATTATTAAGAATACTTGAGAAAGCTGTATAGCGTAATGAAGTTTTATTATTAAACATACTAAGTAGTTATTTGAAAAATACTATGTAAATTACAATGTACATCGCAATTACTGATGCATCCGTTGAATCAGCAGACAAACGCTAACAACCAAAGAGCGGTGATTTAATCGTCAAAACAAATACAAGCGGATCCCGAAATGTCATGGTCTTTAACAGCTAGAATTGTTACCAACCCATCATAGCGAGCGATTATAAATCCATTAGTAAAATATATTTTTATACATTATATTAAGAGTAAATATTTTTGTACCTTTACGTGCCTAAATAAAACAATCATAACAATAATGAGCATCAGATTATAAGAATACTTTAAACAAAACAGCCTTAATAAGTAAATTAGGGATTGACGCTTATGAGTGTTCGTCTTTTCAACTGTTTATGATCAAAATTGTATATAGTATATTCAATAATTATAAGCCTTAAAAAATTTTTACAACTATCGTTTTACCAGTGACTTTGCTCATTTAAGATTGTATACCATAAGGAAATACTCATTATACCGGTCCATACTATGAACATGTCATATACGAAAAATAACACAACGAAGACATCAACATATGTCAACTTTTCTTTTTATCAACCTCGGTATATCCCTTATCGATACCCACGCTCCCCGGGGAGAGAGTGGGTTATATATGACTCACATGGAATAAAACCCCACGGTGTACCGACAGGCCCTATTTGTTGGGGAGGTAAGGAATCGTACTGGCTACTCAACTTTGGATAGCCACCCCAATGGCCCGCCCGGCGGAAGGTGACCGCCGTGTTCCTGTCTAACAGGGAGACAGGCTGAGTACACATCTAAGTCAACTGGATTATACCAATATATGTATCATCGACAATTCGGTGTTGATCCGGTTAGGGCAAGATAAGGTGTGCTGGGCGGTGGCCAAACGGTTTAGTGGGCGTTGTTGTGGCTGTCATATTCGTTCATACTCGTAATATTTTTGCTTATTTCGATACAGTTACGGTCATGGTATGATCCGGTATAGTTAACCGAAACTTTAATAATAAAAGTTAGGAGCTAACTGTCAGCATGAGCGTAACTTTATATGAGTAAAAATAATTTTTAGAATCAGATGACTGTACCGAATAATTTTATAATATCAGTAAAAGTTTACTTTACTCAATAATAAATATTTAGTTCCCTCACATTTTTAGTATTAAAAGCCTCTTTACAAAATTATTTTCCATCACGAGTCCAAAGTACATTTATTACGCTATAATATTCATATATTCTATACGCGTATTCATATAATAACATTTAAATATTATAATTATTTGTATTACTTTGATTTCATAATCCTGACGATAGTTAATTTGACATTATGCACCTGTCCTCCAGTCGGTTTTTATTAATTGTCTATTTGATAATTGATAATTCTTTACCTTGTCACTACGCATAGTCTTTTTTATACTCTATAGCTTTTAGCTTTTTTTCTCGAACTTACTACGCTATTGACCTAGCAAGGTCTTAACAGCTTCACCGGACTACAAGGTTTTAGCGTTTGACCACAGTCATATCTAATGTTAAATGAAGACGTTGTCTAAGATATAAACAAACTAACCTAGAGGACGACTGGCTCTCGAGTACAGCTGTTAGATCACACCAACAGGTGCTTAGTGTTAGATTTTAAGCTCGAGGGTGGAAGCTAGCCAGGCGGACTTTGAAAAAGTCCTACCACCATATTGTGGTTTGAACACGATGTTTTGGTTCACTAAAAGCTCCAGCTTAGTTGGAAGTATGGGAACCTACATCGATCAATGCGGTGTCCCGACATACTATTAAGTAAGCCATCGTAGCTTCTACCATTAAGATGAATTCCTAGTTTATTATGTTTTGGCATCAGCCAAGTGTATATTGAGGTACCGAAAGGTTCGCAGGCTGGTCCGACAACGACAGCTACTAATAGGTTGTTATTTTTTTTTATATGAGGCAAACGAACAGGTGTGTCACCTGATGTTAAGTGATCACCACCGTCCATAGACACTTGCGACACCAGTGGAGTCGCAAGTGCGTTGCCAGCCTGTGTTGGAGGAGGGAGTTGGGCCTCCGGCGCTTTCACTGACCGAACGAAACGCAACAATGCAAACACTGTTACTTCACGTCGGTTTTCTGTGAGAGGGTGGTACTACCCCCAGCGAGCTGACCCATTCATGCTGAAACCAGTAATAGCTTCAGCGTGGCTCTACCACGCACATAAAAAATCTTTTGAAATCTTTCGATAGTCGCCATTACCTTAGAATTGCATTCTGCTTACCATCAAGTACAGTGTCATAACATCGCCGTGCTACAAAAAGATATTTGTATCAAAGTAAATTGAAATCGCAATGTTCTTTTGACATAGATGTAGGTAAACAGGAACATTTTATAAATGATCATACAGGTATATTACAGTCGTGAATTATGCGAATTTCTAACAATTCATAATCGTGCCTCTTCGATAATATCATTAACGAATGGCATTGATCCTTATCCGACAACGTTAAAAAATATATAATTGATTCTATCAAGTATTACACTGTCGTCAATAAACAAAGAACAATATCAACTAATATTCGTGTATAAATGAGATTTTAGTATTAGTTATTGATTCCAATGTTATTACAAGAAAACCAATTCTCAACAAAAAGATATAACAATATCACGTACAAAATATTTAAACTATTTATACAAATGAAAAAATGCGTTACAAAAAATACATGTATCCGGGACCCGAACGATGAAGACAATCGAAGAATAATGTAAAGTAAAGAATCAAATCGAAAAGTGTCATTTATCATATGTTAGTGCATGATCTCGTCTGCTCAAACATTGATAATTGCATGCATCTGTACTATATGCGAATAGACAAAGGCACATGGAAGAGGCATAACCCTTTTACCTTACACTTTCTACCAGTCACTGCAATCGCAAGCTGCGTTAAGTAACTACTTTCCTAAAAATAATTATACAATTCTTTGTATAAAAAAATATTGTTATTTAATATCGTCTAAACACACGTTCTATAGAAAAATTAAAATATTGAACTGTAATATAAATATCAGGTTTACAGAAACAAAACAAACAGACAAATCAAGCAAAACTTATAATGAGATCGGAAAAAGACCTTTATGTTTTTTTAAGCTATTTATAATGGTAATCGGTTTGACTGTTAAAATTGCTATAACTACAGACTATGTAAAATTGATGTATACTTGCTTGTCGTTTCTAAGTTGCTGTTAACCGTTTTAAAACTTAGAGAATAAAAACTATTACTTGGTAAAGCATAATATAATTAATAGCATTTGAAGTACATACCGATATAATGATATACTTAACAATGTCATAAATTTCAATAGCAAGGACAAAAAATAATCAAAGATTAATTCAAGAGTATGAGAGGAGTAGAGGACTAATGAATCTAAATATTATAACGAATAATTGAATTAAATGCAAGTCCAACCCCATATGGACTACTGTTGCCATCTCTGGGAGCACCTGGATACAAACTTGGGTCATTTGACTCAGCTCAAAAGAGTTGTGAGAGTTGTTGACGATCCCAAGCTCACAAACGGTATTGAACCATTAAGTCTAAGGATAGACGTCGCCTCCCTATGTGTGTTCTACCGCTTGTATAATGTGTTATGTTCCGAGGAATTGTTCAACCTTATGCCTGTGGCTACTTTGCACCATCGTACCGCTCGTCATCGGGAGGGAATTCATCCTCACACGTTGGAACCGAAATGGTCTCGGACGGTCCAGTTTCAGAGGGGTTTCCTCCCACGCACGCTTCGGTTATGGAATGAGCTTCCTGCTGAGGTTTTTCCTGGGGGTTACAGTGTGGCATTTTTCAATGGGAAAGTAAATAGAATATTGAATGATTAGCAACGCGCATGTACCACCTCTGATGTTGCAAGCGTCCAGAGGTTGGGGTGATTGCTTTACATCAGGCGGCCCGCATGCTTGTTTGCCACCATTGTAGTACAAAAAAAAGGGTCACTGTCATTTAAATTACATAGTATACAACAAAGTCCCCTCCGCGTCTGTCTGTCTGTTCGCCATAAACTCAAAAACTACTGAACGGATTTTGAAGCAGTTTTGACTAGTGGATAAAGTCATTCATGAGGAACGTTTTGGTATATAATTTGTCAAGTATTTTTTTTATAATCAGGGCGGGACAACGTCTGCCGGGCCCGCTAGTATACCATAAAAATGAGATTTATGGTATTGCTGTTTTTATTTTTAGTAATAAATCTGATAAACCAAAACTAATTCCACACGGACGAAGTGGCGGGCTCCAGCTATTAAAAATAATAGAGTAATAAATGATATTAGGCTTTTAAATCTGAACTTTGTTTTAATTTCATTATTTTTATTTATTTTTTGAGGTGGTAGAGCCACGCTGAAGCTATTACTAGTTTCAGCATGAATGGGTCGGCTCGCCCGGTTTAGTATCACCCTCTCACAGAAAACCGACTTGAAGTAACAGTGCTTGCATTGTTGCATTTCGTTCGGTCAGTGAGAGTGCCGGAGGCCCACTTTCCCTCCTCTTCCCCTTCTCCCCTTCCCTCTGCCCTTCCTCCCACCCCCAACACAGGCTGGCAACGCACTTGCAACTTCCCTGGTGTTGCAACATCAGGTGTGTCACTCAACATCAGGTGACCCTCCTGTCCGTTTGCCTCCTATGACAAAAAAATCGCTTATTTTAAATATGTCCATTTACCTATGTTGATTATGGTTTATGATGTATTTTTATATTTCATTTACTTTTAATGTTCGTTTTCCTAATATCATTACATAGTATAAAACAAAGTCCCCTACCGCGTCTGTCTGTCTGTCTGTTCGCGATAAACGCAAAAACTACTGAACGGATCTTCATGCGGTTTTGACCAGTGGATAAAGTGTTTCACGAGGAACGATTTGGTATATAATTTGTCCAGGATTTTTTTATAATCAGGGCGGGGCAACGTCTGCCGGGTCCGCTAGTACTATATAAAACTAATATTATAAATGCAAAAGTAACTCTGTCTGTCTGTCGCGCTTTGACGCCAAAACTACTGAACTGATTTAAATGAAATTTAGTACACAGATAGTCTAGAGTCTGAGAAAGGACATAGGCTACTTTTTAATACGAAAAAAGGGTTGTTAAAGGGCTCAAAGGGGTGATGGAAAGAGCTTTTTTAGAGCTAAAACCTTGGAACTTTTTTTCAGGCTGTTGATTCGATATAAATAAATATAACTTTCAAAGTTTTTAAAAGTTTTACCCTCAAGGATTTAAAATAACAATAGGAAATAGGGGATGAAAGTTTGTCTGGAAATATGTAAGGCTTCGCTCCGATTTGAAAAATTATTTCAGTGTTAGATAGTTAATTTATCGAGGAAGGCTATATGCTATATATCATCACGCTAAGAATGTTTCAAAATCGTTTTTTTTTTCCTTTTGAGAGCTTCCGCTGCGTGTTAGTTAGCCCAAAGTCATTATTTTACGCGGACGAAGTCGCGAGCAGAAGCTAGTTCTTAATAAAGTTTTTTCGAATAATTTTATTTCACTTCGCTAATTTTAAAATGGACGTAGCTTTTTAAACACGATTCGTCGTAACAGTGATACCAAAGCTTCCAAATGAATGAATTCCGTTTTCACTCACGTATTATTTCGAAACTTATACATCTGTCGTGATTTTAGAGATTATTTTTTCTTATGACATTCCAGTACTAATTATAAAAAAATATTTCTATTCCATAAGATATTACGTTATTTATAATGAGTTGTTTGCCATATTATGGGTATTGGGTATATATATGTTGAAGGTTTAAATTCGAAATGAATATTTATATCTAATATTATTTGAAATGAATAGTCATATAAACAACAGTCATATGACGTCATTAATAACTGGTAGTTTAAGTCCCTTGCACATCGTAAAGTCGTATATAATTATCCCAAATATTTTTATTATTATTTTATAATTTTGTCCTAAGTGTTTTTGATTGAGAAGACTTCTATGCATTCATGCTACTGTAATGTTACTTTAATTTTTATATCGCTTAATTGATCATAAAAAATGCACTGATTTGTTGGCACGTATATATCAATATGTATCACTATAATACATACATTCTGATCTAACTAATCTATTACTTCAAAAATAGTAATAAATTAAATAAATAAAAGCAACAAATAATAACAACCCCCTATAGAGCAACAGGTACGGTTAATACTAATTAAAATTTGTATAAGGTGTATCATATAAATATTCTTTAACTACTAAGTAAAATATGTGCTACGTAATAAGCACTTCTAAGTTAATACATTTAAGTTTATATTAAACCGACAAATCTGGATCAGAAAACAAAATACACTTTTTTTTTCTTCGGTATGGCCTCTACCTATGTAGGCAATTTCGCCAATGTCAACTGTGACGAACACAATTTTAAACCTAATTGCCAAATATTCAGTGTAACGTAGAATAATCTAAACTTTTTAAAAACGTTAAGTAAACCTTTTATGCTATTGACTAATATTACATAGATATTTTTAGAAACGTTATATAATTTGTATAGAATCATTATCATCAGTAATTACTATGGATAACTTTTATTAGAAAAATTCAATGGAACACATAAAATTTATAACGACCATGGAACGACAAAAAGTTGATTAGGTGTACAAAGTGAATTTGAATGTGAAGAGGGCCGCGTCCACGACCCATCCTCACATGATGTCAGCCTGCAAGACCTGCACCTAGGGATTATATAAAATGGACGATCAACACTAGTTACTCATTCGTTGGTTTGAACTCAAGAACCAAGCATCATGCTCAAATACGTGAGTCGCTAATATATTTTTGTCATATTATAATTACCACAGGCTGTAATGTACGTGTTTTAAATTACCTCTTTAGTATATTACGAAAGTGTGTCGTGGCTTTTGAGTGATGTTAATGCATCTTCGTAAAGTGCGCAATTGTACCGCAAATGTGTGAGAACAATGGATAAAGCTCTTACGCTGACCTCACGGCGTAGGTCAAAGAGCTTTGTTAAGAATTTTCATTTTAACAATAGGTTTATTTAAACGTGATTGTATAGAAGGAACAAAAACACAAGACGCGTTTTACAATAATTTTATTTACCCTTAAAATAGAACTAGTTTCTTCTAAATATATTAGCCGGCATTTACGTAACGATTAGTATAGCTTCTATCTTCGTTCGTATTGTTGTAGATTTAATCTATACCTGAAGAACAGTACTTTTTTCTGAATAAAATTTCCTATGTCCTTTTCATACCTGTGATAAGGTGGCATCAGTTGAGTAATTAAGGCGTGCAAGTGTACAAACAAACGAAATGATATTATAACTATATAGATACGTCATAAGCGCTTTGACAGCGTCTTATTAAAACTTGGCTAGTTAGCTTATTTTTAACGACTGCCCCGTCAATCCGCCCGTATCTAAGCAACATATAACTATTTCTTTTTCACCACCGATATTGAGAATATGCCATCTTACTACCATATTTTATCTAAGACAGTGTGGCGTTACAATATTACTTTACGTATGTGTGCGTTATCGTAACATTTGTTTTGTCAAATTATCATGCAATTATAATATAATTGAGCAAAGTTACCGATTTCAGTCAAGAGGGTTTTTATGTCAAAACACTATTATAGGGTGGCTTATTTATAAACGATAATGATATATGGACACACATTATGCACGTTCCCTAAACACAATAAAAGAGATAGACCACCAGATCGAGTTTCTTGCCAGTTCTATTCGATGCCTAGATTGTTTTCCGAACCGTAGTAGAGTTTTAAAGTTCATAGACTTCTTCTAAATTTAGTAAAGTATGTGTGATTTTATCCTAACTAATATCTTAAATAAGAATGTGAGTTTGTTTGTTACGATTTCAAGCTTTAACTACTTGACCGATCATCATATAATTTTACATACACGTTGTCAGGGATACAGAAAACGACATAAGGTATCTTTTATGCAGAAAAAGATACTGTTCCCAAGGAATAAGGCAAATCTAAAATAAGACGAGTGAAGACGCGAGCAAAAGCTGATTTAAAGAATATCACTACATATTATAAAACAAAGTCCTCTGCCACGTTTGTCTGTCCATCTGTCTATCTGTTCGCGATAAATACAAAAACTACTAAACGGATTTACATGCGGTTTTCACCAGTAGATAAGGAGGAAGGTTCATGAGGAAGGTTTAGGTATTTTAATTTATTAAGGTTTTTTAATATCAGGGCGGTACAATGTCCGCCGGGCCCGCTAGTTCATTATATATTTAAAATCCGCAAAAGTTGCGTAGAAGTAGTTTAAATTTAAATTAAATTTCGGGTTGTCATGTCATGTCTTAGATGTGTATAAATCCGTGACAGCGACAATTTTTTAGTTTAACGCGATTTGAGATCATCCAGTATATGCTATATATTGTAGAATTAGAAGCCGTTATGCTAAGACAATCGGCGATGAATTAACGATCATATAGGTACTCACACTCAGGCACATGATCATTTTGCCATTCTTATTACAAAAAGAGGTTAAGATAACTACTAAGAATTTACATAACGAAAAGATCTAATCAATCTACCTGAGTCCGGCATGTAAAAACAAAAACGATCATATTGTGATTCATTAGCTTACATAAAAAGTGAATCTCGCGATAGACGATAGACTATATCGTTCCCAAAACTGATAAAAAAACTATAAAGACCAATAAAGAATACATAACTAATTAAATTATATTTAAACATTATATTAATTGTATTATTTATGTTCAGGTGACCATCGTTTGTTTAGTGGCGGTCCTGTGCTCAGCAGTGCCCCAACAAAACCCACAAGATGTGCAAATCCTACGATTCGACAGTAACGTAGAGCCGGACGGCTACAGCTTCGCGTAAGTTTTAACATATATAATATGTAATCGATTTCAAATAAGTAATGTAATGTAGTAAATGTTTGTTTGTACAAACTTAGGGAAATATTTTAATATATTATATAAAATATCATGATACTATTAGTACGTACATACTTACTTTGTTTCTTATTAATGAAATCGCTGTGTTATGTGTTACCGTTTTATAATTACTGTCTCTTGAATAACGTTAAAAATTGTTTTTATTATATAGACAACAACAGGTGACTTAGCTGAGACTTATCAAAAACAATAACAATTAAGATCTGTGTTTGTAATATACGACTGTCAATAAAATAAGCTTGATAAGTCGATTACTTACTAATCGAAAATTTTCTAAAATTCATGATCATTCCGCGTTCAATCCCTGTTCAATCCATGTTTAATTCATGTTCAATCCATGTTCAATTCATGTTCAATTTCTATTCAATTCATGTTAAGTAAAATATATTAAATTAATAATAAATCTGTACACAGTTATGAGACGAGTGACGGGACCTCACGGCAGGAAGAGGGGAAAATCGACAATCCTCAATCCGAAAATGCAGCCCTAACCGTGAGAGGTCAATATGCTTATGTAGCTCCTGACGGCAAACACTACACCGTCACATTCACAGCAGGCCCTGAAGGCTATCAACCCAAAACATCCTTAGGGCAAAAGTAAAACTTGCTCGAAAAAAAAAACAAATTTGGCGCTATTGATGTAAATAGTAATACTCATTTTTTGTCGTTATAATATTATAAACTTGAATTTCTCTAAAAATCTTGATGTTTAATTTTATCATAATTTGCTGATAATTGATAGAAACAAACCACTGATACAAAATTGTAGTGCCATAAAAAACTTTTGTACTTTTACACTTTTATAATAAAATTGCGTGTTGGTACACTTCAATGTGAATAATCTTTTATTTCAGTTTATTAAACCTATGCGGTGTTATTACAAAAAAGTTAAATACGTATTGAATACTTGCTTTAAAAAGGTTTGGGTACTTTTATATTAAATACACTGCGCTCGCCGAACGTTCGATTTTTTTTGTGTCGAACTGACTACGCTTTTGACCTGGCAAAGTCTTTACAGCTTTACCGACAACATCTTGTTCTTTTATCTCGCTTTGGTTAGGTTAGGTTAGACTTGAGAAAAAGGATAACGTGAACTTGCGTCGGCAGCGGTCGGCAAGCGCGGTTTATTTAATACGAAAGTACCGAAACTTTTTTAAAGCAAGTATTCAGTACGTATTTAACTTTTTTGTAATAACACGGATATAATTTCTTATGGTATCTATAGTCTATACAAAGAAATAACATTCCTTTTGAATTATGAAAATAATAACTTTTTACTAAATGGATATGAAAGTATATGCTGTAATAATAACAATAACCAATTTTTTGTCTGTCCGTTTATTGCGGCTAATCTTCGAAACAGTTAAACAGATTTCGCATGGCTTTCATCGGCAGATAGCTGATGCTATAAGGAGTAACTTGGGATACTTTTATCTTAGAAAGAAAAATGTTCCACTCATATATAATCCTTAAAAAAGAAACAAAGTCGCGGGCGGCTGCTAGTCGTCTATGTAACACCAACCGAACGTACATTAACCACAATTACTTTTTATACTATCTGTCGTATAAAAGCTGCAATATTATGTTATAATGCAAGCCATTCTTATTCAAAATTCAAACAGAATTTTGATTACAATATTTATTAAAGTTATTAATTTCAAGACTAATAAGCTGAAATGATTCGCAGCAACTAATAATATATATAATAAAAATAAATGAAAATGAAAGCGATCTTAATGAAGCAACATCTTGTCAGGAATCTACAATATCGTAATATCTCATACATAACAAATAGTTTGTAGTTATATACCGTAGTTTGTACGAAGGAAAGAGATATGAATGTTTTAAAATCTCGTAAAATTACCCTTACTTCGTTTGTTTTTCAAAAAACTGTATGCAAATTAGATTATCTGGAAAACCTTACTTTACACTACCCATATGCCCGTACACGTACTTAATATAGATTTTGTAATACACTAGAAGAAACATCAAAGCATCGAGTGATCATACTAATATTAAAAAAAAACAATAAGATAATGTTATATCTAGATCTTTTAAGATATAATACGTTTTGTAAATTAACCAATAAAGCTTTTTAGACATCCGTCATATTTGTACAAAGAAAAAAATAGAAATCATCGTCAAGTAATATGATACGATAAAAAACAATCATTAACACGAGTCCAAAATGTATAAGTCAATTAAGACTATTAAATCGATGAGTATATTCCCAAGATGTGCGTTGATTATTATGAGTAAGACAAGTTTTTATCTCGAGTATATTTATAATCAGAGATATTAGGATATGAGCTTTATATAGTAATAATTTTCAGTATAAACTAATATATGGATTCTAAATTATTATTGAATAATTTCATTCACGAGTAAATAAAGACGCTTCCATTTATGGACTCCATATATGGTATTAAAATGTATGCTTGAAAACTTATTTTAGAGCTACATATATTAATAATATATATACTATTATTTTGTGTTATAGAAAAACAGTTTCAAATCTAATGAACAAGGGATTTGTTTTTGAGATTAGCATTACGATATTTTCGAATGTATTTTTTTCTTTAGCGTGAATCGTTAATTAATAAAGAATGAAACGCTTAGACAATTGAGAACTAAAAGAAGGTAAAATTTTTCGTTCCTATTGAAATAAATCCATATACAATAAAATGGCATACAAAAGGTTTTCCTGCCTGACTCTCATGAACTTATTATAACTGTAAATGACAAATAAAAATACTGAAATATTGAGGTAGTAATATATTTAGACACTGTTTTATTTATTGTTTTCAACAAAAATATAATTATAGACTCCATCAATTTTCTATTCCTTACAATTTTGAAAGATAAACAGTTGCAACAACGCTCTTGAGAATAAAAAGGAAATTTAATTAATAAAGAGAAATTATTATAAGATAAGATATAATAAGATTTATTTAATAAAATAAGATATAATAAGATTTTTAACTAGCGGGCCCGGCTGACGTTGTCCCGCCCTGATTACCCCCCCCCCCTCGCAACCCCCCTTGTGGGTGGAATTTCGTAAAATCCGTTCTTAGCTGACCTCTACTCGGCGAAAGGAATATTCCTACCATATTTCAAGTCGCTACGCCTTATGGTTCCAGAGATATCGTGATGAGTCAATATATAGGTGGGAATCTCTAATATATATATATAGATTATTAAAATGTAAAAGTTACAAAACAGTGTCAGGAAACTGTCATAGGCACTTAATACATTCCAAATGAGACCCATTACACGAAGTTGTAACTATATTGAGCTTGGAAGTTTCACAGTGCAAACAGACGTTGAGCATGTTTCGTAAAATAAACTAAATGCCAACGTACAGACGTCTCGAAGATTCTCGGAATCCATGTGTCATAGGAGTACGTACTCTCTGTGGATCTATCTCATTATATGTTAACCTTCGCTCATCTCAACAATACTTTATTGAAACGCATTCACAAGTTTAAACCTTTATTGTTGATTTGTTTGATAGGTTCGGTATATAACATTTGTAAGTGGACTCACGCTCATAGTATTTTTTACGCTGATCATTAGATAATTGATTATATTGGGTACTAGTAAAGTGTACCCCTATTTTACACGCCAGTGTACTAATATGAGGTAATTGGTGCTTAAACGATATTAATCCATATTTTGGGGTACTTGAAATATAAAATTCATCAAAATCATAGAAGCTACGTTAGAATGTTTACATAAAAAGCTTTGATTTTTGTTGCCCTTTGTTACAAGATATTCAATGAAGTTATATGCTATAAGGGCAATTTTAATCTATTATTCAATTTCCAACTAAATTAAAGATTTTTTTAATTTAATTTGATACTATATTACAATGAATAATAATAATAATAAATAATAATATAATGAAAATAGTATAATGAACGACGCCAATAACCAATTAATTTTTAATAATATGTAAAACATCATAATTACTTAATAACTAGCTTTTGCCCGCGACTTCGTCCGAGTGGAATAGTTACTTTGGGCTAACGCTAACACGCAGCGGAAGCTCTCGAAAGAAAAAAAAGCACGATTTTGAAACATTCTTCATTGGTGCTCCGCTCCTATTGGTCTTAGCGTAATGATATATACATTCCTCATACAGACAGATACCTTTCTCGATAAATAAGCTACATAACACTGAAAGAATTTTTCAAATCGGACCAATAGATCGTCAAATTTAGTGCGTTCAACCAAATAAATAAGTTTTATAATATTAGTATAGTCGTAGATTACTACTTTTCGATTTTAATAAATCGAAGACTAAGTTACTCTCGAGGATATGCTTTATGATTTTATTGGTGAAGTTTTATTGAGAACCCAGTACTTTAGCAGCGATGCGTGTTTAGACAAACAGATAGACAGACAGTCATACATTTCTAAAAATGATTGAAATGTATTCTATTACTTATTCCTAGACACCTGCAACAATTTTCACGAAAATCGAAAAAAGTACAGACACGTTAGATTTACATTCTATTATGTATAGAAGATATAGATATATAGAAGATCATTTGGGATGTCCTTAGAAATTAAACGACCGCGGTTTTTCTATACCTATTTTCAAATTGTACAATTCTGTAGCACATTATCGTCGTGTATCTCATAAGGTTTAATCGCTATTAGCAATGTAAACTCTCGAAAACACCATCTTAAGTCTTCATTGTAATACATCGACTTACCTCCACTATCTACTTACTATATATAAATACTAACGGGATCGCCAGATATTCTCCCGCCTTGATTATAAAAAAACTCCTTACAAATTATATACCAAAACATTCCTCATGAATCACTTTATCGACTGGTGAAAACCGTATGAAAAACCGTTGAGTAGTTTTTGAGATTATCGCGAACAGACAGACAGACAGACGAGGTAGGGGACTTTGTTTTATACTATGTAATGATACATATAAAACCCCACTAAAATATTCTCTAAAAGACAGTGAAATTCGTATCCAAATCCATATAGCGTAGTTTATAAGAAATAAGCGACCTTTTTTCATAAAATTTATAGATTTAAAACGCTCGGATAACGTATTTCATTTTATTTTAAAGTTATAAGAAATATTTGTACTCTTTTTTAGTCGTGTTCACAAATTATTTTGCATTTACTTCTACGTTTTATTTATTTTATTACGTAGTAAATGGAAGTGCACAAAATAAATAAAATATGAATAGATTCTTAATATTCTTTTATAAAACATATGTCAGATAGATAGAAATAACTCTACTCTAAAAACATTGAAACTTTTTTAGTTATATTAATGAACGAGTTGTTCAGTTGAGTATCGTTAAGTGAAGAACTTATTTTATCTCTCCTCTCTATTTTTAATTGACACTGTCGTACTTACATATTATTTAACTTACGTCAACCACATAAGCGCATATGTTAAGATCGATGTATCAAAGGAATATATCATACACATACTCTAAAATCTGTATCTGCAAAGTCGGGTTGTATCATAGACTTTATGGCAATGCCAAACCACAATATTCAGGTTTAATTATCGTCCCATCTGGAAAAAAATATATGGTCTTGAATATAATCTTTCAATCCATCGCTAATATTATTCATAAATAATAAGGACGTACTTATATTCTATAATTCATGTGTCCGTTTAATACGAAGGTTTATCAATGTGGCAATGAGGTAATTATTTGAAGACGACGCGTTTATTCACAACTTTACGTAATATGTAGTATTAGTATTGTCAAGTAGCGATTTGAAGCAATATTGTGTGTACTTGAGCATATATTTTTAAACCTTCGTAATATAAGATTTATGCATAACTGTTACAAAATAGTCGTGACGAAATCCGTAGCCTTCTGTACGCCGTAGACACATTCTAAAGGTTACAACAAATAATTCATGTATAGTTTCTTTAAAAAAAAAAGGACAAATGTGCGTGTACACACGTTCGAAGTTATACTTCTTTGGCGTAACAAGATAAAAATCTTTTCAAAAATTTTATCTTACGCCTTATTCTATGATTGTAGAAAAAACGACACTAACAATAGAAAAAAGGTATTTAATACATTGAAAGTTTTAATACAAAGAAACAAAATGTTGACTATAGCCTAACTACAGAGTGTCGGGTTTTCGTGACGGTGTGCGCGCACATCGTAAAAATTTACTCTCATCATTTTTCCCTAATGCGCCAAAAGAAGTATAACTTCAAAAAACGAATCGTAAATGCTACAATAAGGTTGTTATTATTTTATCATTACATAAGTAGTCCTTGAGGTCTCTACAGGCTGCCCTTTTAAAGCTCACTAATATAAGCAATTTTCGAACATGCACCGATCTCAGCTAGCTTTCGCCAATTAGCGATAAAGCCCGTAGCATACCTAAGCTAAAAGAAGTTCGGTATTATATCTTGGATGGAAGGTATCTCAATGCTGAATTATAGTTCTGCGCAAAGTGTGACCTATAAGCTACTAGGATATAGGATTATTTTCGTTGTTTTTATATTTTGACTAATGCCTTTTTTATATCATAGGAGACAAAGGAACAGGTGGGTCATCTGATCTTAGGTGCTTACCATCGTCCATAGACACTAGCAACACCAGGGGAGTCGCAAGTGTGTTGCCAGTGTGTTTGGGTGAAGGGGGGAGGGGAGGTTGGCCGCCAGCGCTCTCACTGGCCGAAAGAAACGCAAAAAATGCAAGCACAATTACTTCACGTCGGTGTTTCTGTGAGTCGGGTGGTACTACCCCGAGCGAGCCGACCTATTCATGGTGAAACATAAACAATAAGACAAAAGATCATAAAACTAAGTTAAACATTTCGTTTTGACCAGATTCTCATGAGCATTGACGAACCCGGTCAACTTTGGAGCGCTGTAACAGCGTTTTAAATGAATGAAATTAAAAAAAATATAGAGAAAAAATATCCTCAAAAGTCCACCTACAAGATTGGTCTCAGGTTTTTTTTTTTTTGTAAAATGTATAAAAAAAGTTATAGAGCAAAAAATACATTTTTTATAGAATTTTTCTCACTTTTTTTCTTATAACTTCTTTAATTTTAAATTTAGGGCATAAATTTATAGGATACATATTTGTAGGCAAAGCGATTTGCTACAAATTATGCCTTTACGATTTTTTTGTAGGATGCATAGTTTCCGATATATCGCAAAAAAGGTGTTTTCATCCCTTTTTCCAAGATGGCGGCCGGAAGACAAGGGTGGCAACCCCACAAACTTGAAGTTAAGCTTCTATTGACCCCCCCACACATATCACAAAAATAAAATTGCGTCCTCTAAAAAATGCAATATTCGGTCCTTAAATTGTAACATTTCAATGGACTAATACGTATTATTACAATCCTTATCAATATCCGATTATACTTGTTCATCTAATAATATAATTCAGTAACTACAAATTTTATTTCTAAATATTTTTACTGTTGCACTTTTTTACTACAACAATATCGCAATAATTACCTCTTACATAGTACCAGCTTATGTCCGGGGCGTTAATGTAGATTTAACCTATTACTGAGGAACAGTACTTTTTTAAATTATGGTATCCTATATTCTTATGTATACCCCTGACAATGTATGTAATGATAAATTGAAGTGAATTTCATGATGTTGGTTGAGTAGTTAAGGCTTGAAAACATAACAAACAAAACCACATTCGTTTTTATAATTCTGTTAAGGATTAGTACGGAAGATTAGCACATCGTATCCAATATAAAATTAATTTGGCACTTTAATACTTTCCAAGACATTGCCTCCTTCATTAGAACAAAATATGTTAAAAAAAATCTAAACCGATGAATATTATTAAAACCATACTCTTGCAAAAAACAATAAAATAAAACTAATATGATGGTAAATAGCATGTTACATGCTATCGTAAAATTAAATTCCTGATTCGTGGTGTTCGTGGATAAACTAATTGAATTTTATTGATACTAGTTACTCAAAACCAATTCCTTTCAACCTAGTGAGCACTCGCATATTTCGGAGACAGGGGCTTCACTTTCCTTTCAAATACTAGATATAATTATATTATACCTGTAGGTTCCAATCTAAAACATGTGAGGCATCTATCCTTCTAGGGCAACTATCCCACATTTACCCTATATCCAAAATTATATAAAATATAACTTTCTATCGAGCTATACTCTAAATATTAGATTATGCATGACAAATTCTAACATTCTCCAATAGATCCTTTTATGAACATATCTAGACTTCCTACTTTCCCTTTCCTATTAAATGACAAATTTTCATTAAAAAATCATCATCATCAGATTGCAACATTAACAACTTTACTAGTAGTACCTACATATTATAAACCCAAAAGTTTAAAAAATTAGTGTAACTTCATATTTTTGGTTCTACAGATTATGAAATTACATTATAACGTGTGATATATAAGTATGTAGATCTTGAAGCCTCCAATATTTAGGTCAATATCGATTAAGCATCAAAGAACAAGTATATTGTCCGTGTTTATGTTACTATATTAAAGTCGGAATATGTGTATTTTATGAATGCAATTACCGTCTTCAAGTATGATTCAATTAATTTGAAACGCCTACTTTAAAAAATAATAAAGTGTTGATATATAACTGTGCTAATTAAAATGATAAGGCGACATTGACATTGTATACGTATAATTGTAATACATCCTAGTATCAATAATTGATTGAGAGTACGGAGTTAATTTTATACAATATTTCGTTATAACTAAAATATCTACATTTTTTTTTATTTTAATGAAAGAGCGGCAAACAAGCTGACGGTCTTATCTAATATGGACAACTATAAAATCAGAGAGGCTGTGTGTGCAGAACTGTCTTTAGCTAGGTAAAGCTATGGATGCCCATCAGACCAATAGTGTATAACCAGTTCGAAAAAAAAGTGTTATGTTGCCAATTTTGTAGAACATGTTTCAATCAATCCTTTTTTGAAGAATCCCATGTCATAGCCCAGCGGGAAGACCATACCGGATAACTAATGAGTTATTGATTGATTGATTGATTGTGGAATGCCACAATTTAAATGTATAGGAAAAATATGAGTTTGAGGTTAGTGGCGACGCAAGCATGGCAAATACCGGCGGGCACATCGCTATAAATGACGAGGGGAGATGTGAAGTTAGGAAGCTGGATATCGTCCGATGACCTGGTATTTTCCTGCTACAAATTACATCACTCACAACCGCGTACAGCTGCCTAAAGTACCTCCAATGGCACACAGTGTTTCACCTTCACAAGATCGCAATAAAAATCTGTTATTCAGTAAGTGGCTTTACTCTGCCGTGCGGAATGCAGGACGCTAAAAATTATAGAATTTTATACCTATAGCATGTATGAATTATTCTGGATTATAGAAGAGAGTAATAGAAGGGAGCGGCGACTAATAAGTCACGACTGCAAAGGAGTAGGACTTAGGTACTGAACCGTAAACTTGACGGCACTACCATTTCCGTTATATAACGGACCCAAATTTTTTAAAATGATCAAAGTTGACCATCCTCTAACTTTTCCGTTAGTTAACAATCAAATAAACTCTTAGCCCACCACAAAAAAGTGCCTATATTAACGCCTGTTCAGACTAAGTACCTAATTAAAAATAAATACATACCCTATAATAACGTCTTGTGAAAAATACGAAATACAATTAACAATTAAGTACCGAACATTTATTGACATGGTTCAAATAAATATTAATATAATCTTGAAGTTATAGACGGGTGACACAGTACCAACGCGCCTAGCTGGTTTCCGGTGTAGAGTCCACTCCCACATGGGACATTAATTTTTGTAATTCAGAAATGATTGTCCTGATTCTTAGTATACTTTATGCCCAATGTATGTATTGCTGTACAGTCTTCCCTGACACAGTGTTTGAGGCTTAATACATATAAGGGAGAGCGCTGTCAAAACATTTAAAAAAAATGAAAATTGATATAATATAATTTATTGATATATCGTAATATTTAAAAAGTTGTGACACAAAACTAAACACATATTTTGAGATAATCTCACAAAGCTTAAAATGTCTTACAGCTAATGCAATACTATAACTGGATAGTTTTTTCTCGTAGCTTCGCTCGGGAACAGTTAATTTTTTTCTGGATAAAAAATAACCCATCCTATATCCTTTTTTTGTACTCCTGACAAAATGTATGCAAAATTGTATGATAATAAACAAACAAACTTACATTTATAAGTAGTAGGGATACAATGCATAATTATGTTTACGTAGATCAAATGGAGATAAGTGAGAAGATTTCATTATATAAATCAAATATTGTAACGTGTACGGTGTCATCGTTCGTGACCAAGTTAACTTAACTGCTTCGATCGATTCTTTTCAACAGGCATGCATGCAGCACGCACACAAGTGTACAGTGGAAAGGTCAGTCATGACCAAGGATTTATTACCTTGTCATCACTATTTACTAATTCAATTAAATATTCAGAATCTTTAATTTGAATTAATTAATAAGTCATATTTACATGTACGGACTATTGCTTTTGAGCATACTAAAATAAAATAAAGTCCTATTGTAGCATATAAAACTAAAGCTACTCTGAGTTTTGTAACATAGTTTTTTTACCAAATTAATTAATCAACTCAATTAATTCTTAACTATATCTATACATATAATAAGAATATAAATCTAACGTGTCTGTACTTTTTAGGTGTTTGTGAAAAAAAATGTAGTTATAATGACATTTCAATAGTTTTTGGAAATGTCTGTGTGTCTATCTGTCTCTCAGTCTGTGTGTTTAAACACACATTACTGCAAAGTACTGCGTTTGATAGATTATTAGAAAAAGGAGTAATAAAAATAATAATAATTACTAAATAAATGTGTCTAATACCAAATGAGATAGTAATAGATTATTAAAAGAAAAAGCAATAATAATAATAATTACAAAGTAAATGTGTATAAGACTAAATGAGGTAGGTTTTGGTTAAGATGAAAGATTTACGTTTGTTCATTACATAAAAATGTATGAGTTGCATAAAAATGTAGTGAGTTGCATAAAAATGTAGTGAGTGATGTTAGTCACTCGTCAATATAAAAGCGCTGCCGCAGTCTATCAGAGTGGAGTTCTGGTGTAAAGGGAAAGTAACAAAGCTAAGTAAAGTATTATAATTTAATTGGTTTGTCGTGATTAATATGTATTTTCCATGAATTCGATCACTGATGATATTTATTATTTTATGGATGTCTTGTAAAAATATGTCACGAAAAGATAAAGATAAACCAGATCGAGTTTCTTGCCGGTTCTTCTCGATGAACTGTGTTGTTTCCGAACCGGTGGTAACTTTTAACGTTCAGATGCCTTCTCAGGCCAAAATAAAATAAATTATATTCAGATTTGATTTTAACTTGGTTTTTATTTAATTTTTGATTTTGATTTCATTTTGTTTTATGATGCTTTAAAAAAGTCCTTTATTTTTATATTAAAAACAACAAATAAAATATAATAATCTAACACGTCCATATCCCACAAAGCATATCCTCGAGTAACGTTTAGTTTTGATTTCATCAAAATCGGTTCACTCTCTCAAAAGTTTTATTGTAATTTCAATGACAACGCGACTTAAGTACAAGAGAAAAGTAGATAAGTAAATGGACTTACTATATTTAGATAATATTTACTAATTTTTTTTTGCATTAGATTCCCTTCTCAGGCCAAAATAAATAAATTATATTCAGATTTGATTTTAACTTGGTTTTTATTTAATTTTTGATTTTGATTTCATTTTGTTTTATGATGCTTTAAAAAAGTCCTTTATTTTTATATTAAAAACAACAAATAAAATATAATAATCTAACACGTCCATATCCCACAAAGCATATCCTCGAGTAACGTTTAGTCTTGATTTCATCAAAATCGGTTCACTCTCTCAAAAGTTTTATTGTAATTTCAATGACAACGCGACTTAAGTACAAGAGAAAAGTAGATAAGTAAATGGACTTACTATATTTAGATAATATTTACTAGTTTTTTTTTTGCATTAGATTCCACGCGAACGGAGTGGCGGGCACAGCTAGTATGTATCTAAGATTTTGTCGGTTCTACGACACCGGTGTTTTAATCATTTTTTCATTGCTTAGATTAATTAGTTATTTATCTTATAGTAGGTACCTTCATTAGATCTTCACAGTACGACAAAGATAAGAATTTTCGAACTTGGATAAGAATTTTCTGTTGCTGTTGTAAGATGAAAAACCCCTGGTACGTACATGTTTTCCGTAAGTTTGGTAATTCTTTGCATGGAAAATAACTGGCTTCCAAAAAGCCGAACAGAACGCCTTCACACGGATTATAGAGTCCAGGTCCGTAGTCCGGTGAAGCTGTATATGCCTTACAATGAAAATAGCATAGTCGGTTCGAAAAAAAAAGTCAAGGTACCCAGAGTTACATCGTAAAGATTCAACTGATCTTTCAATTAGATAGCTAAAACAAATAGACAAAAATATAAGCATCACATACGCGTTGCCAAGCTTCAAAAAACTGTACACTTCTCTCTAGAACTCCACACTACAATCTCTTAGAAAAACCCCAACAGGGAACACATTCAACAATCAGAGCCTTCTCGGAAGATATAATCTATACTTTTTTAATGACATTTCATTGCTGCTGAAAGGGTTAATATTTTTATTAATTTTCAAAGTCCATATGAAATACCCATCTATACCAATATATAAAGCTGAAGAGTTTGTTTCTTTGTTTGGTTGAACGCGCTAATGTCAGGAACAACATGTTCGATTTGAAAAATTCTTTCGATGTTAGATAGCTCATTTCTCGAGGAAGGCTATAGGCTATATTAATTATCAAAGAAGTCCATATTAAATACCCATCTATACCAATATATAAAGCTGAAGAGTTTGTTTCTTTGTTAATTTGTTTGGTAGAACGCTTGGTTGAACGCTCTAATGTTGGGAACATGATCGATTTGAAAAATTCTTTCGGTGTTAGATAGCTCATTTATCGAGGAAGGCTATAGATTATAATATCATCACGCTACCATCAATAAGAGCGGAGCACCAATGAAGAATGTTTCAAAATCGGGCTGTTTTTTTTCCTTTTAGCTGCGTGTTAACGTTAGTATTATATACGTTGTCATGGTAACGTGGTAATTTTCTATCGCAAACATTTTTAAAGTTTATTTTGTGTTTCTATTCAAAATGTTTATTCTACATTTGTTTTTACGTATTATTAAAATAAAGTGTGTGTATGTGAAATTAAAATAACTTTTTGGTTGTGGATATGGCTACAAATAACAAAAAAATATTTTTTTAATATCTTGTCGGAATTTTATATTATTATATTTTGTCTGTCTGTTTGTTCCGGGTTATGTCTGAAAAGGCTGGACCTATATTAACGGGAATTTTACTGGCAGATATCCGAAATTATAGCTGTTGACATACATATTCTATTTTATTCATTTTGGTCAACATGGCGGCCATTTTGTTTTATTTACCGCGCTTGCGTCTACATTACAAGACTAACTTAATTATATCGACAATACGGGCATATTAAATCTATATAATAAAAGATTTAACACGTATTGTTCGATAATGGATAGCTTAAAATTTTAATTACTTATATAGTCTAAGTGAGCACTGAGGTTGAAATATTATAGGTTAAAGTTCCAGGTATGTTGCTGATGATAAATCCCATCCCATTCTATACACTGTTATTATTCACATATCTCATGTACACGTTACATATTACAATAGATGGCGTGCGTGTCGTACTTACAAATATTTTTGAAAAAGCATCTCTGTAATGTACACACCTACTCATAATTTTAAATTTCTTCAATTAAATTTCAAAAATGCGCGTGCGGAGCCGCGGGTAACAGCTAGTCTTCTTATATAAATCGGAAATGAGCCCAGCAGAAATTGTCTCGCCCTCTTGAATCACTTTATCTACTGGTGAAAATCGCATGAAAATCCGTTCAGTAGTTTTGGAGTTTATAGCGAACAGACAGACAGACGCGGTAAGGGACTTTGTTTTATACTATGAATGATTATAATGGTCTGAAGTTGTGCGTGCATTACACAAAATTATTATTATTTTTATTTATTTCTTATATAGGTGACCCTCATCTAAAAAAAAGAATTACCAAGATAATGTAGGAACCTAGATCGGTTCGGCGAGCGTAATAATAAAACTCGGAGTGCGTAAATAAGGCTGAATTATATTTGAATAGATATATAAGCCTTTTATAGTCGCAAAACATTTTTCGTTTGTTTTCTTTACACATCTGATATCAAATAAATTAGCATGTTTCAGCCAGTCTGCATATAGATAATATTCTAGAGTCATAGAGCGACAATACCTTCATTTAATACAAAATTCTTAAGTTTCAAGTTATACTAATTTTATAAGCATTTCAGTTTCTTGCTGTAGAGACATGGGGCAAGCGGTGTGGTGCTTTTTGTTTTTTTTCTCTGCACATAAGAAATATTATTAAGATGGTAAACTATACAGACGAAGTCGCTGGTATCAGCTCTATTAAAATATGTTAAATATGTCCATTCATTACGAATGCATGAAACTATTGCATATTAAATCTCTTATCTAACGATTAGCATCCATACTCGTATATCCATGTCAAACATGAGTGGTTTTCAAGAAAGATTTAACACCCTAAAGGCTACTTGTCATTACATTAATTACTTTAGACAAAGAGGGTATTAATCATCATGGAAGTAAAATAAGAAGAGATAATCTTTGACATTGAATCTACGAACAAACTTCAAACGAACCACTTTAATAAATTTCAAAGTCGATATAAATAAACTCGATGTACTTCTAAAGGTCTTCTTTCTATTTGCGATATAGCATATATAATTAATTTATTTTTATACAATTCTTGTAACATAAACACAGTAATTGCGTTACCGGCTCTGCCCGCATTATTTTAAGGTTTTTATGTCTAATATGGCTTTACATTTTTTACATGTTTCTTTTTAATTAGTATTTTCTTTTTCTAGTCAATGAGACCATATTGGGTGCTGTAGAGAACATTTTTTTTTAATGCCAAAGCTATGGCTTAATTATAAAAGTTTTTTAGTTATTTATATTCCATAGTCGTGTTTAATGGTGTATGTTTATTATCGCAAAAGAACGATTTAACGTATACTTGTAATAAGAATGTAAATCTAATGTGTTTGTACTTTTTCGACCTTCGTGAAAAAAATTGTTGCAGGTGTCTAAGAATAACTAATAAAATAAATTTCAATCATTTTTAGAAACGTCTGCCTGTCTATTTGTATGAACACGCATCACTGCTAAAGTACTGGGTTCGCAATAAAACCTCAGAAGAAAATCGTAAAGCATATCCTCGAGTGTAACTTAGTCTTTGTTTCATTAAAATCGGCCTCCTTTATCAAAAGGTATTGTAATTTTAATGACGACGCGAGTAAGTACAAGAGGAAACTAGATATTACTTAGACTTAATACTTTCAGATGATTTTATTACTTATACTTTCAGATATTTTTTTTTGTTATAGATTTTATACATTAGATTCAACGCGGACAGAGTCGCGGGCACAGCTAGTTTACTAATATAATAATACAACTAACTCTGATCAGACCTGAGAATACACATGTTATTTACAAAATGGTATTATGAAAATTTGTTACATGGTTATCGAGTTATACGGACAAACGGACAGATAGAGATACATTACCTTTTATAATTGAGTACGCTGCTCGCGCGATACAGTGACACAAAATCTTACATCACTGCGACAACATTACACATGTCACCTCTACACACGTGCACGCATACACGCTTACACATGCAAGTGGAAGGGTTTTATTTTTACCCTTATCAAACTGAAATAGTTTAGAAAATTATCCGATACGAAATATATATGAGTTGTTGAGGTATGTATGCTTGGTACACATATATGTTTCAACAACTCATATATGTATGAATAGTTAGCTTAGCTTGTATGTATCAGGCAACAGCCAAAGCCGAGGTTTGCCGCGCACTCGTGAGCTAGTTGTCAAAATTAAATCGGCTGAGTGCCTTAAGCGCTCGCCTTAGTAGTCCGGTGAAGCTGTTAAGACCTTGCTTGGTCAATAGCGTAGTCATTTCGATAAAAAATAAAACCTTTTATACTAAGACAATTTATAACGTACTCCTCCTCATCTTTACACGAAATTATGAAAGTTCCTGTGTAATGAAAAAATAATTTTATTTTTTTGCTATATCATTGCAATTCTAGGATTTTATAATACAAATACATATACGTTTCATGTTTTATTCCTAGTGTCAGGTATTTATAAAAAAAATCCAAGGTTATTAAACTATTTCTAATTATGTTATTGGAATGATATCTAAGTTTTTTATACGTGCACCTACAAATATAACAAATCAGTGATATTATAACAAAAAATATGACCAGAAGCTTTAATTACAATCTGTGGTGTTATAAACACATATATTTAGGTATTTTTATTTAACAACCTCTGTGAATATTGATATATAGTTAAAAAAGGAAAAATTTATAATTACAGGGTTAGTAGCATTAATTCTATTCTAATTTAATTTTATTATTACTTAGTTTAATACTTGATAACAACTGACACACATAAAATTAAAACTGATATTTAGTCATTTCTACGATCGCTTTGCTCTTACTAAATATCTAATTAGAGAGCGGATTTTTGTATGATTAATTAATATATATCTATACATATTTATGAGCTATGTAGTTATTATAAGACATTAACAACAACTCGTAAGATACGTAAGATCTCCCAAATGTAAATTGATTCACGTTTCCAGTTAAGATGTGATGATAAGTTACCTACTACATAGTTGACAGTACTGTTATTTATAATAACACACTAGTGACTGGCACACACATTTCTTAATATCTGTTACTATTATTATGTAATGTAATGACTATTTCTTGTAAAATATGATACAGTTCTCATGTAAATACGTATGAGTTCGTGGACTTCAACGCCACATAGTTGCGATTTATTATACTAAATAGATGACATAGCAACCTTTTTCATGGAAAAACACGAAAGTGTGCCATATTTCATGGTCATCGGCCAAACGGTACTTGAGTTTATCAACTTTATATTCTAGTTTTTGCTAGCGGTTTCGCTTGTATTACTATTTATTTTATTTATTTATTACAGGTTACTTAATATAATATATATACAAATATTTTACATATATTGATTAGAAACAATAATTAAGAACGCTTGAATTAGAACAATGAAAAGGATAATACAATTTCCACTCAATAAACTATGAATAACTATGAATGAAAACAATAAACTATAGATTTGGCTTGTCTGTCAGGAGCAGCACTTTTTCGTACCCTTAACAAAGTGTATGCGAAATTTTTTGATGATTGGTAGTGATTAAGGCATGAATATGTGTAACAAACAAACAAACTCACACTTGTACTTAAAATACTAGTGATATATATATTAGGGTAATTCGTTTTGACCAATTTTTCTTTTTGTTAGTCCAGTAAATTAAAAAAAAATATCTCTACACAAACCGCTTTACTCCACTACAGTCGTATGAAAAGTCGCTAAAATATAGGATATTGAAAAGGAACCTAAATTTCCTATTTATTTTAAATAAGGTAAAAGTACCTAGATATAATTAGAATTAAGTTCCCAAATTGTTAGAGATTTCGTATTTAGTATATAGAACAATATTTTGCAGTAAATGCAGAAAATGAATAGTCATTCAAAACAAATCACCCTAATATTTATAATAGTTAATTAGTTTAGATTATGTTGATATACCAACAACCATTTTTATGTAGATACAATTTTGGAATGGACTCTTTTATCACAAGATATTCATAACATTCGTTCATCCATTGATTGTCATGAGACCTTGATCACGGCGGTAATTGTAAAATAAACATTTATCATTCAGTTGTGACCTTTGTCAATTAGTATACACTACTTGATCATAAAGATCAATTGAGTTGAGGAAACTAGGTTTATGAGCTTCCTACAAAATATTTGTTTTCCACTGTATTTTTATATGTCTATTATAATATTATACTGTAGCTTATATGGACAGAATACTATAAATTTAGCGTCATTACATCAAACTTGCCAAACATATTAACAGACACGTGTACCAAAAATTAAACTTGCTTTACCTCAAATTTTAGTTTTCTTTAAATGTATGAAACTGTTAACCTTAAATTTAGTCTTAAAAAATCTGAAATGCTTTCCAATTTTTAACCTCTTTGACAATTATGCATATTTTCTGGTTAGCTATAAGAAAATGCCTTATGGCATTAAGCTCGCCAGTGTACAAATCAAAAGTGCAATAAAGAATTAATTCATTCATTCATACTTTTTTTTATTTTTTAACCCTGGTAAACCAGACATCTTAACGGATTATTACTGCCATTTAATGTCATGCGTAGTCAATCTTTTCAATTTCATAAATTTTTTGTCCTTATGAAACCACAGGCAACAAAAACGAGTAATAATTTTTTTTTATAGATTTTTTCTTTACTACTTTACTCTTTAAAAAATCAACTCTCGCACTACTTCACAAGCAAACTATTCAAGAAAGTAAATTACACTCACACTCTGAATAATCAATTGTGGACTTCAAATAATAGTTGGTCTGTGTGGCATTCGCATCAAAAAAATTCAGCATGAGAAGCACTCATTTAGTGCTTATATGAGATAAGATGGTAAACATATTGGGCTGTGTAATTAAGGCTCTAAATTATAACTACCGGATATTGTACCAAATTATTAATTTCCAATCTGTGAGTGGCAAATAGCCACGCGAATTTTTTTTTTTGTCCTACAATGGTGGCAAACAAGCATGTAGGCCGCCTGATGTTAAGAAATCACCGCAGCCTAACATCAGAGGTGTGACATGTGCGTTACCGACCCTTCAATCCTATTTACTGTCCCCTTGAAGAATATCATACTGTAGCCCCCAGGAAAAACCTCAGCAGGAAGCTCATTTCACAACCGAAGCGTGCGTGGTGTAATTTTTTTTTTTTTTTTCGAACTGACTACGCTATTGACCTAGCAAGGTCTTAACAGCTTCACCGGACTACTAAGGCGAGCGCTTAAGGCACTCAGCCGATTTTTGTTTGGGCAACCAGCTCAAGGGTGCACGGCACACCTCGGCTTGGCTGTTGCCTGTTCGATGCAATACGCGACCTAACTGAGCTAACCTAAGTTAAGCTACACTATTCATACATATATGAGTTGTTGAAACATATATGTGTACCAAGCATACATATCTCAACAACTCTTATGTGTATTTTGTATCGGAAAATTTCTGAACTATTTCAGTTCGAAAAGGGAAAAAAAAGTAAACCCTTCCACTTTTTTGTGTAAGCGTGTATGCGTGCACGTGTGTGGAGGTGATATGTGTAGTGTTGTTGCAGTGATGTAAATTTGTGTCACCGTATCGCGCGAGCAGCGCACTCAAGGGCTCCACGCCGAGGGAACGGACCTAGGCTTGAGCCGCTGCCGAGGGGGGCCTAGTCTGGTGTGCGGGAGCGAAATTTACACTCAGACCACGGCGGCGTGATCTGAGGTCGTGGTGTAAACAAATCCCATTGAAACCGGACCGTCGGAGACCATTTCGGTTCCAGTGTATGATGATGAAGTCCCTTCCAATGACGAGCGGTACGATGACGAAAAGTAGCCACAGGCATAAGGTTGAATAATTCCTCTGAACATAACCCATTATACAAGCGGTAGAACACACATATGGAGGCGACGTCTCTCTTTAGAATTATTGGTTCGATACCGTTTGTGAGCTTGGGATCGTCAACAATTCTCACAGCTCGTCTTTGAGCCGATTAAAAAATGTTGTACCATCAGGATGTATAGAAACAAAAATTCAATTTATTATGCCCAAAAACTCAAACAGTTAAATGTTATGTTCTAGAAGTAACTGATTTTTAATATCTGTTTCGACCTAAATTTTACTTCGCAGGTAAACCTTAAAAATGCTTTGCGCTGGCAAAACATCAGGCGCTCTACTTTTTGCTATTCCCATACTAACTGGTAAATAATTTTTAGTACTTAATATATAAATACAAGCCTTAAAAGTACAGCTATATATAGCTTTATAAAGATATAAAAACTTATGATATTAATTACTCGTATGTCAGTTGTATTTTAGGGGAATTTCCTGGTATATGATATATATGTTATTCGCCATGTCAGCTAATGGAGTATTGGATATTTTTACAAATCGATAAATATAGGCAAATATTTTAACGCTAGCTTGCTGTAATACGAAAAAATTGATCTAACGTTAAGGTTTCTTCAAGAGTTTTTTTAACACTTCGAAGCTAGCTCATCTTTAAGTTAAAAATCTATTGCCGTGTGTTCAAGCCGCCAGTAGCCCTCGAAGTTTTCTTCAAGATGTGTTTCTAATTAAATAAACATTAATACTATAAAACTCTTTGGTGAATGTTAAAATGTTATAGTTAGTTATAGTTAGTTTAACACCTCACTAGCCCTAATATTCGATAACAACATTTTTATTTCCTTTACATGATATAAATACGTATGATTTTGAAATATGTAATATTGGATATTGGCATACATATTTGAGATTGTTATTATACAAATAAAGTCCCAAAGCACATTACCGATTTTTGAGATTGTAAATTTAACCCCTCGGCTGATTTTTAAGACGCAGATATCAAATGGCAGATCAAATTTTTAAATATCTAGCCAATTTTTTTGAATTATAATTTTGTATTACATAATTTGTTATTGTTCAAGTTTTCCATATTTTATAATAAATACGAACTTTTTTAAAGACTTACACTGCCAAGAGTCTGTTGACCACTGCATGACTAGGTCTACATTCGTTTGTATGGAGCTTAAAACCTTATGTTTTAGACAGTTTGCGAGTAATCATCATATCAAGCTGGTTTTGATGTTAAGAAGCTATTAGGGACCATCCATAAATTACGTCACACGTAAAGGGGAGGGAGGGGGTTGACGAAGTGTGACATTGTGTGGGAAGGGGATGGGAGGGGTCCTAAATTTCGTGACGTCACATTTCCAAATATACGAGTTAAAATACGAAATTTGCACTATTAACAAAATACTCGAAAAACATTTTCAATCCTATCTGTATAAACATAAGATTCAAATTGTTTTGCCGGTCACTCGCTCTAATAGCGTCATGCAGCACGCGCCAACGAACTAACGCCTTTTTATAAATGCCGCCAAACACACCGCGCCTGCGCGTAGCGATGATTTCTTTGTTTCTATTTCATTAGACAATTGATTTTCGCGGATTAAACGACGTAGTTCTTTTAGTTCTGGTATTTTATGTTTTTATCTTACGAAACAAATTTAAAATTAACAAAAATACTGATTTAGGTTATCTTTATCATAAATTAAGAGTTTATGGTATTCCCGAGAATCTTTGCTTGTGGGTAACGAATTTTTTGTCCGAGCGGAGCATAAGAGTTGTTGTCAATGGCTACACCTCTGACGCCATAGCAATAAATGCCGGTGTCCCACAAGGCTCTGTGCTATCGCCAACGCTGTTCGTTCTGCATATCAATGACCTTTTGAATATTTTTAATATTCGTTGTTATGCGAACGATAGCACAAATGATGCCGTATAATCGGAGTGTGCAAATATCTCCCAGGTACTTGTGGAGCAAAACCGAACTAAACTTATGTCTGATGTTGAGAGGAGGTTGGACAGGGTCTCTGAATGGGGAGAGGTAAACCTGGTCCAATTTAATCCTTCAAAGACACAAGTCCGTACGTTTTCTATGAAAAAAAGTCCATTCGTTATACCACTTAAGTTCCAGGGCACTTCTATTCAAATTTCTAGTAATATTGGGATTCTCAGTATCAACATATCCAGCGATGTGCAATTCCGATTTCATTTGGAAAGCAAAGCTAAATTGGCAACCAAAAAGTTAGGTATCCTCAATCGGTCAAAGCAGTACTTCACCCCAGAGTAACGATTTGTGCTCTATAAAGTACACGTACGTCGTCACATGGAGTACTGTTCACCCGTTTGGGTTTGTGCTCCTGCCTATCAGCTATCCCGTTTTGATTCCGTGCAAAGGCGAGCTATCCGCATTCTTGACGATCCCAAACTAACATGTGGACTAGAGTCATTACAACTGCGCAGAGACATTGGATCTCTGTGTGTACTATACCGCATGTACAAAAGAACTTTTTGTCATGGTGCCCTCATCGACGTTCCAAACTCGTAGTTCCCGACGCTGGCTGGTAGCTCATCCACACATTCTAAAACTTAATAAAGCAGCAACAACTGTAAGGTATTCCAGAACCTTCATTATGCGTACGCTGACATTGTGGAATGGGTTACCCGGTACAGTGTTCCCTCAGAATTATGATATGGGTCTCTTCAAAAAGGGATTGAAACACACTCTTCAAGCAACAGCGATACCCCTGGTATTGTAGGTGCCCATCGGCGACAGTACCCATTTACCATCAGATGGGTCCTCTACTTGTTGGCTGCCCTTTACCATAAAGAAAACTATATGAAGCTTACAGTGCAGCCTATGCTGATCAAAAAAGCAAAATGTTCAAGAAGAAGTTATTAGCTTATGGAAATGTTTGAAAATTGATGACAATATTGAACATAAAGTGGAATCTAAGATCAAAGAATTGCAAATAAAAATTTAGAAATATGAATTTTTTTTCAACAATTCCTTCGACGCACAACACAACACAACGAATGTTCTCGACATCAACAACACAAACGAGAACGAAGTGATTGCTATGCCAGCTATAAATAATTCAATGGAGTAGATTCAAAGCCCATGGACTCAAGATGAATAAGTTTACTTTAATTAATAAAGTTATCGTTTTTTGTTTTGTTAATTTCTTAAAATGTTTGACTTGATATTAATTTTTATTAAAAAATAACTTAAATGGATATAAAACTAATTTAGGACCTGATATTTGAATGAAATAATTTCTAAATGTAAAATTGCGAAATATGTGACGTCACACTAGGGAGGGGGGAGTCTCACAAATGTGACTTGCTGTGACAAGGACGGGGGAGTGGTCAAAAAATCATGAAATTCGCGTGACGTAATTTATGGATAGCCCCTTATTACAGATTGGATCAATATGTGAACTATGGTGATGTCTGGAATTAACTTGAGCGCCTGGTTTGGGCTTAAAGTGAATAAAGTATTTTTGATTTTGATACAACCATACGTTTTAATACAGTTAATATTAATGTAAACCGCCACCAGATGGCGCTAAACTAATAATAATAAATATTAGGTTCCAAATTGTATTTTAATGCGGACGAAGTAGCGAGTAGTCCCTAGTAATTTAACTACAATTTAAAATAAAAATGTAAATATGTTTTTACAGTCATAACATTGCCGATACTTGAGATGTGTACTCTGATTAAATATGAATATAACAAAAAAATCGAGTATACATAATTGTGTTTATAAAAATAAGACCGTGTTTATTTTACAAAAATAAAAACTAAAGGAGGTGACATAAATTATGCGCTTTGCTTATTCACTTGTTAATAGGTAAATAGTTAAAAACTATCTGCAAAACATCCTATTCTAGCTAGACCTAACTAACATCATAATAGCGGATATTTATTTATTCATTTGTTTGTTTGCTACTTACGCTTTTAGATCTTAACTACTCATCCGATAGTCATATAGTTTTGCATACAGTTTTAAAGGGTACAGAAAAGAGCGTAGAGTACTTTCGATCCAGGAAAAAGTACTGTTTAAATCTATATTAATGCGAACAAACTTGCGGTCAAAAGCTGTATACATACTTTTTTTTAATTGTAGCATAGCAAAGTGACTGCACTATACCTGATGGTGAGTACAGTACAATCTAAAAACAATGCCGACTACCGAGAGACACGTCATCCCTCGCCGGTCGCCGTTGTCATGCCGGCCTGCGTAAATGTCCCTTCACGTTACGCTTGAAGGACCCCATGTTATAGGAAGGAGGGAACACACGGGCCGGGAGATTGTTCAACAGCTTCGCGGTACGGCAAAGATAAGATGCAATATCTATATGTTGTTATACCGCTTCATTTATCACTATGATAATTGCTACACATAAATGTTTTTAATGGAAGAAGCTTTTATGCTATCTATTTTACTAACAATCTGCCACAAGATGGCGATAAGTTCTATTTCATTGTAAAGTTTCCTACTATAATTTAACCTGAACGAAGTCGCAAGCAGTTGCTAAATCCGTATAAATATAAACATATATTCGTGTTGTTTCAAGTATGTACGAATGTAAGAATACTCATCGATAGTTTTATTATACAGTTATTAGTCGCACCGGACATGGTTTTCTTTTACTTTTGTTATAGTCTTGAATATGATCAAATGTATCGCAAAAAACATTAAAAATTTGAACAGGATCTTAACGTTTAGTTACTTCTTTTGTACTGTAATTAAATATAATTTAGTATAATACATAGGAGTATTTGATAAATTAATACTAATATATTTTGTTTTATCAATTTTGATTATAAGGAGGACTTTGACACACACAATAAAAAATATAGGTACTTCTCCAAGAAAATCTTCAGTTCTGTTAATGACTACGTCCGGTACCACTACGACATACCCGAGAGGCGAGACTACGACGCCACCGGAACATTACTAGCGCCGCCATATTAGAGATATATCGGGGAAGCCACTATTGACCTGCGACACCGCGCTATTGACTATATCGGGGGTGTTACTAATGACCTCAAACGCTATTGGTTGAAGTTTTCGGCTGTTTACTGTTCACCCTGGTGTGAGACGTCATTGGTTGGAGTTCGGCATATAAAGGGCGAGATATCGTTGATCTGCACGCACTTCTATGTGGAAGTTATTGTAAGGTGAAGCTCTGCCCGGATAAATAGTCACAGTGCCTACAGAGTGTTATTGGTTTCTCTGACCGACCGGCTAACTATTCGTATTTTGTAACAGTACTTAACTAAAAACAAGATTGTTTTTATTTCCTATCCATAATTGAGACTCATGCAAACACTTTAATTCACCTGAACACTATGCTCTTCCAGTGTAAAATGGATAATTTCTTGAAAATGTTTCATATATTATTTAATTTCGGTTTAAAGAAATGTATTTCTCAATAAGAACATAGTTCACTTAATGATTATTAATGTTTAAATTCATTTACCTAATCATTTAAGAAATTAATTATTTTCTAATAATTAAAATATTGATTATTTAGTACGATGCTTTTAAATAATTTTTAGTATATTAAAATAGTTATGTTATGTTAATACACTAAAAATTGTTATATCATAGGAGGCAAACGAACAGGTGGGTCACCTGATGTTAAGTGATCCCACCGTCCATAGATACTAGCAACACCAGGGAAGTCGCAAGTACGTTGTCAGCCTGTGTTTGGGTGCAAGTGGGAGAGAGGAGGGGAGGGGGGAATTGGCTTCCGGCGCTCTCACTGACCGAACGAAACGCAACAATGCAACACCTTTACTTCACGTTGGTTTTCTATGAGAGGGTGGTACTACCCCGGACGAGCCTACCCATTCATGCGGAAACCAGTAATAACTTCAGCGTGGCTCTACCACCTACAAAACTGTACATTAATTAACGTCATCATAGTAATTAAGAATGTATGTCCTTTACAAACGACCATACAAAATCCAGTTAAATCTCATTGATTGGCTTTGTTTTTAAAAATATCTTTTGTAAAACACATGAGTAGAGCCGCGGATATATCAGCGTATCTACATTAGATAATATAATACATTATAAAATATATTAATTACCTGCCTCTATAATGCTAATAAAAAGACATTTATAATTACGTTAAGTTGATTTATATCGAGTTTCAAAATTATTAAAACAGTTTATCTGTAGTTTATTATATTAATCTTCAATATTATGAGAATTTTAAGTATTATTAACAAGGTGGAGATTAGATACGTAGATAAAGAATATATGTCATAATCGTTTGTAATATATCATCTGAATGCCCTTATAAACCCATGTACGATGCAACCTTACATTTTTTTTACCAAATAAAAGTTTCGTAGTACTCCGAAGACAAGTTATTCATTTTTGATGTTCTAAAACAAATTATGCTGCAAATCTTTATATATAAATTTCTTCTGTACGTGTGTATGTCGCTGAACTCCTGCTAAACGGCTGGACCGATTTTGGTGAAATTTTCTGTGCGTGTTCCAGTGGATCCGAGAATGCTTTAGATAATTGGACCCGGTAGGTGACGCTGCGGTTGACTTTTAGGATTTTTATTATCAAGGCAGAACAACGTCCGCCGGGCCCGCTAATCTTGTATTATATATATATATATATATATATATATTCATATATTTTTTTAATTTTTACGATTTTGCATTTGAGCAGTTAATGGCGCTGTGGTCCAAGATGGTAAATACGCTAAACCTAAAGGGCTCCTAAGTGCAGTTGCCTGAAGATACCAACAGATGCTTGGCGTCAGATTTTTCAACTTTACGGCGGTTGCTAACCAGGCAAAAACATAGAATAATCTCTATCAGTATATTATGGTTTTAACACGATGTCTTCCTTCATTCACCAAATGCTCCAACTTATTCCCAAGGATTTGAACTTAGTGTACGACCATAGTGGACGCTACAATCGAGCGACGAGCGGGACGTCGCGTCCGGCGTTCCTTTCAAACATATGCATTAATACGCGAGTGTCCTGAGCGGCGCGCGAGCGTCGTTCTTGGACGCTGAACGTGCCACACGCGTCGCCACGCTCGACGCTCGACTATAGCGTCCACTCTGGACGTACACTTCTGTCGACCGACGCAATGTCCAAACACACTAACAATTAAACATGAAATAGTTAGCTTTTCACTTGTATGAACCGATTGCAATTATGTTTGTTAGTGTAATTAATTTAGTTATAGTTATTTATAGTTTTCATATTTTATATTATTATAATGGTTTATTGGATCTAACATTATATTATTTTTACTGAGAAAACTCCGAAACCACGAATCCTGAAAAAAAAAACCGAAAATGCAGTCCTCGGGAATAGTCTAAAGTTGGTTAGTTTTTTGTTACATAAAAATGGCAATATAGCAAGCAAACCATGATCTTGAAGAACTTCGCTTTTAACCGCAACGGTGGTGCCGCTCAAGCAGACACTATAAATAGCCTACCAAAGCTAAAGCCCACAGAAAAATTGTAAGGCTAAAAGATCCCGACAGACTTCGTAACTATATAATAATAATCATAAATAAAGTGGTACAACAAAATAATCCCAAGGAGGGTTGATGTCAGGCAGGCGGCCGATCGTAAAAATTAAGCGAAATCATAGTACATGTTGTACCGACCCTATTTATGTGAGATAAGGGTAAGGAAAAGAAAATTGTAATTAATTTAGTTCTTTAACATTTTTAATCAAATGGCAAATACAGTCCAAGAACTGATCATAGTACTAAAACTGAGGATTTATCTTGTCTATTAAGAGTTATCAGATGCCCGCCTTGAATTTATCAACATAATGAAAGAAACTATATAAAATAAATAACTATATAAAATATAGTTATTTAAAATATAGTTATTAAAACTATATAAAATAAATGAAAACACAGTAAAGGTGACTATTATGACGGAGTTGTCCACATCCATGATTAGACGTTTCCTATGTATTGAACAGAAACAATTAAAATAGTATTACCACAAACCTTCAAGTCACTCTCTTAAAGTTAGTCAAAACAATATATCTAACGAAAAAAAAAACAATACACTACCACGATGAGTTCATACATGAGAGAGAATTGATTGTCTGCTAGTTACATCATGAATTTATTCCGAATTTATTCAATATTATAATATACTGGACTACCTACGTTTGAGATAAAACAAACACGCATTATAACGAGAATAATCTATCAAAAATGTAATAACGCAGACACCTCTCTAATATATAAAGTTAAATAAACAATAAAACTGATATTTTTAATTATATATTTAAGTATTAAAAAAATGTTGCCATTTTTCTATTCGAAGTTTTACTCTGAGACACACTCGTGCTCAAAATATTAATTAGTTAAACGCTTCTGTATTCTTTGGGTGTGTGGTACAACAAAATAATCCCAAGGAGGGTTGATGTCAGGCAGGCGGCCGATCGTAAAAATTAAGCGAAATCATAGTACATGTTGTACCGACCCTATTTATGTGAGATAAGGGTAAGGAAAAGAAAATTGTAATTAATTTAGTTCTTTAACATTTTTAATCAAATGGCAAATACAGTCCAAGAACTGATCATAGTACTAAAACTGAGGATTTATCTTGTCTATTAAGAGTTATCAGATGCCCGCCTTGAATTTATCAACATAATGAAAGAAACTATATAAAATAAATAACTATATAAAATATAGTTATTTAAAATATAGTTATTAAAACTATATAAAATAAATGAAAACACAGTAAAGGTGACTATTATGACGGAGTTGTCCACATCCATGATTAGACGTTTCCTATGTATTGAACAGAAACAATTAAAATAGTATTACCACAAACCTTCAAGTCACTCTCTTAAAGTTAGTCAAAACAATATATCTAACAGAAAAAAAAAACAATACACTACCACGATGAGTTCATACATGAGAGAGAATTGATTGTCTGCTAGTTACATCATGAATTTATTCCGAATTTATTCAATATTATAATATACTGGACTACCTACGTTTGAGATAAAACAAACACGCATTATAACGAGAATAATCTATCAAAAATGTAATAACGCAGACACCTCTCTAATATATAAAGTTAAATAAACAATAAAACTGATATTTTTAATTATATATTTAAGTATTAAAAAAATGTTGCCATTTTTCTATTCGAAGTTTTACTCTGAGACACACTCGTGCTCAAAATATTAATTAGTTAAACGCTTCTGTATTCTTTGGGTGTGTGGTACAACAAAATAATCCCAAGGAGGGTTGATGTCAGGCAGGCGGCCGATCGTAAAAATTAAGCGAAATCATAGTACATGTTGTACCGACCCTATTTATGTGAGATAAGGGTAAGGAAAAGAAAATTGTAATTAATTTAGTTCTTTAACATTTTTAATCAAATGGCAAATACAGTCCAAGAACTGATCATAGTACTAAAACTGAGGATTTATCTTGTCTATTAAGAGTTATCAGATGCCCGCCTTGAATTTATCAACATAATGAAAGAAACTATATAAAATAAATAACTATATAAAATATAGTTATTTAAAATATAGTTATTAAAACTATATAAAATAAATGAAAACACAGTAAAGGTGACTATTATGACGGAGTTGTCCACATCCATGATTAGACGTTTCCTATGTATTGAACAGAAACAATTAAAATAGTATTACCACAAACCTTCAAGTCACTCTCTTAAAGTTAGTCAAAACAATATATCTAACGAAAAAAAAAACAATACACTACCACGATGAGTTCATACATGAGAGAGAATTGATTGTCTGCTAGTTACATCATGAATTTATTCCGAATTTATTCAATATTATAATATACTGGACTACCTACGTTTGAGATAAAACAAACACGCATTATAACGAGAATAATCTATCAAAAATGTAATAACGCAGACACCTCTCTAATATATAAAGTTAAATAAACAATAAAACTGATATTTTTAATTATATATTTAAGTATTAAAAAAATGTTGCCATTTTTCTATTCGAAGTTTTACTCTGAGACACACTCGTGCTCAAAATATTAATTAGTTAAACGCTTCTGTATTCTTTGGGTGTTATTACTGCTATGAGTCGCAATATATAGTTAGATTGGATATTTGTTTTATAATCGAGTTTTATTTTAGTATTTTTGTAATATTACTGTGAATTTATGTAGAAATATTCATATATTTGAATTAAATCAAACGTATTTAACTTTCATCAAAGCGAACGGACTTAGTGGCCATAACCACGGACCAAACATAGTATAATATCTGTAGAAGATGAAAAATATGGTATGAAAAACTGATGAATATTTTCTTTAATAAATCTATTTCAAATTATAATATATATGTTTAAAAGATGTTTATAACTATCCGAGGTAATTTTTTACAAAATTGCTGATTGAATTTGAAGATACACTACAAACCGTACGAGACATGGAGTACAAAATACGCACAAGCAGACCAGCATAGCTTTACGTGCGTAATTCTGAATTGCTAGTGTACTTGTTTGCTCTATGCTAACGTATTAATAAATTCCGTGATCCAAAGAATCGGCACAGTCGCGTGCGAACTCTTGCGCAACAGGCCGCTACACGGCCGTAACTTAGGATAAGCCATTTAAAACAAGAAGTAAGTTTTGATTTAATTTATAAAATAAACATTTAATAAAGTTAACGTTTTGTTTAATGGAATTTTGTAATATTGTTTTTGGTAAGGAAGAAACAATCTTAAAGATATATATTGTCAGATACAGATACAAATTTATTTTTTAAATATTATGAATATACATCAACAAACTTAATAAAAGGCAAACCATTAACCGATTAAATTTGTGAATATATATAGAATGTAATAATATCTGAAAATACGAATCCCAATCATAATTTTTTATTATTCAAAGGAAGATATTTTACTTTTAAATATTATCTCTTATTGTTATATATTATATCATAATTGTGCGTACAATAAGTGCAAAGTCGGGGAGGTTTACTAGTTATATATATATATATATAAATAAAATGGCTTGCATACTACTGTCATTCATTATTAATACAACAAATAGCATCTGTATCTGTATCTCATACAGTATATGTAAATATTATTAACAATATTTTATACTGACTCATACATACATACGTATATATACATATGTATACGTATACATCAAGTTAATGAATCTATCCCGAAGATTAACCGATAACAATAAAATGTGTGAGACCCTCATATGCATATTTTATACAATGATATTTATTTACTAATTAGCGAACACGGCAGACGTTGTTCCGCCCTGACTATAAAAAAATCCTTGACAAATTATATACCAAACCCTTTCACATGAATCACTTTATCTACTGGTGGACACCGCAAGAAAATCCGTTCAGTAGTTTTTGAGTTTATCGTGAACAGACAGACAGACAGACGCGGTAGGGGACTTTGTTTTATATATATGTAATGATGATGATTATACATATAAACAGTAGTGACATGTGAAGTCTTTGGTAATATATTGCCAATAGTTTTGTTATCCTAACCAAAGGCCAACCAGATATTAGTACAATTGGTAAAAACTGAAACGAAGTTCTCAAATCTTCAAAAACATTACTATCATGAGTAATTGTTAAAGCTTATTATATAATTTAAGTTAACAATATATCTACTATGAATCGTATATGATTGAAATGATGGATCTTGAATTACTCCAGCTTTCTTTGAAAGAAAATATCGCGATGAAACTATAAGATGGTGTCAGAACTTTTTATAATTCCCGCCTGCCAGCTATCATTTTCAAGTTGAGAATCTCTCGCCATTATATATCCAATTAAAGATATATTCAGATACTTACAATTTAGATCCAGAGCCTCTTCAGATGTAGCATATAGCTCATTTACAGACAAGTGTTATTATATTGGGTTCCTTAATACAGTTTCAAGTGTTGACCACAATCTCACCTGATATGAAACGACAATTTAATCTAAGATGGTAAGCTCTCTTAACCTAAAGGAGGACTGGGTCCTAAGTGCAGCTACGAGAACATACCAACATGTGCTTTTTCAACTCTAGCTAACCAGGCGGGCTTAGAAAATATCCTACCACAAATGTATGGTTCATATCGCGATGTATTCGAACTTAAGTAAATCGACGCATTATCCAAACACGTCATCAACTGAGCAATTATCGCTACAAAACTATATTTTATCATAATTATGGCCAACTTTTAAAATATTAAAAATCTTTATGTATGTTCCTTAAAATATTAGAAAAGAAGAATCAAACCGGCCCAACAGATACTGTGGATTACACATTTATTACAAAAAATAATGATTTAAGCATAATTCATGCTCAATTAGTTAATTGAGGATATATGCTTATGATTTGAATATCAATCAATATATTCGATAATTGAGAACTGTCAAAGCTAATTTTTTATTTTATCTTTTTTCGTAATCTCGACAAGTGACGCGTTTCTCAATTTGTCGTCTATAATTTATTTGACAAATTACTTATAAGTATTCAATAGCATGTGTCTATAAATGTTAATTTTATATGTATTTTTGTTGCTGACCTTTGACGGTATACCCTCTATTATTAAAAAGTAATATAAATTATACTTAAAAATGTACACGGGCTTAGGATTCCTATTTTAAATGATATGAGGAAAAATTTTATATTAGATAAATAAGTAGTATTATTACCATCACCAGACTGCTTTTATAACCCATGAATCAAGCATTTTCTATTTCGCGAAGTTTTAATAAAAGGTCAGAATAGTCGACGGTTGTCCCAAATCGTATCTGTCTACTAATGCAATCTCCTAGATTGCACCACTATAGTTTGATCTTCAGTTTTACGTATCATTTTCAGTTATACTACACAGGCCGTAGCTCTATCTATCCGGGGCATCTCAGACTACCTTTACAATACTTAAATGTATAGTTTAAAGAAGAACTCATCCCGCGTCACCAACTTAGTTCTTCAACAACCACGACTGGCCCATTGCTTATTTAACTTGTAAATCCTACAATGATATCAGTGAATCTAGTTCTATAAAGCAGGGATTCCCAAACTGGTTTCCGTAGAATAGTGATCAGGGTTCCGCCAAATTTATATTTATACAAAAACAAATACAGGTCAAGATTAGATGCTACCCCAGATATACGCATAGGTACAATTGTCGAACATGATACCGAACTATAAAACAATTTTATTTTTCACATTAAAACTTTAACTTAAGAATAATGTATTTCAATTATATTATACATTTCTCTACAAAAATGTTCTTATATAAATTTCAGTGTTGATTTGTAATCATTTGATATGGGGTTCCATAAAATATGAGGTATTTGGTTGGTGTTCCGTTTTCTTTAAAGTTTAGGAACACCAGCTATAGAGAAGTATTTATGCTTTCAATTTTATTTATGCAAATAATTTCCCAGTGTCTTACGTGTCGACAACGTATGTCATAATTAATACACTTAAGTA
The DNA here is from genome assembly GCA_036509395.1 of Antheraea yamamai. Taxonomy (NCBI): domain Eukaryota; kingdom Metazoa; phylum Arthropoda; class Insecta; order Lepidoptera; family Saturniidae; genus Antheraea; species Antheraea yamamai. The sequence goes on from AP028445.1 coordinate 11,653,736, forward strand.
TATTACAGAATAATCCCAATAACTATAATAACCGGGGTTTAAAAATGATAACTGTATTTAATACCATGAATACCAAATAACAATAACACTCAAAAGTCAGTTAATCATTGTAATTTATGTTAAAATATTGTTTGCTAATTATGATTATTATTAACACGAATTTGTTAAAATAATAATAAATCATCTTGCTAATAAACATAAACTACAACATCGTAAATTCAAAAACATAAATGTAATAAAACTCGATTATAATACATTTTTAAGTATAGAATTGGCCATTTAATAGCATTCAAATTAATAAAATATGTCCCGATTCACTAATTATATTATAATTAAGATATAGAAATTAAAAAGTTTCAAATGCATCTCAGTACTGGACTACGAAAGTGACGATAAGAGAATACTACATGCGGCAGAGATGCGAATGTTAAGATGGATGTGTGGTGTAACTAGAATGGATAAGATTAAGAATGAGTATATCAAAGGAAGTTTGAAAATAGCACCAGTGACAGTTGGTTAGCATAGTATGGACATGTCATGAAGAGAGATGAAAACCATGTAACTAGAAAAGTTTTGAGTATGATGGTGGATTGATATAGGAGTAGAGGAAAACCGAAAAAGGTATGGATGGATTGTGTAAAAAATATGTGTGTAAAAGGTCTGAATAATGATATGACATCTGATAGACGAAATTGGATAAGAGTAAGAAAATGATGATAGAAATGAAAAAGTTTTATAATACATTGTTACTGTTACTAGAAACAAACACACAGTTAAAAATACTCTTTACTAGCATAACGTGCTAAAAATTGAGCATAACACAATTGAAAATAATATATGTATTCAAATTTATTTTTCAAAATATGAACTTTGTTTTTTTTTGTTAATTCGCGTAAATCCATCTTTAAATATTATAGTGGAAGTGCAAAGTAACATCCAAAATTTTAAGTTACGAGATAACACTTGAATTTTGATAACATCAAACCTTTTACTATTAGAATTCTTAAAAATAAATTTGATGTATAAAATAATAATAAAATTTGCTATGAATGAGCTTATATCCTGGTCACAAGCGAGCAATATTTACGTTCCGACTAAAAAAAATGTTTGCTGAATTAATCAAATGCCTACTGCTTCTGCTTTTAACGTGTTGGACAACACCCAAAGGACAAATTTATTATATCATTATCTATACTAATATTATAAAGAGGTAAAGTTTGTGACGTTGTGAGTTTGTGGGTTTGTGAGTTTGTGACGCTGTGACGTTGTGGCGTTGTAAGGGGTAATCTCAGGAACTACTGGTCCGATTTGAATAATTATTTCATCGAGAATGGTTATAGGCTATATATCATCACGCTAAGGCCAATAGGAGCGAAGCACAGATGAAAAATGTTTCAAAATCGAGATGTTTTTTTTCTTTGTGAGAGCTTCTGCTGTGTGTCAGCGTTAGCCCAGAGTAGTAACTATTACTACGCGGACGAAGTCGCGGGCAGGGGCTATAATCTATATACTAATATTATAAAGACGTAAAGTTTGTGAGTTTGTGACGTTGTGGCGTTGTAAGGGGTAATCTCAAGAACTACTGGTCCGATTTGAATAATTCTTTCAGTGTTATATAGCTCATTCATTGAGAATGGTTATAGGTTATATATTATCACGCTAAGACCAATAGGAGCGGAGCAACAATAAAAAATATTTTAAAATCGGGGTATTTTTTCCTTTTGAGAGCTTCCGCTGCGTCTTGGCCCAAAATAACTATTCCACGCGTGCAAAGTCGCGGGCAGAAGCTATTAACCAATTATATTATCTATAATCTATACTAATATTATAAAGAGGTAAAGTTTGTGAGGTTGCAGGGGGTAATATCTGGGGAGTCGGAGAAGAATGGTCGAACGAAAACGTTTCTTACGAACGCTGCCTTAATTATGAGATATATATGATTGAGTTCTAGAGAAAAGTTGTAGCTTCATAATGCCTATTACCGCCCAACGAAGTGGGCACGGGTCGGCTAGTAATTCGATAAAAATGTTATCGATAAAAATTCGATAAAAAAAATAGTCTAAAATGTAGTATTCATATTTATTTTCATACTAGCTGTATTCGCAACTCCGTCCGCGTGGAAACTAATGTAAAAAAATAATGACTAATAAAATCATCTGATGTATTAAGTCCATTTACTTATTTACTCTTCTCTCGTACTTAAGTCGCGTCATCATTAAAATTACAATAACTTTTGATAGAGTGGACCGATTTTAATGAAATCAAGACTAGATGTTACTTGAGGATATGCTTTATAATTTGCAGGTTTTATAGTGAACGCATTACTTTAACAGTGATGGATGTTCATACAAAGAGGCAGACAGACATTTTTCAATATGATTGAAATGTGTTTTATTACTTATTCCTAGTTACCTGCAATATTTTTCACGAAAATCGAAAAAGTACAGACACGTTAAATTTACATTCTTATTATATGTATAGATTACGATTACAACTTTAGATATTAAAGTGAGATCTCACCCTTACTTATATTATAAATGCGAATGTGAGTTTGTTTATTGATTTATTACGTTTTCACGTCTTAACTACTACAACGATAATAATTAAATTTTGCATACATGTTACAAGGGATATAGAAAAGGCCGTACCTATTCTCCAGAAATGTACTCTTCTAGAGGGCTACGTCAATCCACATTATTACGAGCGAAACCGTGAGCAAAAGTAAATTTAATATACATTATAAAAATTGTTTTTTTTTTGTGAAAAATGTACCTCCTTAATAAATTACTAAGGAACCGAGGAATGTTAGAAACGAAAATTCAAAAGAAATTAATAATTCATGTAGCTTCTTACATCTGCTATTTTTATTACTTTCAACTGCCGAGACACGTTGACATAGCAACGAAATAAAATAATAATCATTACATAGTATAAAACAAAGTCCTCTACCGTGTCTGTCTGTCTGTCTGTTCGCGATAAACTCAAAAACTACTAAACGGATTTTCGTGCGGTTTTCACCAGTGGGGAGAGTGATTCATGCGGAACGTTTTACTATATAATTTGTCAAGGGTTTTTTAATAATCAGGGCGGGACAACGTCTGCCGGGTCCGCTAGTATAAATATAAAATAATAATACAGTAATGATATAAAATAATAATGTATAATATTATTAGTAAATATGTTGCTATTTTTCAAGTACAGTAATACTCAATTTACCCATATAGACAATAACTGGGATTCTAAATTTTACTTTTAGTTTCTGAAAGTCATATATTCTAACTGTTTCAAATCCTTCTAATTCAAATTGTTAAGGTATGTTTAGAAGAAATAACCAACTGAGCATTATCTATACAAAAATGATAGGGGTCTGCAGTTGAAAACGAATAACTATTGGATATATTTAATGTAAAGTTATGAAGGTTATTAGAAACTATGGTTTCTGTAAGCGCTACAGAGAGTTGTATTTTCTTGCCGTGGATATACGGGGCAAGCGGTATGGTGTGCATGCGTAAGACAACGCCTTATATCTACAAGCAGATTTGTCAAATATATTTCCTCTCCGCATTCGAATATAATTAATCAACGTTTTTAAAGTGTATCTGAATGTATCATTTTTTATTGTCTCTAGTTGCCGTCCCTCGCGTTGAATATAAGAGAAATCACTAAACAATACATTATACTTTACTGATTTTAAAATAAAATTAAATAATAACCAGCCTAGTAATATTACACAAAGAGTTTATACAAATTATGTGTGCGTTTCGCAAATTTACCAATGAGGTTTATTTCTAATTTAAAAATTATGTTCGAAGTATTTAAATGTGACCTTCACCTATATGTAATAAATTTTCAATACATACGATATACACTCAATGTACAACAATATACATATATACACACACATATATACAATCAATCCATCATCCATCCGAAAAAAGCAAAAGTGCACGAACTTTGTAATTTTAATTCAAGAAATATGAAATGCATTTCGTCATCTGTCTTTTAATAATAAAGATTTTTAATAATACATTTCTAACGTTTCGTGATTATACTAATTATGTTACAGTTATTTAAATACATTACAAAGAGAAATTTTGAAAAACAAGTCTCTTATAAAATGTACCCATTTCCTCTATGGTGAACAAATTTGACTTATACAAGCGTAATCCGGTGAAGTGTTAAGACTTTGCTTGGTCAATAGCGTAGTCAGTTAGAAAAAAAACTTATACAAAAGAAAGTAGACATATCCAATGACATTTTTTTTTAATATATTGAAAACTTGTTTACTATTCCCATCTTCAATAACCTTTTGAATAAATTTAAGTATTTTTAGATTTTAGGTAGCCGTGGAGATGTATTTATTTGAGCTAGTGTACTTTTTGGTACCTTTTAGTAGTATATAAGAGATTGATTATATTATCTGTAGGTGGTAGAGCCACGCTGAAGCTATTACCGGCTTCAGCATGAATGGGTCGGCTCATCCGGGGTAGTACCGCCCTCTCACAGAAAACTGACGTGAAGTAACAGTGCTCACATTGTTGCCTCTCCCCTCTTCCCTCCCTCCTCCTCCTCCTTCATTCCCCCCTAGCCCCCAAACACAGGCTAGCAACGCACTTGCGACTCCCCTGGTGTTGCTAGTGTCTATGGACGGCGGTGATCACTTAACATCAGTTGAACCACCTGTTCGTTTGCCTCCTATGACATAAAAAATAAAAAATAATTGTTTATTTTAAACGATCTATACTAATATTATAAAGCTGGAGGGTTTGTTTGTTTGGTTGAATGCGCTAATCTCAGGAACTACTGGCCCGATTTGAAAAATTCTTTCCGTGTTAGATAACTCATTTATCCAAGAAGGCTATAAGCTATATATCACGCTAAGATCAATAGGAGCGGAGCACAAACGATTTATGTTTCAAAATCGTTTTTTTCTTTCCTCCAAGAGCTTCCGCGGCGTGTTAGCGTTACCACGCGGACGAAGTCGCAAGCAGAAGCTAGTATGATATAAAACTGTTGTGTACAAGTTTCGATGACTTTTTCAATGAAGCTGTACATTGTTGATGCGTTAATCAAACGTGACTTATCGATTCAAGCAGTTACGAACAAATTGCAGATCTGACTCAAAACAAACACTATTGAATCTCAAGTAGAACATTTAACACTGTCTTGTATTATTCTTTTGTATTTTTTTGTTAAATAAATAGCTATAATATTTCCTAGCATGTAACTAAAACAGAAATACTTTATTCTATTTGAGCATCAGAAGCTCTACGAGCCAGCAATAGGATCATTACCAGCGATAGTTTTAACTGTACGAATATAGTTTACACTAGCTGACCCGTGCAACTTCGTCTGCACCAAATCGGTTATCACAGGTGCCAATTGTATTTTTAAACGCGAAAAATTTTAATACAGGTAACTAAAACCTTATTGCAGCCACACCATCGGTTTCCAATTGTGAATCCAAACTATCAAGGGACTCAATCAAACATATACCCAGATGGTATGTGAGAAATCTTTTAAAATAAGCCTACAACCCGTTCGTAGCAACCAACATATATTGGTGGTAATGTGAAAAAAGCTTTAAAGCTCTATGGACCCCCCAGTTTCTAAGGAAGTTCCTTTGCCTTTTTTGTAGACGTTTACTATACAGTCAGTAGAGTTTACATTATAAAATATCAAGTTGATAGAGTTAAATTGTAAATTAAACGATAAAATGTATTCATAAAATAAAATAATGATAAATGAAACACTGAATAATATCATAACTATTTTCAACTTGTATTAAAACTTTTTCACACTCCATTGTATTGAAGAAAACTATAAATATTAAAAAGATATGACCACGACGCGTCAAATGTCACTTGCCTATAACTATTTGTCTAAGAGCTAGCAACGGTTTCGAAAAAGAAAGTAAGCCAGTTTTTATATGTCTTTATGTTCTTCCGAACAGAGTGCGGGCTACCTGGCTGCCGGTAAACGTTACGTTTATTAGTGCATATCGCACCTTTACAGGGAAAAATATTGATTGTTATATAATTTTTGAATGTTTTGTTTTTTACTAACTTAGAAACGCTACTAAAACATGAAATTATCATTGCCAGACATTTTTGTTATTAACAATAATGTGCCCGATGCTATTTTTTTTGTAAATAAAATAAAGTATGTCCAAACCATGTTAAGATAGCTGTAATGTTAATATTATTTTTATTTATTTTTTAATGAAGGCTTAGTCGCCTTCTCGGCTATATCGCCTAAGTGACATACAACTATATAACAATAAGAATGACTATAAACTTAACAATAGCTTATATTAATTTGGTACAATTCTTTAGCATCTTTCGAAGTGGGGCCAGACAATAACAAATTGTACAAACCAGTGTGGAACGAACCAGAAGCATTAAGCCGAGATCTAATATCTTCGTTTCGAACACATTCTGCCAGGATGTGGTGCACATCATCGATGAGCTCACAACTCTGGCAGAGTGGTGATAGTACTTTACACATCAGGTAGGCGAACTTTTTACATGGGTTGTGTTCTGAGCGTAATCTTATTCCTGTGATTGCTTCCCGACGGCAAATCGTACTGTCATCAATCGATGGTGACCTTAAGGGGCGTGGCTGAATCGTTCTGTACCATATTCGTTTTGTTTTAGAACGCTCATCAAAGTATTCCTTCCAATGCGAGTAACAGCTATTTTTAAATACTGAGCATACATCCAAGTAAGTTGGTAAAATATTAATAGGAGCACCTTCGGAGGATCCTTCTCTAGCTAAAAGATCAGCTCTTTCATTCCCAGTTATACCTATATGAGAAGGGATCCATTGTAAAACAATTACTTTGTTCTTTGCTTTGAAATCTAGTAATTGCTTCAAAATAGTGTATGTAGGCTATCGGTATTCCTCGAAAAGTCGAAGTACATCGCGCTACGTGTTGAAGAACACTTTTTGAATCGGATAAAATAACAATCTTAATGGACTCAGTTGATTGTGCAAATGATAAGGCCTCTGCAATTGCTATTAATTCAGTGTGCATAATTGAAATATTTTCATCAATTTGAAATTTCATAAAAGTTTTGGAATTTGACTCAAAAAATGCGGCTCCTAAATAATTACCAGCTTTAGATCCGTCATTGTATATTTTAACAAAATTATGATAATATTTATTTACATATTGAAGACAAATATATCTTTAATTTTAAGAATATCATATCGACACTTTGGCTTCTAAATACCATCTCCATTTATTCTAATTATATTGTGCAAATCAATGTTATCGACCCAGGTGTGTAAAGTGAACATTTCATGTTTTATACTTGTTTGACTTGGAGTATTTTTATATTGCGAAAAAATAGTGGTCTTTTTCTTTTACGCCAATAGAGTGATTGGAAAGAGGTGGACAGTTCTTCTGACACATTAGTTAGTTCGTTCTTTTCGAATGACTTAAATTTAAATAGAATTTTGCCAGCTTAATATTGTCTCCTAAGACGTAACGGACATATGCTCAATTCGCTTTCCATAACATGGATTGGAGTACTTTTAATGAAACCCCCGATAATTCTCATGGCCTGGTTTTGGACTTTTTCAAGTTTATAGAGGTTAACTTGAGCACTACTATCATAAAGAAAGCTGGCATAGTCAATTCGACTGCGTGTAATATTGAAGTATAAACGAACTAAATGTTATGGATGAACACCCTAATTAAAACCGGCTAATGCTTTGAAAACGTTTAGAATCTTAGAGCTAGATACTGCAACTGCATTGATTATGTTTACCCCATTTTATGTATGATAAAGATAGCGATAATTGTGGAAGCGCCTGTTATAGACGCATGTATTCAAGATGACGTCAGTCTCAAGTCATAAGTCTACGTTTATCGTTGTTTTTCGATTACGGTGTTTACGGTGAAATCTCAATATCATAATGGTTAATAAAATGAAATATGTTCTTTCCAATGGAAAAAATAAAATGGTTTGAAATGAATTATTTTATTTATAAAGAATATCATCGGGCACATTATTATCAATAACAAAATTGTCTGGCAGTGATAAATTCATGTTTTTAATAGCGTTAAAAAGTTACTGAAAAAAAATGTTCCTTAAATTATTTATAACCCAAAATTATAACCTGTAAAGGTGTGATGCGCATTAAAAAACACAATGTTAACCGGCTACCAGGTATCCTGAATTCTGTTTGGAAGGGCATAATATATCTTCATTTTAAAGAACCAGCTTTTTTAAAATTCTCGTTCTTCCAACATTGCTGGCTCTTGTACTAAGGTGTCGCAAAAAAGTCTAGTTACATTAACTACAATTTTTTATCTTTCGTTATCCTGGAGAACCCTTTGCGTTTTATGGGGCAAAAAGTATCCTACATGTAACCTTGGAATATTAGTTATTATTGTGTCAAGTTTCGTTAAAATCGGTTCAGTACTTTCAGCGTGATGCGTGTTCACAGGGACAGAAAGACAGACAGACAAAAATTGTAAAAAGATTATTTTTGGCTTCTATATCGATAACAATGTCTACCCCGATCAAAATTTTCAAAAAATATTTAATGTACAGATTTGACCTTGCTACAGTTTTATTATAGTATTGATTAAGGCATTTTAATTTCAATGAATATGTAGAAAGAGGGTAACATCCATATACATCCATAACTACAATTCCCATACATTCACCCTATAATAACAATTTTCAAGTGGTAGAGCCACGCTGAAGCTATTACTGGATTCAGCATGAATGGGTCGGCACCGCCGCGGTAGTGCCACCCTCTCGTTGAAAACCGACGTGAAGTAACAGTGCTTACATTGTTGCGTTTCGTTCGGTCAGTGAGAGTGCCGGATAAACCTACCTCCCCCCCCCCCTTCTCCTCCTTCCCCTCCTCCAAACACAGGGTGGCAACCCACTTGCAACTCTTCTGATGTTGCAAGTGTTTATGGACGGTGGTGATCACTTAACATTAGGTGACCCACCTGTTCGTTTGCCTCCTATGATATAAAAAAAATACTTCTCGTTAATAGTACTTACCTTACACAATCAACGAACTTATTTTCCGGTAGTGTAGTGTTTTTTAAATTGTTTCTGTAAATAAAATGATTCGGTTCGCTTACATTTTCAAATTTTCATGGATGTATTGTGAGAGAAATTTCTCAGTTCCCATATTTTTAGTACCTATAAATGTAGTAGCTGATGATATTCATAGTATGATATCATAGGACATTAAACTATGGAAGTGAGAGTAACAGACTAACCTAACCTACACCTTCGTAACTTATAAATAATCATAAGTTAAAACTATTTATAAACAAAGCTAATGACTAATTAAATGTACTTAATACAAATAAAAATAATAAGTGAAGAAAAATAAACTCAAAGCGATGTCTTAGTAGTATATAGTCATTGATATACAAAAACCCAAGAAGCACCTTTAACGTCTCACAGCTGGTACACAAAAATGAGTGCATTATGCAGTCATTTCAAGAAGTCGCGCGTCGCTTGCGTTCTTGTACAAACAAATTTAAATCATTTAGGTAAGGTTGAATTTGCAAAACCATAAGTTAATCGCATAGCTATAGTCTCGCATCGCTTGCGTCCTTGTAAAAACAACTTTAAATCATTCAAGTAAAGTTGAATTTGCAATGTCATAAGGTTATCGAATAGCTATGGCTACGTATGTATGTATATTGGGGACTTTTTGCGGCCGATTTTGAGCGCTACTTTTATTCGAGACAGTGTGCCTTGGGTTTTTATATGTCAATGTGTATAGTAAACATTGTGATTATTTTAATCAGCTTTTATAATTAGCTTATATTATTTTAACAAAGAAAAGGAAAGAACAAATCATCAAAACAATGTAGTTGTAGGAATGTTCCTAGTTTGGTTTCTATAACAATATTTTCATTAATAGGTTTTTTTTTATTCCAGATAAATATGAAACGCCTCCTCTCAAGTGCGTTTGTGTTAACCTGTTTTCTTATACAAACCAATTGTACGGACAAATACGCAGATGAAAACAGGCCATATGAATTTGGATTTAAAATCGACGGACAACAAGACAGACATGAGAAAAAAGGTAACATCTTCACCTTGATTATCAATTCATATTTATACACGATTACACATTGTTTTGTACTAAATATATGAATATTTATTAAATTATTTACTTTAAATATATTCAAACGTGTATTTTATTACAATCGTATTTTAAGCAGCTATGCGACTCTTTCTTTATTATTAAAGATATAATATGACAATATTTTGTCGTATTTAATAGTTTTCTGTAAGTGATGGCCTTAAATTAGCAATAAAACCAATGGACACCGACAAAAATTTACATAATGAATTCATATAAAAAAACAATATAACAATTTGTTATGTTATTTTAAAGAATACAACAGACATTACTTAAGAATTAATATTTTTCTGTGTCATTTTCATGGTCATGTCACCGCTAACGACGTTTAATAATACAAACAATTTTTTTTAAATAATGTTACAATCTTTATCTTTATGTACATCTTCATTCGATTCATAATTTGAACAAACATATAAAATCCTATCAACATATAATCTTAAGGTTGATGATATCACCAGATGGATAATAAAAATCGAGTAATCATTAGTCAAAAATCAATAAATATTGTTATATCAGTAGAATTATAATCAGACGCTGAACACTCCTTAAGTTTTCCTTGTTACTAGGTTTCTCCTAAATTATATGGTTATATAATTGGTATTTATAAAGAAGGATAGTCTACCAATATATCTTCTAATAGATTGGAATTTCTTTTTATTTTGTTGATAACATGTCATTCGTAGCTAAAAAAAGGCAATAAACTTAAAATTCAAGTTCTGTGATGACTCTTACGAATATCAAATCAAATATAAATACCATACAATCGACAAAAGGCGATAAGGTAATTGGTCGTACTGCTCATAATTTTTTAATAAACTTTATAGAATTTATCTATCGACCACAATCTCACACGATGTTAAATGGCGACATGGTCCAAGATGGCAAGTGAAGCTGCCGGCACGCACCCATAGGCAATGATATTATAACTACATAGATACGTCATAATCGCTTCGACAGCGCCTTGTTAAAACTTGGCTAGTTAGCTTATTTATGATGACTGCCCCGTCAATCCGCCCGTATCTATGCAACATATAACTATTTCTTTTTCACCACCGATATTGGGAATGCGCTATCTTACTTCCACATTTTATTTGAGACAGTGTGGGGTTACGATATGACTTTACGTACGTGTGCGTTATTTGTTTTGTCAAAAAATCATACAGGTAACGTATCTTTAGTTACAATATCATTGACCTATAGGCCTTTAACTTGAGGATGGTAGCTAACCATACAAGCTTAGAAAAAGCCCTACCTACTATCATGCGCTGTTTTATCCCGAGGTTTTCATTCATTTGTCTCTTGTTTATTTTATACTTATAACTATGTAATAAATTATATTATACCAAATATGTATATAGATATTTACAAGACACGGCCTTAATAATTTATTCAACGTTACAGACAAGAATGGTATAATCATGGGTCAATTCGGTTTTATAACAGCTGATGATGTGTATCACGTCACTGTGTACGCTACGGATGAACAAGGACGCTTTAAAATTTTGTCAATGAAAAACATACATCTGAAGGATACAAGTAAGTTTATAATGTTTTCATATTTATCATAACTTGTATGCTCTATGATTTAATAATGACAACAGAAAACCATCGGAACCTTTATCCTATCAGTATCAGGCATTTCGATTGTATCCATCTATATCCGTAAAAACATAAACTCAAGAATATAAAAATCATTTGATATCCAGGATTAGCCATCAAAATTATTATAGCGATTCCGCAGCAACTGAATAGTCTGGTCTGAATGAATAGTGGAGTTCGTGTCACTAAATCTCTCAGGAAACATTAGAAATAACGTCTCCAGACCGGTTGCTTTTTTGAATATGTTACCTGTTGTCAAAATTAATAGGATGGTTTTATTATTGTGATGCAGTCAGGCCGCCAGCCGAGGTTTATTGATACTTTCTTTACTCTAGCTGTGGGGACAAATATTTTAGTATATTTTATTTTAACTATAAATCATTCAAAAAGGTATTTCGAAATTAATTTTATTTCGAGAAACTTACCAACCTCCACATTTTTTCACAGTGGAAAAGAAGACACTAGGGTTACAATTTCAATATATGTAATAAACAATTCTTAATTAATTATGTTTGATCGGTGATCACCATTGTACTTTTCCGTAGCTTATTTATCATAAGATTTAAATGCATGATTCTTACCGATCCTTTACAAAAGTGGAAATATTATAAACGTAATAGGACGATAATTATACGTCAATTATATCTAGTTTGAGTATTTAGCGATTCGGTCATTTGTGTAAATAAAACAATTTATTGAATTGCAGAATCCGTTACTTCCGCGAGGCAAGGTCATTCTCTTCAAATACCGTCTACGCATCAAGTGCCCGCTATACAAGCGACTACGACGACTACAAGTCAACCAATCAAAATAAACGCACAAGAATTTGAGCCTGTATCTCTAGAACCACCCGCCAATTCATGCTCACACTGCAGTCTACCCACAACTTCTACTGCCGCTCCAAAACCTTTATTATCAGTAAATCACCCAAAGGCAAATATCGGTTACAGTACAGTGGAAAATGGTGTTGGAGCTTATGCGCTTCAAAAAACTCAATCACAAACATCTTCTGTTAAGTCTAATAACTTCTCATCCAACGTAGCAACACAACAAAACTCAATTTCTAGTTTGCAAAATACAGTCAAATCCAGTCAACAAAACTACGGCGAAGTAGGATTAGGTCTTCAACAAAATTCACCTTCTGTATTAATTAATAAACAAGATCAAACTTATCACTCAGTTTCTGAATACCAAAGTTATACAACTGCAGGGCAAAATTATCCAACGATACCTGGAACACAGCAAAGCTATGGATCCCAGGGAATAAATGGAAGACAAGAATATATACAAACTCCTACACAAAACCAAAAGTTTCCGACTTATACTGCTCCTGGTGAACAAAGCTATTCACAAGAGAATCAAAGGAATACTTTGATACAAGCCAATAACGGTCAAATAACTCAACAATCGGCTTCTGGAGCCCAGAGTTACTCAAATCAAGGACAAAATTATGCACATAAAAATAATGCAGAACAAGAAAATTATAGCAGATTAAACTATCCCCAAGGAGGTGGTACTCGGCAAAGCTATCAGCCAAACAGTGCGAGTTATCAACGTAATAATCCACAAGAAGGCCAAGGTCAAAATATCTTACAACCAACTATAGGACAAGGAAATAGCTATATATCACCACAGTCTCCTCCTCAAGAACTTGGTCCATCAAGCTCTAGGACTCTGGGATCAAACAGTCATAGTAATGAATTATACGAGAATAAAAATAATTATCAAGCTGTACAACATAATGTCGGGCAAACGCCGGGACAAATTTCAGCAAGTGGTAACGTTCCAGGAATACGAACACCAAAGCAGTTCAACGAAGGCGAAGCAGTCCCAGTGCGATCAGGTCAAAAACCTACTCTTGCCTACGCTCAAATGCAAATTGTTGATAGAAATACTGATATACACGCAAAAGCTCCCGGCGAAAAGGAAGGCTTACCAGAAGGACTTACTAAGAACGATATGGTTCGACTTCTCTATACTTTTAATTACACTTTAAGTTTTCAGGGTCATTTCGAAGAAGGCTACAGTAATGGTGTTAAACAAGGTTATTATTTTGTAACTGGACGAAATGGCGTGAGAACAAGAATTGACTATACAGCAGATGACAAAGGATTCCATCCCAAAATATCCCAAGATGTTCTCGATTTACAATCAGACGATGTCCCCAAACCAGAAACTGAGAAAGAAGCAAAATACGGTCTCAAGGGTTATGAATTTAAATGGTTATACTATCCACTAGACTCAAAAACACGATAACCAGTTTCTATTGTAAATAGATAATACAACTTTATAACTTAATTAAAGAATAAAATATAAGTATTTGTTATTAAATGTTACTATAATTGAATTAATTAAACATAAATTATAGTTCATACTGTATCCAGTACTGTTTAGAAATTGATAAACCTAATAATTATATAATTGCAAAATTTATGTGGTTATTTCTGAGATTACGTTAAAGTTGTTAAAGTTAAATAATACCAAATTTGGTTGCCTTTCGTCACAAGTATTCGTTACCTATGAATATTGCGAGACAGTATGCTATTATAACATCTGCAAAATTACTGAAATAAACTCGCTACGACAATCTATTTTTATTTCGTATACCCTGTAAAATTGTCATTTAATTCATAAAGACAAAAAAAGTATACTAAGTGCGTAATTAAGTATAATATATGTAAATATTTCTCTGACATTCTCTGAAATACAATAAGCGACACCTATTATTTTTATGTGGCATTACAAACTTGTTATACCTTCATACACACAATTATCAATACCTAGTAATGTTTTTAATATGAATGATAAAATGGCACTACATCGATTATATGTAAAGTTATTCAAGTCTTTTTTAAATTAATTTGATTATAATAAGCAAAGGTAATAAAGTATATAAACTAACTAAATACGATTTATATTTACGATTTTTCTAAAATATTACTTCTAACATGTATTAAGCGCCATCTAGTAGACTCATGAATCACTAAAAACTTGTTACGCTTTGAAACATACAATTATCTTAACCTGAGAAACATTTTATTATTGATTATGAGATGGCGTTGAATTAATAATCTATGAAAATATTACCCCTTCTATTGAATTTGATTCTGTAATAACTAAATATAAAATTATAAACAACGATCTCACCTAATTTTAAATCATGGTGCGCCTAAAAATGATAAGGAAGATAAAAAGCCTTCAAGTGGACGTACTGAAACTCGTCCAACGACCTTAAAGATTGATTTTCTATTTAAGGATAGTTAATTAGGAAATACTAGACGATGCCACAAAATCAGGTGACAATTTATTTAACCAAACGCTCAGGCTCTTCATAAGATTCGCCACCAAATCGTTCGGATGAGCCTCAGATTATGGTAATACTGACCCACTTACCCACATTTTCTGTTAGTTCACATTCTTGTCAATATTCTAAAAACGTAGTTTATTTTTTCTCATTAGTAACACACGTTAAAGGACTTTCATCAAGTTCTGAGTTCAAAAAACTACACTCTAAGCCCCAAGTAGCCACAATATTTCGTTAAAAAGTAAATTACAGTATACGTACATATTTCATAAGATATAGTCACAAATTAAGTAAGCAGGTAATTTTGTGCATTAAAAATCGTGTAGACAATTCATAGGCTACGATGTCTCTCTCTGGTATTAAGAAACGGGAAGGGTAACCAGATTATTAAGAAACGGAAGTATTCCAATGGTACTAAATATTACTTTAATATAGGGAGTATTGTATAATATGCGAACGTAACTCATGAATGAATTTCTTCAACTACCTGAAGTTACTACCACAGAGGTTACTACATCAGCCGGTCAGCGTGCTTTTGGCGGGAAATATCAACCAGTCCTACCAAAGCCGGCGCGTGCGCGACACGCGTTCTGTATTCAAATTTCAAACCCGATGCGATCGCGACCAAAAAGTTTTATCTCTCAAACTTCTCTTATAAAATTGAACACCTCTCTAAATGGAAGATATTGAGAGCGCACCTCATTTCCTATTGTAACAATTCACTTTAACGTAGTGTGACCATGCTTTGTTAATTCATAAAAGGAGTGTCAGTTCTACTTTCTTAGACAAAACGAACGGAAAAAACGAAACTATTACAACAAAACGACCTCTTGTGAATACGAATTTAAGAAATTAAAGGTTTATCTAAAATTTCACTGGAACTTGCCAACTTATAAAAGAGAATACATACAAAAGTAAGTTAATAATATTTGCCACAGTATTTTATTTATATATTTATTTATATTTTAAAAATATTACATTATTACTATAGAATTGTCTCGCGAGCTTAACAGTAAGGATAATAAATATTACACAAATAACAAATTTTAATTTGTTGATTGTAAACCTAACACCTAACTTAACATACTATTATATACTAGTTAAAACCTATAATATATTGTCTGTACGATACATAACGCCTAACATAAATGCAGTAATATTAATTTCTGCTTCAAGCACAAATTTCGCTTCGAGGTTAATAACCAGGTAAATGTTACAATAAAATGCTAATTAATATTTATAAAAATGACCCAATATTTTGCATTTTTATGCGTCATGGAAAGATAACAGAAATTTCATCAACATTTTGATTTCTATTCTCACTACCTACTCAATTTGGGCAATGTTCTCTGTTAAGAGAAGTCTTGTAAACTATCGAATTTCTAAATCTAAATCATCCCCGTACATTAGTAATATATAAGTACACAGTACTGGATCGATACCATAGTGGATATAGCAATTGGCAAACAATTAACAAACCATTCGCTGTGTCTCCTTTAGTTTAAGGAGCTTGCAAGTCGTTATGATAGCAACGAGAGCCAATTGATTGTAGACCTGTTGCTAGTCACCACCGTTTTTGTATTTTACTGTAGTTGTCATCAGCTACAGTGCCATCACTTTATCGAGCTATAATAAAAAAGTAAAAACTAAACAAAACATTCTAGTAACAGTGAATTATTCAATATCGTTACATCAGTAACATGTACCTTACAAAACCGAATGGTCGGCTAATATGAGCATCAATCATTTAGTTACAATTGTGTTTACATCACGCTTACATCAAATGTTATATTCAATTACGTATTTATAAACAGCTGGAACCTTTACAAGCATTATACTAAATTACTAGCCGTGCCCGCGACTCTGTCCGCGTGGAATCTAATGTAGATAACAGTGACTGATAAAATCATCTGAACGCATTAAGTCTATTTATTTACCTACTTTTCTCTCGTACGTAAGTCGCGTCGTCATTAAAATTACAATAACTTTTGATAAAGTGGACCGATTTGAATGAAACAAAGACTAAGTTACACTCGAGGATACGCTATACGATTTTCTTGTGAGGTTTTATTGCAAACCCAGTACTTTAGCAGTGATGCGTGTTCACAGAAACAGACAGGCAGACAGACAGACATTTTTAAAAATTATTGAAATGTATTTTATTACTTATTCCTGGACACCTGCAACATTTTTTTCACGAAAACCAAAAAAGTACAGACACGTTAGATTTACATTCTTATTATATGAAAAAAGATAATATACTTTATCCATACTAATATCTTCTTATATATACAAATATAATGACAGAGGCTTACCGTTGCTACTAACTACTTGCTAGATTTTGATCAAACCATTTTACTTTTAGACATTTAGCCCTTATCTGCAACAAAAGATAGCTTAATTGAATACAGAGTTATTAGAAGGGCAAAACTACCATTTTTATAAGTACTGCGCGTTCAACGATGTGTATTTGGGGGTATTTGGGGCAAGCGGTGTGGTGCACACGCGCAGGACAACGTAGACAAACTCGCGGACATTAGTTAGTTATAAATGCGAAAGTGAGTTTGCTCATTAATTACGTTTTCACGTCAGGAGTACAGAAAAGGGCTTAGGGCATCCTCCATCCAGAAAAAGCTATTCTCAAGGGATAAAGCAAATGTACATTAACGCGAGTGAAGTTGCGAGTAAAAACTAGTTTATTATAATTTTCTCAAAACTTTATGTCTATACTTATAACTTGTTTAATAGACATTTATGCAATTTTTAACAAGAAATAGATTTTTTTTTCTTTGGATACGTAACTTTTAATACTTATTAATTGTTGCTATGTTGTTAACTTTCGTTCAGCACTATATTAGAATAATTTTAGAATGGAACAACTTGTATAAGATTCGAATGCCGAATCACCATCGTCACACTTATTTCTATCGCAAAGCAATAGTACTTACGATGGGATATTCTTGATCAAAAAGTATAGTTGGTACTAACTATCACACGAGAAATCCCAACATAGTCTTCGCGAGTAGCAACCTATTATAACCGGTCTCAGGACTGCGGTCCTATTAAGGTTGGTTGTACATAGTTATAGACTGTAGTACCCATTTAACATGAGGTCGACGGCACTCTTGTTTGGTACTTCGTAACATAGAAGTGACAGAATAGCGATGAGGTAAGAAAGGATAGATAATTAGTAATTACTAGCGGGCACGGCAGACGTTGTCCCGCCTGGATTATAAAAAAATCCTTGACAACTTATATACCAAAACGTTCCCCATGAATCACTTTATCCACTGGTGAAAATCGCATGAAGATCCGTTTAGTAGTTTTTGAATTTATCGCGAACAGACAGACAGACAGACGCGGTAAGGGACTTTGTTTTATACTATGTAATGATTTAAAGTCTTCTTCAATATATTTAGTATAAGTATAATAAACAGCTAATGTCTCCCTCGTTTGTAATATTCAATAAAAAATTGTGAGACCTAAACCATTACAGTAATTTCCGCGACCGATGTTTCGCCAAAACAGTAGTACGATACCGGGAATCGCTTCCAAGTCATATTAAATCAGCCAAGTCACAGCATTTTTTCAAGCATTCGCTACACAGGCCTTAGTTATAGCAGTTAAATACATAAAACAGTGTGTGTGTACTTATGTACACGCGTTAGAATTTATACTTCTTTGGCGTAACAAGATAAAAATCTTTTTAAAAATTATATCTTTCGCCTTATTCTACGTTTGTAGAAAAAACGACACTAGCAATAGAAAAAAGTTATTTAATCCATTGAAAGTTTTAATACAAAGAAATACAAACAACAAATACAAAGAAACAAAATGTTGACTACAGCTAACTTCAGGGTGTCGGTTTTTCGTGACGGTGTGCGCGCGCATCGTAAAAATTTACTTTCATCATTTTTCCCTAACGCGCCAAATGAAGTATAACATCAAAAATTAAACATTGTGTAAACCTGTATACCGATCACGGCTCAAGGACTAGTAAAATTTAAGTCCTCCAATTAGATAAGGTGCGATGTAGAATTAACTGTCTCTGTTACTAAGATAAAAGTATTAAATATCCGTTCTTATTTGAAATAGGTAATATATTTTCAGATAAATAAAAAACTTATTTTTTCATTGTTTTATTGAAACTTTATAAGAATTTGGAATTCACTGAAAACGAAACCCCGAGAGATTTGTATTTAAAAGGAAAAACATTGTTTACATATAACATGTACTTTCGTACAAAATCAATATTACACAAGAAAAACCACAAAATTCCACCAAATAATTTTGACAGATATTATAATTAACTTCTGTTATGATATTGTCATAACATGAAAATATTCTTATGTACAGAAGCCCTAATTAATACTAACGAAAAATGAACGCAATGTATCATACAAAGACCTACGCATTTCTCCCACGTAAAAAAATATAGTACACCATACCGAACTTGGCTAACTATAATACATTAATATTGTATAGAAATCTGTTCATCGTACATTTATTATCACACAATTTCGAAACGTTTTAAAATATCATAAAGAATAGAAGAGAAATTATTTCTTCATGTAGTACTATGTATGCGCTTCTGTTTTATTGATTTACATTTATGTAAACACTGTTTACAATCACGAAAATTAGCGTGAAAATAAGTTACCACATACCTACGCACATGTTGAGTTCAGGTTCGATTACTATGTCACTAGCCGATTTTACTAGTAAAATAATATATTTGCTATATTGAAGACATTTATTCTTACACTGTTTTTTCCAAGAATGACATAGAATGTTCTTTACTTGTTTTTTATATAAATTTTAATTATGCAAATCAAAGAGGTTTTTACATCCTCCAGCCCAAACAAAATGACCAACAAGAATGAGAAAAAATACAACTTAAAATATATACTAAAACTAATTTTAAGAATATAAATAACAAAGAAATTAATAAGAAGCTTAGGTATAATTTCTAATAGAATGACCCCTCTCTTTAAACTTAAATTGAGAGACTGACCGTAATAGTCTTTAGCTGAGGCATCAAAAACAGGTCTAATAGGCGTAGTCGCACTTGATTGCTTAATAACTGCATGATGTGGTAGGTATAAACCATTTTCACATCCTTCAACTTCTTCAATTACACCCTCTTTATACCAATTCCGAAAAACCTCATCATATTTTTCTATCATACCTGTTGCTTCCAGTTTTTTTGACACAGTGATTAACCGCTTACATGCCAAATCTTTATTATTACAAGTAAGTTGTCCCGGATAACCTTCTTTCCAGGGCAAGCGCACTTCATAACGATCCTCATTATTCTTCTTAATAGTGGATTTGAAAAATTTTAGTGTTTCGCATTGACTTTGATCAATACCTTTGGAGTCCGCGGGTTCTTTAATACCTAAAGTTTCCAAATCCCATAATTCTGATAAAGAAAAATGATTATTGAAATAGCTAATTTCATTGTAAGTCTGCAGACTGGGCACTGAACCTTGCAACGCCCAACCAAGTTTGGTTTCAATTGCTACTAAGTTGCCTTCAATTTGTATTAGATTACCAGTTAATAAAAATCCTAACACATCTGCTCCTAGCAATAATCCTACATCAACTATGTTTCCGGCTCCTTTGTCACTAATATGTATGTTCATATTTTGTATTTTCGTGATCAATCCCTTATCAGTTAATTTAGGCAGTGGGCCACATATTTTGTTTTTATCTAAAGCAGACATTTGTAACTGATACGTACCTTCCAAATGTTCAATAGAAAAGTTGTAAACTTGATAAATACCCTTATTAGTTTGAATGCCACCAAACAAGAAATGAGTGACAACCTCATTATTAATTGGTTTCATACCCAATGTTTTAACTAAATCTTGTCTAATGTAAGACCTCTGAGCACCGCTATCTAAAAGAGCCCTAGTTATAACATTATTATTATTATATACAATTCTAATTAAAACTGTTTGCAAAAGAGTAGTTTGCAAGTTACGTTGACAAATCATAACTCCTGTAGAATCCTTCTTATTTTTAACATCACTGTTACTTGGATAAGCTTCTGGACACATTACAATCAAATGACGTTTACTACATAGAGGACATTTTGGATAATTTCGACAACGTTTGCAGCTATGACCTGTCTTTAAGCAAACAAAACATGCATTTTTCTTCTTTAAAATATCTCTCTTCTGTTCTAGTGAAAACTTACTAATTTTGTAACATTCTAGGCTATGATGTGAGTTCTTGTCACAAAACAAACACGATACACGAACCGTGTTTTGTGTATTTATATTCTTTTTCTCGTTAGTAATAAAACACGCTGCGGTTGGTTCCTCGTAAGAGTTACTGGGGCTTTGATTGAAACCGTCTTTCGCTGTCAAAATTCGTTCTTCACTCTCAACCTCTAGTTTTATAAAGTTTAGTAATTCTGATAATTGAGGCCCTTTACTTTTATCGCGAATCCTTTCCCAAGCCTTTAAAACGTCTGAAGGAACTGCAGACTTAACCATAGGTAGAAGCATTGCTGCATACTTGTCAGACGTCACTCCAAGGGAATCCAATGCATGCAACTGTGTTGATAATTTATCATATAAAATTTCTAATTTCAAACTCTCTGATTTTCTGGCTAAAACTAACTGCAGAAGACTCCTGATATAATGTTCGATCAAGAGATCATCGCGAGCAAATCTTTCCTTTAATTGCTTTAAAGCTACTTGATAGTTCTTACTGGAAGGCGGATAGCTTTCAATCAGTTGACGTGCTTTAGAGTGTGGCTCTGTTGCTTGTATAAGGTATCTAAATTTGTCAAACTCGTCTATTCTAGGATCCTCGTGAATTTTTTGAAATTGACCCCAGAATGAAAGCCAATTGACGGGTTGGCCGTCAAACTTTTTTAATTCTAATTCAGGTAACCTAAACATACGTACTGCGTTACCATTGTCATTTGATACTACCGTAGCTCCGCTATGGGTCCCCACCTCATATTGTTCCTGTAAAGGTCGAGAGACGTTGTCATATTCGGAACTTAAATCGGCCCATCGACGTTTATAATCCTCTGCGGTTTCCAAGTCCAAAAAAATTATATCTTCCGATTCATCTGACTGGAACCATAACTCCTGGATTTGACTGTCGACTAGGAATAACTGCTCAGCCTTTTCCGTACAGTATTTAAACAAAGACCTAATATTAGGCGTATGGTCTTGCAATGCCTTCAGCAAATTTTTCTCTGCACTAGTAAAAAATCGTCTTGCTACTGACCTTTGTTTTTTTAAATTCTCCATTACGGTCGCCATAATTATTGAGTTCAGGTTCGATTACTATGTCACTAGCCGATTTTACTAGTAAAATAATATATTTGCTATATTGAAGACATTTATTCTTACACTGTTTTTTCCAAGAATGACATAGAATGTTCTTTACTTGTTTTTTATATAAATTTTAATTATGCAAATCAAAGAGGTTTTTACAGCACATGTATCTATAACAAATTAATAATATAGGATAAAATACTCATAGACAAAATTTTATATACTATATAATTCATAATATATATACTTACATATAAATAAAAATATTATCTTCAATATATATGTTAATGTTATATAAGCAAATAGTATTAACAAAATCTGATACACTATGTATTTTGTTGCGTATATCTGTATGTATTTACGTATGTTTGGTAGGATTCATTTCCGAACCAGCTGAACTGATATAAATGACATTTTTCGAGAGACAAACTCCTTTTTAAGATTTTTTTCGAACTGATTAGATTAGTTAGCTTCACCGGACTAATTCCTTTTTAAGAGTTACCTAGACTACGTACGAGTATCATTACACTTTTAAATACAGGCTAAGCAGTAATAAAACGTAACAGAGGTAACTTATAATCAATAAAAGAATTGTAGCAGTAATGACAAAGATCAATTGTAAAAAATATAAATAGAAATTATGCCGACTACAATACCAAAACAACACTAATAAAACTAAACGGCATTAAGAAGTGAAAAAAAAAACTAAATTATTGCCTAAACTCAAAGGACAAGAGTGTGTGAACTTTCTTTATGTCAACAAAGTATTAAACTAACCTACTTATATACATAAATGTGGGTTACATAGTTATAGGCGGTCCATAATTATTTTAAAACAACAGCAAACCGTATTCACGATCCGAAGTCACGGGTACCATATAATAAATACATAGATCCAATACTCTGCGGTCATTTTGATATCAAATTAAAAGCTGCGGACAAGGATTCGTCATAAAACACTCTCCCTGTTGGGGCCGCCGCCTGTCAATATGGCGACACCTCTCGCCCTCGTACGTCACCGGCCCGCGGTTAGGCGGGGTGAGGTGGAAATGAGGAGAGACGTGAGGCGAGGCGACGTTCCCCGGCGGTGGGCGGGCGTAGTACTCTCGAAGGTGGTAGCGAGAGCGCCGGTAGCCCGCCTCGGTGACGACAGTCGGATGCCGGTGATGTCTTGAAGGGGCCTCGATGATGTGCAATGTGATGCACGAGCCAGCCGATGAAGGTGGTAGATTTTGAAGCGGAGGTCGGGGTGGTCGCAAGAAAACACGTGGTTCTCGTATAATGACCGCGTCCCCGAGCCAACAGAGCACTACTTACTAACGATGTAGACTTCTCGATGTTACTATTCAATGTTATTGCGATGACTTGTGCAAGCAAACTACTCGATATTATCTCAATAAGATGTACAAGCAAACTATCTCGATGTTATTGCGATGACTTGTGCAATCAAACTACTCGATATTATCTCAATAAGATGTACAAGCAAACTATCTCGATGTTATTGCGATGACTTGTGAATCAGACTACTCGATGTTATCTCAATAAGATGTACAAGCAAACTATCTCGATGTTATTGCGATGACTTGTGCAATCAAACTACTCGATGTTATTGCGATGACTTGTGAATCAGACTACTCGATGTTATCTCAATAAGATGTACAAGCAAACTATCTCGATGTTATTGCGATGACTTGTGCAATCAAACTACTCGATATTATCTCAATAAGATGTACAAGCAAACTATCTCGATGTTATTGCGATGACTTGTGAATCAGACTACTCGATGTTATCTCAATAAGATGTACAAGCAAACTATCTCGATGTTATTGCGATGACTTGTGCAATCAAACTACTCGATGTTATTGCGATGACTTGTGAATCAGACTACTCGATGTTATCTCAATAAGATGTACAAGCAAACTATCTCGATGTTATTGCGATGACTTGTGCAATCAAACTACTCGATGTTATCTCAATAAGTTGTACAATCAGACTACGATGTTATTGCGATGACTTGTGCAATCAAACTACGATGTTATATCAATAAGATGTACAAGCAAACTACCTCGATGCTATTGCGATGACTTGTGCAATCGAACTACGATCTAGTACCGCACCGACCGTGCTTATAAGCAAAATCGGGCCGGCAACTAACGGTATCCCATTAGACGTCGTGGCTCTATGCGTTGGCTCGGATATCGCGTTCCTATTTATTTATCATATTTATCATATTTTTACATATAAAATGTCTATAATATCAATTTCTTATTATCTATTTGCATGCAATCTATATTCTAAAATTTACATCTTATATCTATCTTACATATGAATAAAGTTATCTCTATATTAAGCGCCGTTTCGCACTAAACTCTATATTCTATTCTATAATTCTATATAACTCTATAATAATATTATTACATAAACCTTAACTTATATTCATATGTAAATCTATTTTCAGTGTGTTAAAATTTACATCGATCTGTATAGGGTGACATAATTAATCTCTATATATATTCACATTCACATTCACTCGATATTCAATGTTACATATCGTTACGTTATGTTCGCCAGTTATATATATATATATATATATTCCTTGTCATAATATTAATTCCATTCATATTTTATTTTAAAACGATACATAATAAAATTAGAAATTTCTGTTTACAACGCCGTTGCGTGAGAAATTACTGTAAAGCCATAAAGTCCCGTTCGACTTGCAACTTTCAACTATTGTTTGTACAATTACCATAAAATAAAATATATTATTTTATTGGGCTCGTTCGGGTACCGTAACGTCATAACGAATATTATTCGGCGGACCCTATTCAAGTATATTGCTTGAGCAATAACCATTTAACAGAAAATATATTATTTTGCTTTATTCAAAGGCAAAATCCACCGCCTAGTCTCTGGGAATTATTACAAAGGTAAGCCGGTATATGGCTGGAGTCATTGTTCATAAAATTACTAAAAACCCTGAGATCGAAGACGTCCGTTATGAGGAACCGTTGTAATATTTTATGTACCTCTATAACCATTACGTTTGTCTATATTAAATTATACAATCTTCCATATTTGACGTTCTATATGATCGTATAATTCTTGCTATGTAACGTACACTTCAATAGTATATAACGTGTGTAACTCTATCATATTCTCTCTACGAATGTTTCCATGCACACACGCTATATATTCCATACGGCATAATTTTAATCTAATCTATCATGTAATTCCCTACTTAATGCGAATGTAATCTATAGTCCCCTATACTAACACACATAATTCTATACAATCCGTAATTCAATAATTCTATGCATGATTCTTACATATCCATAATTCAATCCCTATTACTATACATATCACATCTATAATTCCATATTCAATAACTCAATACATACATAACATACCTACAATTCTATATCCAATTTATATATCTATTCTATTATACTCGCATGCATTAAATCTAACAAAGTCTATATTAAATGTCGATAAATCTATATCTATGTTCTCTATAAAATATCAATAAACCTACGTATAAATCTATGTACTACTTATCGTGTGCGTCGCCAACATCCTCCCCCTCGTGCGCAGCACCAACTCCATGTCCTGGCGACGCCGCTGCATCTCCTCGCTCCGATGGTGTCACAGCAGGCTCGTCTGGTCTGTCGTCCATTGCTGCATGCATGGCCTGTCTTCTTGGTGGCAGCTTCCGTACGGTGGCTTCTTCTGGTATGGCGTGCGGTCCACCTCGATCCGCCATACTATTCAAGAATTTCGCCATCGTGTTGAGATCAGGATCCTCTCCATCCATCTTGTCCGCGGTGTAGTCGTACCAACGGAACTTCAATATAGTTGGCATCTTATCTGTGATGCTCTTCAATATTGCGGGCGACTGTAGATATTGTGGTTTTCGCAGCCCTCTTATTGCTGCGACGGTGTTATTAATGCAGCTTGCCAGCATGCATATATTGTATGCGGAATCGCTGATCACTGGCAGTCTCCTTATTTTATTCAGTTCTGCCAGAACCAGGGCGTCCGCTCTTCCATATGACCGTCGCAGCGCCTCCATGATCTCCTCGGGTGTACTCTCCGAGAACAGCAGGCTGCGAACTCCCTCTCGTGCCTCTCCCTTCAGTGCTCTTCTCAGTCGCGCCATGTTCTGCACGTCTGAGAAGAGCGGAGCGGTGTCATCGTAGACGGCCTCGAAGGCCACCCACTCTCTGCAGTCCCCTTCGAATGGTGGTAGCTGATGCACATAATCAGGTTGTGGCATCATTCCCTGGTGTGCAGTCTTCATCGCCTCAGCTATGGCTTGGGCTAGGCTTCTATGTTCATGACTCCTTCCATGTTGACCATCAGCTTCGGTGGTGGAGGCAGGAGTATTCTGTGTACACCGAACGTCCTCTATGTGTTCGGTGTTTCCCTTGCTTTTGGCCTCCGTGCGTCCCGCCGAATCCCGGATCCAGTCTCTGACCTGGTTCTCCGGATCTGCTGGCTCCTCGATAATTGAGTCATTATCTTCTTCCTCGATATCTGCTTGGATTATTTCCAAGCGTAGCCTAGCTGCCACTGTCGCCGCTTGTGCCTCCCGAAGCTCCTTCTCAGCCAATGCTGCACGGGCCTCCAGCTCCTGTCGCCTCTTCTGGGACTTCGTGGATGCAGGCCTGTGTCTCCTCAATGTGGATGCTACGGTGACTTGCGTTGTTTCTGTTGCTGAGGTATCGTACGTCTCTGTAGAGCTGCTTTGTTGTACAGCCTCTGTTTCAACTAGCTGTTCGCTCTGTGATTCCTTCTGGCTCCTGGTGACCGGCATCTTGTCTGCCGCGAAGATCCGGCTCTCGAAGGACCAGCTGTTGGGGCCGCCGCCTGTCAATATGGCGACACCTCTCGCCCTCGTACGTCACCGGCCCGCGGTTAGGCGGGGTGAGGTGGAAATGAGGAGAGACGTGAGGCGAGGCGACGTTCCCCGGCGGTGGGCGGGCGTAGTACTCTCGAAGGTGGTAGCGAGAGCGCCGGTAGCCCGCCTCGGTGACGACAGTCGGATGCCGGTGATGTCTTGAAGGGGCCTCGATGATGTGCAATGTGATGCACGCGCCAGCCGATGAAGGTGGTAGATTTTGAAGCGGAGGTCGGGGTGGTCGCAAGAAAACACCGTGGTTCTCGTATAATGACCGCGCCCCCGAGCCAACAGAGCACTACTACTGACGATGTAGACTTCTCGATGTTACTATTCAATGTTATTGCGATGACTTGTGCAAGCAAACTACTCGATATTATCTCAATAAGATGTACAAGCAAACTATCTCGATGTTATTGCGATGACTTGTGCAATCAAACTACTCGATATTATCTCAATAAGATGTACAAGCAAACTATCTCGATGTTATTGCGATGACTTGTGCAATCAGACTACTCGATGTTATCTCAATAAGATGTACAAGCAAACTATCTCGATGTTATTGCGATGACTTGTGCAATCAAACTACTCGATGTTATTGCGATGACTTGTGAATCAGACTACTCGATGTTATCTCAATAAGATGTACAAGCAAACTATCTCGATGTTATTGCGATGACTTGTGCAATCAAACTACTCGATATTATCTCAATAAGATGTACAAGCAAACTATCTCGATGTTATTGCGATGACTTGTGAATCAGACTACTCGATGTTATCTCAATAAGATGTACAAGCAAACTATCTCGATGTTATTGCGATGACTTGTGCAATCAAACTACTCGATGTTATTGCGATGACTTGTGAATCAGACTACTCGATGTTATCTCAATAAGATGTACAAGCAAACTATCTCGATGTTATTGCGATGACTTGTGCAATCAAACTACTCGATGTTATCTCAATAAGTTGTATAGACTACGATGTTATTGCGATGACTTGTGCAATCAAACTACGATGTTATATCAATAAGATGTACAAGCAAACTACCTCGATGCTATTGCGATGACTTGTGCAATCGAACTACGATCTAGTACCGCACCGACCGTGCTTATAAGCAAAATCGGGCCGGCAACTAACGGTATCCCATTAGACGTCGTGGCTCTATGCGTTGGCTCGGATATCGCGTTCCTATTTATTTATCATATTTATCATATTTTTACATATAAAATGTCTATAATATCAATTTCTTATTATCTATTTGCATGCAATCTATATTCTAAAATTTACATCTTATATCTATCTTACATATGAATAAAGTTATCTCTATATTAAGCGCCGTTTCGCACTAAACTCTATATTCTATTCTATAATTCTATATAACTCTATAATAATATTATTACATAAACCTTAACTTATATTCATATGTAAATCTATTTTCAGTGTGTTAAAATTTACATCGATCTGTATAGGGTGACATAATTAATCTCTATATATATTCACATTCACATTCACTCGATATTCAATGTTACATATCGTTACGTTATGTTCGCCAGTTATATATATATATATATATATATTCCTTGTCATAATATTAATTCCATTCATATTT
Organism: Antheraea yamamai; assembly: GCA_036509395.1. Classification (NCBI taxonomy): domain Eukaryota; kingdom Metazoa; phylum Arthropoda; class Insecta; order Lepidoptera; family Saturniidae; genus Antheraea; species Antheraea yamamai. The sequence continues at coordinate 11,682,589 of AP028445.1, forward strand.
TATTTTAAAACGATACATAATAAAATTAGAAATTTCTGTTTACAACGCCGTTGCGTGAGAAATTACTCTAAAGCCATAAAGTCCCGTTCGACTTGCAACTTTCAACTATTGTTTGTACAATTACCATAAAATAAAATATATTATTTTATTGGGCTCGTTCGGGTACCGTAACGTCATAACGAATATTATTCGGCGGACTCTATTCAAGTATATTGCTTGAGCAATAACCATTTAACAGAAAATATATTATTTTGCTTTATTCAAAGGCAAAATCCACCGCCTAGTCTCTGGGAATTTTACAAAGGTAAGCCGGTATATGGCTGGAGTCATTGTTCATAAAATTACTAAAAACCCTGAGATCGAAGACGTCCGTTATGAGGAACCGTTGTAATATTTTATGTACCTCTATAACCATTACGTTTGTCTATATTAAATTATACAATCTTCCATATTTGACGTTCTATATGATCGTATAATTCTTGCTATGTAACGTACACTTCAATAGTATATAACGTGTGTAACTCTATCATATTCTCTCTACGAATGTTTCCATGCACACACGCTATATATTCCATACGGCATAATTTTAATCTAATCTATCATGTAATTCCCTACTTAATGCGAATGTAATCTATAGTCCCCTATACTAACACACATAATTCTATACAATCCGTAATTCAATAATTCTATGCATGATTCTTACATATCCATAATTCAATCCCTATTACTATACATATCACATCTATAATTCCATATGCAATAACTCAATACATACATAACATACCTACAATTCTATATCCAATTTATATATCTATTCTATTATACTCGCATGCATTAAATCTAACAAAGTCTATATTAAATGTCGATAAATCTATATCTATGTTCTCTATAAAATATCAATAAACCTACGTATAAATCTATGTACTACTTATCGTGTGCGTCGCCAACACTCCCAATAAAAAAAAATAGTGCGTGGAGTCCCTTCGTAATGAGGAAATGAAAATAGGAAGGGGTAGAAATTGATAATTAGTAAAATCATATTGCTTCTTGAGACAAACTTTATTAAGATTGCTTACAATTCACAATTGATCGCATCTTTTAATTACCATTTTCGAGTGGAGATATATCCAAATCTATAACATTTATAATGGGATTATGATAACTAAAGTAAGATACGAAATGTTTGATTATTTTTCTAACTCTGTCTTTTTCTATTCCCCCTCCCCAGGAGCGTTGAACGTTCAACGCAACAGTGCTTTCATACCCCCTCCATGGAAGTCGCATTAGAAGTTTGACTTTTCATTATATATAGGTAATCATATTTTTTAAGTTTAACAATGAACAATGCTCGAACAAACAACACCCGTACCATACTTGTTATGAGAACCCTATTATGGTGAAGTCCAAAATCTGAGTAGCAATGAGCAATTGTATTCAAGTTGTTTTTAGAATGCATAACACTAAATCTGCTCATAAATGTCGCAAATAAAAAAACATCCTGCCGCAGTTCAGCCATCATTCGTTTGTTTTTATCCATTACGAACAATAGTCAGCCGAACTACTTTAATTAAAGATTTCATTTTTCGTAACACATACCAAAATATTCACTACTAGCTGTTGTCCGCGGCTTCGCTCACATAAATATAGATTTGACCTATTACTCGGGGACAGCACATTTTTTCTGGAGGATTTAGTACATTCGTACTCTATTTACTTTTCTATAATCAAACAACCTGACAACGTGTACCCAAAATTTAAAGATGTAAGAGGTTGAGAAATTAAGGCGTGAAAGGGTAACAAACAAACACAGTTTCGCATATATAATACAGAATCCTAATTCTTGAAATCTTAATCACTTTTAATAATAAAAAATTTCAACATACAATCGAATCAATACAATGCAAATATAATCAATAGCTCGTATTCAAATAACAGACATATTTGTCCATCGAGCTCTTAAATATAAAACGCAATTCATATTGAAATCTGTCATATCCTTAAATATAGTAAAAATTATATTTCAATATTTTATTAGGCATATTAATCTCATAGACTAAATTTATGATTTTGTTTTCTATCCATGGTTCAATTTTAATTTCAATTCTTTAATTAATTTTCGTTTTCTTCATTTATTTTTGATTAATTTCAAACGTTAATTTTTTATCTTAACTACACCGATGGACATATTTAGATAAACACAATGAAAAAGAGCAACAAAATTTTAAAATTTCTTAAATACTTTACTTTATTGAATTAAGTAATTGAATTAACATTTTTGAACACCAAAAAAAAATTAGACTAAGCGAAGGTAAAAAAGAGAATTTTGACCTTACCTAATAAAAATTGTATATTGCTCTATACACTGTTTTTTTTTCATAGCTTCAGTCTAGTATCTTTCCTTTATTCTAATTTATTGTCATTGACTGTTGACTGTTGTGTTTTTTATAGTTTAAAAATAAAATACGTAATATGAAATGTTCTAATCTAAATATGTGGCATAAAAATTCTTTGACATTAAAACAACATTTCATTTTATGCATAAAATGAATATTAATAACTTCCTAATAATAAGGACTTATTAGAATTATGAATTTGAAACGATCATTTCTCTCGATTAAACAGATAATGATTTTAATAATTTAAAACAAATAATGGTTCAGTGATAGCGTGATCGGACACCACGTTGGGATTTCTGTTCGAATCCTGCTAGGTCCGAACTTGCAATGAAGAAAACCGTTGCAATGTATGTAATGCACCTATGTTCTGGCATTTGTATGTAAAAACTATTTACTCCAGGATTAACATGATACGATTTCACTTGAACTTATGACCAAGATAGTAACCCAATAAAGTATAATAAGATAATATAGTTGTGTAAAAAGCAATATAAAACATAATTTGAAATAACGAAGACGTTTACATGAAATATGATTCTCTTTTTAATTTTCAACAAATATTTCTAGGAGATAACATAAAAAATCGTGTATGTAAATTTAAACATACAAGAAATGGTTTATGTTATTAAATGTATAAATAGTTCGTCCACCACATAAAACTTAGCTGTAAATAACATACAGTTAACATCATTTACAGTAATGTAATTTATATCCAAACTACTTCCTGTTGCATGCCCCCTAATTTCTAATTACGAAAAACGGAAGCAATAAAATTTATTCTCTTTGATTACAAATATTCAAAGACACAGATATATTTATAAATTACCGTTATTAATTAATAAGACCAAGTGTCGCGTTTATTACGGTGTTATTGATATTTCTGTAGCAGATTTCACATTTCTGTTCGGTCGAATCACTGAGGTATATACGATTCATACAACCTTCCCACAAATATTATTTTTTCTAATTCTTAAAATTGGATATCCTTAAAGCTGATATACGTTTTCATTTATTCCTATCGATCGATATCGTTACATAACGTTTTGAGAGTGTTATATGATCAATTTAAAAACTTAACGAGTCTTCCGTACAAAAATTCACCTTCATTTTCATACCTTAATATACAAAATTAAATATACTAAAGGATAAATTATATATACATTTTCATTATAAGTTCATTATTAAATACCACTAATTTATGTATGTATTACCAATTCTAACAGCAGAAACTTAGAATTTCCTACAAAATGTTCACTTTCGTGACATAATCCCTTTCTAACGGCTAGCTAGATTTATTTCAAAGCACAGCCTTAAATATTATATCTTCAATTTCAAAAACAAACAAATTTCATAAAAACACGTATTTCAAGAAATGAATTTCGGAAAACGTTAGGTCTAATTATTTTTTATTTTTAAACTCTGATGTTCGTGTATTATAAGAATTTCAAATATAACAGTCACACTTTCACTCATTTAGAAAATAATAACCAAAAAGCCATTCTGATTTCTCTTAATCATAAAAGGTAACTATATCGAAAACCATTTCGCATATATATAGGTTTAAAGTGTTCCCGTCTTAGGCTACATCGTCATTTAAAATCAGGTAAAATATTATGATCAAACTTCTAATATAAAAAACTCGAACACCACTTAACAACAGCAAAATCGCTTATTAAAATAAAATAAACACTCAATAAGTACTAAAAAGCCCGCACAATCTCCGATATATTGCTTTTAAGCGAAAAATAATTATAAGTAACATAAATATATATATATACCAGCTTCTGCCCGCGACTTCGTTCACGTGGAATAGTTACTTTGGGCTAACGCTAACACACAGCGGAAGTTCTCAAGAGGAAAAAAAACCCGATTTTGAAACATTCTTCATTGGTGCTCCGTCCCTTATTGTCTTAGCGTGATGATATATAGCCTATAACCTTCCTCGATAAATGAGCTATATAACACTGAAATAATTTTTCAATTCGGACCAGTAGTTCCTGAGATTACCCCCTACAACGTCACAACGTCACAAATTCACAAACTTTAGCTCTTTATAATATTAGTATAGATATATATAATACAATTACAATTGTAAATTAGGTAACACACATTTAATGGAATAATTTTCAACCTTCACATTGTAATAATAATTTTGACTTGGTCTAATCTGGCTCAATAATGCCCGGTTTCTTTAATTTTCTTAAAAAATTCTTTAATTGTAGTTTATCTGTTCAAGAGCGTTATCGGTTTGATAACTTGTCAAATTGTGTTTCTGAACACACAATCATACGATAAACGTCAGTAAAATTCAACGATCCAATTGACAGTCTATTTTATGGATAACTTTGTTGAGTCGATAACTATTGCTAGTTTAACCGAGTATCTCAGAAGCCGGGAACGAGTGTTTTAATTTTTTTTATACATTACGTTATCATTTGAAATTCAAAAGTTATGTCATAATACTAAAACACTTTAGGGAAGTCGGTCAGATCCGTCAATGTGCTTATAAACATATTATGCTATATAATAGTTTCGTCTTATATCATAATCCAGGTTTAGATCAATACAAAGGATCAAAAAAATAAAACAGTCTCATCTAAGAATAATACTATAACATTTTCATATCTCAGTTTATTTTAAATAAATATGACCAATGTTAAATAATTGAGGTAGAATAAGTGAATATTAAAATTAATTAACTTATTTCGATTTTAATAAATTACGTACTAAAACTGCCTTTTGGTACAAAGAAACAGGTATTTTGAAGCATATGAGATTTCAAACCCTAACATGGTGCAATAAAGAATAAAATTATAAAAAAGGAATTTCGCATAAGTTTAGTCACAAATACAAGGCACTTTATAATGTGTTGAGAAATTTTCTATATTATTATTTTACACATTATTATTTTTTTAAACAGGACTGTTGAAGGTGTCAATAACGTCAGTGGAATGTAACACACACGTATATAACACATGTAAAATATTACACGTTATTTATATATGAATATTTTTTTGTTATAAAGTATTGCAAATTTAAAACCTTTTTTATTATGCTTAAAATTTCATTATAGGTCAAGTATAAAATGAATATAATAAAAGTTTTGTAAAAAAAACGTACAATGTTTCCAGAACTTTTTACACAGAAAGACTCTTTAAAATATAATTTTGATTTTTAAACAAAAACTATCAAATGCGAATAAGCAGAATTTAGTAATATAAATTAAAACTTATAATAAATATTCTATCAAGTTCCTTTCTCATGCCTATTATGTACAAATATGTAGTAATCTAAATTTATGTTCATTATTACCGTAATGTGTTTTACGTCCGCCTTATGATATTTCTGTGACCAAATAAAATTTACATAACTGTGGGATATTGGTAATAAAGTAGTCACTCTAAAAGCATTCTTTCTATTTAAAAAAAACTCTAAAAATTAATCTAAATATGTATTACTAGCTTTAGTCCGCGTGTGCGCTTGGGTTAAAATAGATTTGGTCTATATACCTCGGCTACAGTATTTTTATTTATTTATTTATTTACACTTTATGCGTTAAATACGCAATGGCGGACTTAATGCCTAAGGCATTCTCTACCAGTCAACCATTAGGTGGTGCAGAGATAAATGTCGGTAGGTGTAAAAAGGTGAGGTTTCCATGAAATTATGTTTAGCCTATTTAATATTACAATATATAAATAAAATATCAACACCAATATACTACATATATAATACATATATACTACACATATATAATACATACACATAAAACATCATAATAAATATCAAAACATCAACATAAGTACTAAATACAGATTAACCAGATAATTCTCTAAAGACACGGAAAGCCGACGTACCCTGAATATAAAACTGAAAGGATAGATGACATCCTGATTTATAAGGAAGCGCGTTCCATAGGAGAATAGAATGGATAAAGAAAGAAGAATATATAGAGGAGGAAAGGAAGGAAAGAAAGAAAAAAATAATAAGAAGAGGGAAGGGTAAGGATGATTAGAGAAAAGAAAAGAAAAAGGGGAGTTAAGAAGGGGGGGGGGGGGGGGGAAAAAAAAAGAAAAAAAGGAGGACGCGCAAAACCGGGGGGGGGGGGGGGAACAAAAAAAAGAGAGGGGGGTAAATAAAGGTGTATAAAAAAAAAAAAAAAAAAAAAAAAAAAAATTTTTGTGGAATTTTTTGTATTTTTTAAAAAGGGGGGGGGTTTAAAGTAAAAAAAAACATAAACAAAAAAAAAAATAAAAAAAAAAATATAAAATACAATAAAATGTTTTTTTTTTAAAATGAAAAAAAATTTTAAAAAAAAAAAAAAAATAAAAAAAAATAAATTTTTTTTTTTTTGCGGATTGAAGTTTGTCTATAGACCTCTGTATCTTTACCCCTGAGAACATGTATGTAACATTTCATGTTGATCGGTTGAGTAGTTTAGCCTAGTGTTGTCAAAAATCGGTCTTGGTCTTGCAGTATTGGTTTTGTTCTTGTATGTTCGTAAGACTACCTAATTGTAGCAAGACTAAGACTGACCCCTGCAAGATTTGACCAAGAGAAGAGTGACGCGATACACTTACGGTCTCGCAGATAAGTTAAAGTGAAATTGGACACTCTTGAATACTGGTTTTAATAGCGATAGTCTGTCGCTGTTAACAGACACATTTTAAATTAGACAACATTTATCTTAAACATGTTCCAAGCTCCTAATTCAAGTAAGCAATATTAAATGACAACCACGAGCCCACGAACGCTACTGTACCTATAAGAATTTGCGACAAATATATCACGGCATTGACTATACTGTTTGATCGCCGCCGCTGTCCAATGTTCGCCGACGCTTCAAAGAATAAAATAACTTTCCAGCAGCTCAGAGGAAAGTAGGTTTTTTTAATAGACTTCAAAAAAGGAGGAGGTTACTATGTTTGGTTGTGTGTATTTTTTTATGAAGTCTCCATTAATAAGAATAAATATTTTTAAGATATTAAACATGAATTTTATATAATTGTACTAATCGTTTCGTTTCAGGATCTTGTACAGGCTGTATCATTTTATTCTATTTAAATTCACAAAAAATATGAATACTACTAATTAAAGTCAATCATTAATTGCATTTTACTTTATTGTATTCGTTTTATTATTTCAAAATAAAATGCGACGTTATAATTAGATAAACATTTACAATCACATTTATCAAAGTTGAGAGTTGAGAGCTGAGGATCGAGACTGCACCTATTCTATATATAACTATATCCTCTACAATAATTATAAGTTTTGTGCGTTACATGACATCACCGTGCTTTAGCCTTTGACTTTTTACTTTTTTTAAAACTGTATTATAATTTACCAGTTTAGATTCCAAATAAAAAATAGCTAAGAATAATAACAAGTCGTGTCTACAGGTTTCATTCTACATAATACATAACGAACACAATTTCGAGTTTGACGCAAAAAGGTTACATTCTTTCTAAACCACGTCATCATCGCACATTTGGGTGAAAGAATTATAAACGCGAAAATCTATTAACGAATCTATATCTATACATATATATACTTATACGTGTCTGTACTTTTTCGAGTTTCGTGAAAAAAATTGTTGCAGGTGTCTAGAAATAAGTAATATAATAAATTTTAATATTTTTTTAGAAATGTCTGTCTGTCTGCCTGTTTGTACGAACGCTCATCACTGCTAAAGTACTAAGTTCACAATAAAACCATATCAAGAAAATCATAAGGCATATCTTTGAGAGTAACTTAGTCTTTGTTTCATTAAAATCGGTCCACTTTATCAAGAGTTATTGTAATTTGAATGACGGTTCGAGTTAAGTACGAGAGAAGAGTAGTAATCTATACTACTGAAGGATTTGTTTGTTTGGTAGAACGCGCTAATCTCAGGAACTGCTGGTCTGATCTGAAAAATTATTTCAGTGTTAGAAAGCTTATTTATCGAGGAAGGATATATATAAAACAAACAGGAATGGAGCAACAATGTAGAAAGTTTCAAAATCGGAGTTTTGTTTCCTTTTGAGGGCTTCTGCTGCGTGTTAGCGTTAGCTCAAAGTAACTATTCCACACGGACGAAGTCGCGGCCAGAAGCTAGTTTTATGTATGTTCCATAATTAAAACAGGATATAATATTACGGTTTCTTTAATTAAAAATTGTAACCATTACTTTGTATACAATATGTTATAGATACAAGGATATAAGCAAATTTCAATTTAGATCAACGTGTCAATGAAGTATTACTTAAAATAATATAATAATAACTGCTTATTTATTATAAAAACTTTAACGGATATTTAAGTACTTAAAATACTTACATATCACCTAAAATATACATAAAAAAGTCTTTATAGATTGAGTTAATATTTGAAATGTAAAGTAACGGCTTTAACTATAAAATATAAATAATTCTCATACAATTTCAGCATATTTGCTTTCGAAAATATGGCAATATTTTATTATAGATCAACTTTAATTGCCTTTAAGATATAAAATAATGTAAATTACCAACATTATTGAAATAAATACTGAGACACAATAAGCAAACCACAGCTACACCGCCAGTTACTCTCGTTACATTATCCAATTACTTATATGTATTTCCTGTTTTTGTAATAATGTTATAATATATTAATTAATATATAATCAATATAATAGTTAATAAATAAAACATATATTTATAGGTCATTTAGTGAAACTTAATGTAAATGATTGTAATTTTCTTCTTGGTCTTTTATTCCTAAAAACTTCTATATTATAGAGATATGAGTCCTTGTCATATAACATAATTTAAAGCAATGGGACTTTAAAGGCTTCTGTTGCTGTTCTGAGATACGTTCTTGATAATTGTGACTATTTCTGCAAATACTAAGAATAGCTCGCTTTAGTAAAGGACCGGCATGATTATTATATTAGAATTAATTATTAACTAACCATCGTACACGTTAGGTTATGTAAGACTAGTAACAGTTTTTTTTAAATTATAGTGTCACCATGTCAAATAATAATAGGTATATCCTCTCTGTTCACACATCTAAAAGTTGATTTAGTATAGCGCCTTTTAGTGGCCTATAGAACAATGGAATACAACAAACTATCTACCTGAAAAAACACATGTTCAAAATTTCATAGTTTTATAGCACACGTTGTTCGAGTTTGTTTGTTTCTTATACACTTAGTCTGGGCATAAATACTGTTACAATTAAAAATAAACAAAATATTACATTTGAATTTGGAATCTGTCATTTTTATATGATTATTCATTGAGTTTTCTCATTTTGGCGCCAATACATTGTACAATATTTTGCGATATTAAAACGGAGCGGGGTGATAAAGATAACCGAATCGCTGTGATTGCATTACACAAAGTTGGTATAGAGTCAAATGCAATATTTAATACTATCCATACGCTCGGTATTAATAACATGTTTGTGTACCGGGCTATTAATAGGTACAATGACACCTCCTCTGTTTGTGACAGAAAAAGATCTGGCCGTCCACGTAGTGTTCGTACGAAAAAGGTGGTCAAAGCAGTAAGGGAAAGAATTCGAAGAAACCCTGTCCGAAAGCAAAAGATTTTATCTCGGGAGATGAAGATAGCACCTAGAACCATGTCGCGTGTTTTAAAAGATGACTTAGGACTTGCAGCCTATAAGAGACGTACTGGTCATTTCTTAATTGGTAATTAAAAAAAAATAGAGTGGTAAAATCGAAACTACTACTGAAGCGGTACGCAAACGGATGAGAAAATTTTTACAATTGAGCAATATTTTAACAAACAAAATGACCGTATTTATGCTCAAAGCTCTAAGGAAGTTTCCCAATTAGTCGACAGAGGGCAACGTGGGCACTACCCGACTTCAGTGAAGGTTTGGTGGGGTATTAGCTATGAAGGAGTGACTGAGACATACTTTTGTAAGAAAGGTATCAAAACATCGGCACATGTATATCAAGATACCATTCTTGAGATGGTAGTGAAGCCCTTTAACAACACCATGTTCAATAATCAAGAATGGTCCTTCCAGCAAGACTCGGCGCCGGGTCATAAAGCTCGGTCTACGCAGTCTTGGTTGGAAACGAACGTTACGGACTTCATTAGAGCTGAAGACTGGCCGTCGTCTAGTCCAAATCTTAATCCGTTGGATTATGATTTATGGTCAGTTTTAGAAATTACGGCTTGCTCTAAACGCCGTGATAATTAGAGTCCCTAAAACAATCCGTACGATTGACAGTGAAGACTTTTCCCATGGAAAGTGTAGTGCTTCTATTGATTCTATTGAGTATTGGTATTGGCAGCCAATGGAGACAACTTCGAATAAGCTTTTTATATTTTAAATTATATATATTATATTATAAAAATAAATAAAATTATATTATACTAGCTGTCCCCCGCGGCTCCGCACGCGTTTTTTTTTTAAATGTATTAAAGAAATCTAAAATTGTAAGTAGGTGTGTACATTACAGAAATGCTGTTTCAAAAACATTTGTAACTACGACACGCACGCCATCTACTGTAACATGTAACGTGTACATTAGATATATGAATACTAATAGTATATCGAATGGGATGGTATTTTTCATCAGCAATATACCTGGAACTTCAACCAGAACCGTACCATGGCAACGTATATAACACTAACGTTAAAGAAATCTCTCAAAAGGAACAAAATGTGTCCGATTTTGAAACATTCTTCATTAGTGCTCGGCTCCTATTGGCCGTATCGTGATGATAACGCCTTCCTCGATAAATGAGCTATCTAAAACCGAAAGAATTTCTCAATTCGGACTGGTAGTTCTTGAGATTATCGCGTTCAACCAAACAAACAAACTCTTTAACTTTATATATTAGTATAGATTATAAAAATAATAAATGTTATTTGTAATAGAATTTTTTTTTTTCTTCGGTTCAGTATTTATGGCAAGACTAGGTACATATATTCAGCAGGTTCAGGGAAATAACTGTTCAGGGAAGTAGAATGTCAAATGTTTATTATATACCTCCATAATAATTAATACATGTTATATAGTTACATCTATGGTTATAAGTATCAAATTATTAATATATTTTTATCGTCATCATGACTCGCTATTATATGTGATTTTGTTATTCTAGGGACGTGTTCCTTTTCACTATCGTTTGATGTTCCATTGTACTTACACTTTCTATAGTAAACACAACCTTATAAGATTGTATATATAAGTGGTTACGTTTGCATTGTTTCGTGTCGACAGTGTATGACGTCTTTGACGTTAAATTGCGTTAATTAATTTCAATGTTGCATGTAATTTAAATAATATTTCTAAGGTATCCATGAATTGATATATCTACTATATAGATATAGATATATATTACTCATGTCCAAATACAAAATGTTATATGGATAATCAATATAATTTACGTACAGTCCTCGTCAATCTTTTTGGCCGATCTGAATATAGCTGTAACTTCGGGCTTGGGCATAATATTGTCAAAAATTTACACATATTATTAAACAAATTCCACTGCCACGTCTGTATGCGTGTCTGTTCGCGATAGACTCAAAAACTACTGAACGGGTTTTCATGCGGTTTTCACCTGTAGGTACAGTGATTCGTGAGGAAGTTTATGTATATAATTTGTAAAGGTTTTTTTATTATCTGGGCGGGACAACGTCCGCCGGGCCCACTAGTATAATATAATGCGCACTTATACCTTAATTTATGTTCTGCCCAACTATATTAAGAGTGGTCAAAAACTTTGGCGAGGAGTGTACATATGTATAGTGTATCTATATATTATATAGAGGTATGTTAGTATATATAATCGGTATTGATAGAATAATTGATGTGTGGTTTTGAACAATTACATTACACAATACGATGTTTTGAAACTACAAAACGATTCGATGTATTTTATGACAATTTATATTCAATGGTTTTACAGTAGTCAAAACCAACATTTGGCGGTAAAAAAGCTGAAATAATAACTCATTTAATTTAAAACAAAAAATCCTCTATTTACAATATACCTTCTCACTTTATTATTATTATAAAAAGCTCACGTGACGTTTACATTTTTTTTTGGTAACAAATCTTCCAGATAATTACTGCCACTGTCAAGTAATGTCTGTCAAGGTACTGTCAAGGTAATAATATTACAAGTGTCTTGTGATAATTTCAACGTTCTGACAAGATGGTAGCCCTTAGAACTTTCCAGGGAGTTTTTGTGGCATCTCAGAATTCATGCTCCGTAGAATTATTTTCAATTTTACAAAATACGTACAATGCCACCAATATTACAAAATATAGAGTCAAATAACACAAGATTATGTATACAATATAAAGACCACTACATGACAGACAAAGATCCCGCCAAAAACTCCTAATTATTTTTATTATTACAAATTTATTTATTTATTTATTTACACATTATGCGTTAAAGACGCAATGGCGGACTTAATGCCTAAGGCATTCTCTGCCAGTTAACCATTAGGTGATGCAGAGATAAATGTTGGTAGGTGTAAAAGGTGAGGTTTTTATGAAATTATGTTTAACCTATTTACAAATAAAGATTAAAAACGTAGACAATAAACCCTTTGCGTTATATTCCATAAGGTGACATTGCAAAATATTATGAGCCTTACTCTTGTGGAGAAATAATATTCTAATACAATCATGTAGTGGAAGAACACAGAAATGTAGATTTCTCCGTGTTTTAAATTGTTAATACATCGTGGGCAGGTGCGGTGTTTAAGCATACGCCGTGGGATATTTGCAGACAGGTGTTTTATTACATAACTTTGAAAGTAAAAGAATCAATTTTGAAAGTATGACATAGGTATCATTTAAGTTAGGTAGGTTACGATCGCAGTTTACAAATAGCTAGCTCGGATGTAAAATCTCGAATACTGGAAAAGCTACGATATGTTATGCTGAGAGGCTATTTTTTTAATTGACCAGTTAATTGGAACCGTATATTTGAAAATCTGATACTAAGCACCGTTTGGTATGTTCCAATGATCGTGCTTGAAATATAATTTCCCATTCTGAGTTTAACATGTGACTTGTGATGGTTTCAGTGACCTACTTCATCGCATGAAATTCCGTGAGATGATGTTCAAATAATCAATTTAATAAAATTCATAAAACTAATGGACAGATAATATACTCATAAAGTAAGGGGTATAGAAACATGATTTCTTTTAAATAAAATTCATATGTATTTTGCGATTGCAAATTAAGATATTTCCCCTAAAGCGTTAAAATGCATTGTTTTCCCTATTCTTGCCAATTTGAAATTCCAACGGATGCATTACAATACGTTACAATACCCTTCTAATAAAATTACTCATGACATACATGAATCACAAACACATTAGATACATACATGATATCACATATAAAAATACAGAAAATTTAAAATGATCCCTAGACATGACTGTACTCAGGACATAGCCTTTATTAATGGAGTATATTTCATCCAATATTGATTATTTAAAGTAATAAAGCCTACCGAGCGTATTATAAATTTGCACAAGCATTAGAGCGTCAAATTGTGAGAACCGTCCCAATGTCATAACACAATAATGAAGGTGGCAGGTAATACAATATAAAGAATATACAGTACGGCATCCACGTTTTCTCTACGTTTTTCGTATTGTAAGCACTAATCGGACCTTCACGCTTCACTGTAAAAGAGATGTACGAACAGGCGTTTAATTGAAAATACTACTATTCCTCACTGTACTATTGTTATATGAACGCCGTAAGCGATATTACACGCCTACTCAATATTACTCATAAATAACCTTGTCAAATGCAGAGCACTTGATCACGCACCGAATTAAAATACTTTCCTACTTGTTTGCCTACATAATATATATGGTGCCTGCTATTAGCAAATTAACCAGTTCTATGAGTATACATTTTTATGTAATGCTTGAAGTATGTAACCGACCTACCCACATAGTAACCTAGAAAACATACTCGTAAATGTAGGTTAATTATATAAAATTATCCAAAGTAGTTGTTTAAAAAGATTCTATTTTTTTTTCAGATATAACCTCACATTTCTAAGGAAAAATGCTTAAACAAGAACTCCTCATTTTGGTAAGTAAATTTTAAATGTATCATATTGTCACAAACGTACACCAAATAATTATATGTTTACAGAAAGCGACTCTATAATTATCTTCTTCTATTTTATTTTTGGCAACCAGTCTTCTAGTAGACTATTACCGTCATTGTTAAGTGATTAACGGTATTACAAGTTTCTTGATATAATTTCAATAAACTAACAAAATAGTGGCCATCTTGTTAGAACTTCCCTGGGAGTTTTTGTGGCAAGTCAGAACCCATGCTCCGTGGTGTGGTATTATTTCCGATCCACTTCACTTATGCACAATAACCAAACTATATTACGTAAAGCACCACCAACATTACACAATATAGAGTCAAATAACACAAGATTATGGATAAAGTATAAAGACCACTACATAGCATTCCAAGATCCCGCCAAAAACTCCCTCAATAATTATATTATGTATAGAACAACACCGTATCTTTGTTCTTTGTAACACGCTTTGTTTTCTATGGACAACAACTGAGTAAAAAAAAAGTATGTTTCCGATTTATAATAAAAAGTTGATTATGACCGATAGAAACTAAAACACTGCGGTTTAACTTCGACACGTCTTCTGTTATGGAGTAATAATATATCAATGAAGTATATATGTATATAACTAAACAAGTGATGAAAAGCTGCCAACACGTTTTACTAAGGATTGTTATATATATTAGGCGGTAAATAACAAAATTCTTTTATTATCAACGGGGTAATTTATTTCGTACTATACTTGAACTATTGTCTCTGGTCATTTTATTTTTCTAACAAAATGGCGGAATCCTCGTTGGAACAATCGAGGGAGTTTTTGTTACATCTTAAACATCAAGTTATATATTATTATTTCTAATTCACTTCGCTTGTGCATAGTAATCATAATTTATTACGCAAAACAGCATGTAGATTACACAAAATAGTATCGGATATCGCAAAATTATTGATGAAATATAAAGACTAGGTACCACACGACAGACTAAGATCTCATCAGAAACTTTGATATTATGATTATGATTGTAATATGTTCATTAAATAGTTTAAAACAATATATAATATAAGTATCCATATGTGTTCATCGGTTTTAATGTGTGTACAATATTTATCCTTACCGGCGACGTCAATGGTACCATAGCTTACTTATACACAATATTAGACGTATATGTTTCATAAAAAAGTAAAGACACATTTTGTTTTTTTTTTTTGTGTCATAGGAGGCAAACGGACATGTGTGTCACCTGATGTTAGGTGATCCCCTCCGTCCATAGGCACTTGCAACACCAGGGGAGTGGCAAGTGCGTTGCCAGCCTGTGTTGGGGGAGGGAGAAAGGGAAGGGGGAAAGGAGAGGAGGAAGGGGAAGGGAGTTGGGCCTCCGGCGCTCTCACTGACCGAACGAAACGCAACAATGCAAGCACTGTTACTTCACGTCGGTTTTCTGTGAGAGGGTGGTACTACCCCGAGCGAGCCGACCCATTCATGCTGAAACCACCAATAAAACCACAATGAAGAGTTCTAATTAAAAAAATCGAAGCAGTCATAAGCACTGCCGATAGAAGTGAAAATTCAAAACATTGGAATAACTGTGTTCTGTTGAATTTTGAAATTAATTATAGTCTGAATTATTTAAAGTTAGCGTGCCCGGCGGACGTTGTCCCGCCCTGATAATAAAACAGTATACATATAGCTCATGGGAAGCGTGTGGTGACGATGACGCGAGTTCCACGAGCTTTATTCACTTCAGAAAGAGCTTAACGCGCCTAAAAAAGTTTTTACTTCAAAAATTAATATTTCGACGAATTAAACAACTAGATATCGATCGATATCGACCGAGGAAAACCTAATTATCTAAAACATGTTTGAAAATTTAGTTCAATACGGACAAACATCAGCGATATCTGTCATAATTAATTGTTTTGTCATATTTTGGCACAGTCCAGTACATAATCAAACCGATTTGTATTTTAGCCAAAATTTTCAAGACAGCGAAAGAGGACCATCGTTGACATATCCTCATCTCACGTTGATCGCCGTTGTTCCGGGATAAATCTGTAATTACTATCTGGTAAAGTAAAATAATTTAGCTAAAGCGGTAAAAAATTACACACTTAGTTAAGCATGACGGTAGAATAACACTGAGTTACGTTGAATTCACATTGAATCTGAGGTATGTAAAAAGTAAAGACGATTATGTACAAGTAATTCCATTATTTGGTACAAAATAAACTCTATTATGTTCGTTTTAATTTAACGCGTATTATTTATAAAAATCTTAGTTTAAATGAAGTTTATATGGTAATTGAAGTGTAAGTTTAAATAAAGCTATCACGATATTATTTTAGACTAGCTGTGCCCACGACTTCGTCTGCGCGAAACCGTATGTAAAAAACAGTGGGTAACAAAGTCATCTGAATGTATTAAGTCCATTTACTTATCTACTTTTGTCTCGTACTTACGCCGCGTCGTCATTAAAATTACAATAACTTTTGATAGAGTGGACCGATTTTAATGAAACCAAGACTAAGTTATTCTCGAAGATATGCTTTATGATTTTCTTGATGGGGTTTTATTGTAAACCTAGTGCTATAGTACTAGTGCTATAGTGCTTATTCCTAGGACACCTGCAACAATTTTTTTCACGAAAATCTAAAAAGCACAAACATGTTAGATTTACATTCTTATTATATGTACAGAAGATAAGGACTAAGGGTCTAAGAAATATAACTAGAAAAATTTGTTCGAAATTCATCCATAATTTTTTGCGTAATGCACGCACAGTGGTAAACTTCTATTATTTTATTTACATAAATTGTAAGAATGTGTTTACATGTGTGGGTTTATAAAATTATGTATAGTATAAAATACTAATATCAAGCGTGACGATACCTTAATTATTAATTTGAAAACAAAACTTCAATAGGTACTTACTGAGAGTTTTTCTATTATCCTTGAAATCATTTCGCAAAGTGAAATAACAATTATTATAATGAAACTTTTCAATTTACTCAATGATTAATGTGCAATGAAGTGAACAGTTAAAATTTTATTGCTTATTGACTTCCTTCTTTCCCCTCGTCTTATAGGAGAAAGTTATGTTATGACCACAGTTATGGATTTAATGTTTCTCTACTTATTCATCTCTTGTTGTTTGGATCACATTTATGCGGTAAGGGCTGTTGAATTTTATGAATACACATGTTATAAAACACAGCTCTCTGCCACGTCTGACTGTATGTTCGCGATGAGCTCAAAAACTAATGAACGGATTTTCATGCGGTTTTCACCAATACATAAAGTGGTTCGTGAGGAAGGTAGATATATAATTTGTCAAGTTTTTTTATTATCAGGGTGAGACGACGTCCGCCGGAGCCTTTAGTGTCTAATAAATTAAAAATGTATGTCGGGAGACTTGACTATCCAAACCGTAACATAAGTACTTCGAGAAGCAGAGTACTGTACTCTGAATCAGAAAATACATAGTAATTAATATATTGTTTATTAGTATGTGCTTTAATTAATTTACATAATTGGACTCTGCTGTTGCTATTCCAGACTTACAACAAGGATGTTATTTGCTTTATTGATAAGGTAAATATTACTCATTTTCCTTATGTCCTTAATTATTACAATTCCATGTTAATTATTTCATTTAAATTCTATTCATATCCTCAACATGGAATTTATAATGAAAAATACGACAATAAACAATTGTATTCCTTTGTAATGGACAAAACAATTTATAAGCTGAACAATATTTATGTTCAGGAATTCAATTTAATGAACAATGTAATTCAACCACCGCATTATATTACGATAAATAATCAAATAGTCTTAATACAATTAATTTAGCATTGATTTTACTCAATTACACTATACGTTATCTTACGGAGCTATAAACAATGTGTTCGTTGAAGAAATGATATTTAATTGTAGTAGGATTTTTTGTTATATTCTTTAAAATTTATTTTAGACTAGAAGCCACCCGCGACTTCGTATGCCTTTATATCTTTATAGAGAATTTTATAAG
Organism: Antheraea yamamai; assembly: GCA_036509395.1. Lineage (NCBI taxonomy): Eukaryota > Metazoa > Arthropoda > Insecta > Lepidoptera > Saturniidae > Antheraea > Antheraea yamamai. The sequence continues at coordinate 11,701,108 of AP028445.1, forward strand.
ATATTTATTTCATTTAAAAAAATGTTGAAACACGCCTTATTTAATTTCTAACAAAATTAGTACCTAGTTAACCAATTTTCATAGACAGACAAAAAAATAAGGATTTTCATACAAACTGTCATCCCCTCTTTCATCAACTTAGAGGGTGAATTTCAAAATAGGTTTCTTGCAGTTTTTCTCGGTCACTTTCATATATACATAGATAAATTAATAATAATAATTTAATACGTTTCAGGGTAAGAATCCTATATGCAATAAAATAACAAACACTGTTCAAGGGTCGAGCTCAAATAATGAAGTACCTATATATGACCCATACATACCAAGAACAAACCCAATTTTTTTCAACTGCTCGTCCTTAGAATGCCAGAAAATTACTTTTCGATCGCTAACGCAATTAAGTTCACCTAAAACAAACCTCAAATCATGTTTTCTACAGTCAGATAACTACGACTGTGAAACAATACGATATAATTACTTTAAGAATGTTGATAAATTACAGTTCTTACGGAATAATGTACGAAAGAAAATGTTTTACTTAGTCGACTGTTTAGTTTACTCAGACGGTGTTCGAGTATGTCATAAGAAGGACGATGTTGATTCATACACCAAATTGGTCGATACTGGGACTATAGCGAGGCCGAACGAGCCCAGCATTCTGCTACAGGACGAGTTTATATGTGAAGAGGGTCACGATAAAGATGTGAATTGCGATCTCAATCCTTACGTACCATACAGTAATGGACTAAAATTAAAAGAAACTATTAAATTAGATGCCAAAGTTCTTTTAAAAACCGGTACATACGTTATAACATTGGAACGAAATTACATCGATTTTTGGTGCGGCTATAGTGGCAGTATGCGAAAAACACGTAGGAATTATAAATATGATCCTCCTGGCGGTAAAATGTATCGTTGTTATTATGCAAAAAAACAGCAAATCTGTAAAGAAATACCCAATTTATATTATAATAAAAGAGAATGGTTAAATGATTAACAAAAGCTTCGTTATAAACAAAATTAACAGTAGTCGATTCCTACCCGCTTTATTAGGCATAAAAAATAGGAAAGGATCAACCAAATCCAAAAAAAAAAAACCTAAAACCATCTACGAAAAATTCCGTATCGAATGGTCATCTTCTTATACGCGTTTCATAATTTTGACGTGTTTGTACCTCAAAGAAAATGTATTTTCATTATATTAGGTAGTGTATAGAGAGATCACAGAAGATATTATTATATTTATAAGGTTTCCTTCAATTATACGAATATAACCATAATATTCTATACATATAATAAGAATGCAAATCTAACGTGTCTGTACTTCTTATATTTTCATAAAAAAAAAAATTTGCAGGTGTCTAGAATTAAGTAATAAAATACATTTCAATCATTTTTATAAATATCTGTCTGTTTGTCTGTCTGTTTGTATGAACACGCATCACTGCTAAAGTACTGCTTTCACAATAAAACCACACCAAGAAAATCATAAAGCATATCTTCGAGAATAACTTAGTTTTTGTTTCATTAAAATCTGATCACTCTATCAAAAATTATTGTAATTCTAATAACGACGCGGCGTAAGTACGAGAGAAAACTAGATAAGTAAATGGACTTAATACATTCAGATGACTAATCACTGTTTTTTACATAATTTTCCACGCGAACGATGTCACGGGCACAGTTAGTATTTGAATAAAATAGCTTACACCTATTAATCAAACAGTTATACCTATACATATATAGATAATTGACACAAAACTAAACTATGCACTATATTCTATGTGAAAATCGAATCCATAGTATAGAAAGAAAAACTTAATACCATTACCACTACTACGCAAAACCTGTCAATATAATGAATATTCAGAAGTAATAGTGAGATAATAAAAAAATATATATACACGGCTTCCATTAAAATGTATACATATAAATAAGTAACCGCCAACAAACACTTTACCAAAATTACCTAAAAATGTTTGAGTTATCATATGACGTAAGGAACATCATAAAACAGATTTGTCCAAAGAATTTTTGCATAAATAACATCATGATGCAGGTGAGATGGATGTAACTATTATAAAACTTAGCAATTTAAATGCTAATCTCATCATTTTGTCATATAACAAAACGTGCCAAGGACCTCGGTAGTTTCACATTTTAAAATTATTATGAATGAAATCATCTCGTTATCTGTATGTAACAATTCTCTAATTTAATAATGTTTTCATTTACCATTCTTGTCTTGTCTTATTATCTTATTAACCAATGCAATAATTCGTGCTTAGAGTAAGGTACGTAATGATAATATAAACAAACTATAAACAACACACTATAATCATCTATTTGGATTTTTTTCATGGAATGACATAGAAAACAGGGATGCAGACCTTTTATTGTTAAGTGATTAATGTAGATTCTCGAGACAAGTGATAGTAACTTGCTTTTCCTGGTGTCTATTTTGCAGCGCTTCATGTACCAGAGCGTGTTGTGCTTTTGGGCAGGAATACCGTAACTGCTTGTACTTGTGGGATGTGCTTGTGCAGTAATGCTACCGTTACCAAAATAAGAGCCAATTAACTTAGGTTAGCTCAGATAGGTCGCGAATTGCATGTGTCAGGCAACAGCCCAAGCCGAGGTGTGCCGTACACCCTTGAGCTAGTTGTCAAATAAAAATGCCTTAAGCGCTCCCCTTAGTAGTACGGTGAAGCTGTTAAGACCTTGCTAGGTCAATAGCGTAGTCATTTCGAGAAAAAAAAGTGAGTTATGTAAAATTTACTGTTTAATTTTAGTACAACCTGATCATACATATAATAGAGGAAAAAAAGGGAGTTTGCTAGCGTAGTAACAATAATACAACTATGTCGTTAATTTATGTTGGTTTTACCCAGCAGTTAGTGCAACTAGATCACTTAGGAAACTAAATTCTAATTCATTAATCAAAGCAATAAGATTGAATTACTTAATATTAGTATTACGTAAATCTAACGACCTGTATGTAACTTATAAATGTACATAATTACCGAAGATAGAAAGTATGACAGATACATTATTATTTAGTTTATTAGCCTTTCTTCACAATTACTTCATTAAACAGGAACTTAGTAAAAGCTATATATGTTTATATCACCCAATTCGCACGGAAGCTTACCATGTTTGTCCGATATGTTTTATGTCACTTGTCCGCCAAGTGAAAGTAGACTGAGCTCCAATGGTTACAATATCTACAAGCAATTATAAAGAGGACTTAATCCCAGTAATGAAACGATTGCATTATTGTTACATAAGCCTTACGTAACGAACTTGCGTAGATACAAACTTTTCAAATCGGTACCTTAATAAACGAAATAATTGCCATAATTTCTGTCCTCATATCTAGTACGTTCCAACACACGTTATTTATTTTTTGTGTTACATTTCACTTTCAATACTTTTAAACTATGTTGTCCATATCTATACTTACTAATATTATAAAGAGGTAAAGTTTGCCAGGTTGTAGGGGGTAATATCTGGAACTACTAGTCCGATTTAAAGAAATTTTTTTAGCGTTAGATAAGTCATTTCTCAAGGAAGGCTATAGGCTATATATCATCACGCTAAGACCAATAGGAGCGGAAAATCAATGAAGAATGTTTCAATTTCGGATTTTTTTTCCTTTTGAGAGCTTCCGCTGCGTTTTAGCATTAGCTCAAAGTAACTATTCCACGCGGGCGAAATCGCGGGCAGAAGCTAGGTAAATATGAATTGAATAAAGACAACTAAGTATAACTAATCCTTTTAACTAAAATTGAAAATTATGCATTTGAAACAAAGGCACAAGATCAGATAAATTATAAGTTTAAGGTGGTTTCAAGTAATTTGACGTATTATCATTGTTTTTTTTTGCAAATTTTCAATTTGTTTATATTTGTTACATATTATATGCATATATTAAAAAAAATAGTGAGTGGAGTCCCTCCGCGCCGAAAAAGTGAAACTTCGTAATATGGAAATGAAAATAGGAAGGGGTAGAAATAGATTTTTAGTAAAATCATATTGTTTCTTTAAGGCAAACTTTATTAACATTGCTTACAACTCACAATTGATCGCATCTTTTAATTATCATTTTCGAGTGGAGATATATCCAAATCTATAACATTTTTCAATGGGATTATGATAACTAAAGTAATATACGAAATGTTTGATTATATTTCTCGCTCTGTCTCTTTCTATTCCCCCTCCCCAGGAGCGTTGAATGTTTAACGCAACAGTGCTTTCATACCCCCTCCAAGGTAGCGTTAAACGTTTAACGCAACCTTGTTGGAAGTCGCATTACAAGTTTCACTCCAAAACGTTTATAACGTAAAAGTTGAAAATCAAAAACTTTAATCGATATATACACATACAATTGCAAGTATTACGTTTTGTAATTCTAAAAATTTCTTAAACAAATAAGTATGGTGAAATTTAGTTACAACAAAAAATACTGCCATGAGTATTTTTTTTTAATAAATTTCATATTGTATTGAAACATCGACACAAACGCCGACTTGTACATTATTTTGCCAGTTTTTTATCTACTGCGCTAATTACAATTTCGTTAAACAAAACACGTAGGACATTAACATCAATACCGACGTTTTTTATTCACGCACGTCAATGTGACTGCGCTGAACGTCATGGTAATCACAGTATAGTTCAGTCTAAAACACTATTGTCCGCTCAGAAATTCATAATTCCTTGCCAGTCGCTGCTTTCATGCCAAACTGCAAACCTCTGGGCAATTTGATATATTCTGTCTGATTCCGACACGTGACATAATAAAATAAAATGAATTAAACAGAATTCTAGAAGTTTCTGGATTACGACACACCTAAATATGTCCCAATTAAAGGGATATTTTTTTATATCATTGGAGGTAAACGAACAGGCGGGTCACCTGATGTTAAGTGATCACCGCAGTCCATAGACACTTGCAACACCAGGGGAGTCGCAAGTGCATTGTCAGCATGCGTTTGGGGGAAGGGGGCGAGGAGGGGAGAGGGTAGAGGAGGTGTGCCTCCGGCGCTCTCACTGACCGAACGAAATGCAACAATGCAAGGACTGTTACTACACGTGGGTGTTTCTGTGGGTCGGGTGGTAGTACCGCGGGCGAGCCGACCTATTCACGCTGAAACCAGTAATAGCTTCAGCGTGGCTCTACCACCTACAGAAGGTGCCACGTACCTGAGGTACGATGTCATTTACCAGTAAGTAAGTAGATATGGTAAATTTCCTGTTGTTACAACAAACAATAGAGCACAAGAACACGTCTCACGTGATTATGCCTTGTCACATATCGGAAGTTAGTGGTATTGAAACACAATGCGCATTTTCCTAATATATTTGCCGTGAGGTTGCCAAGTTGATTCCGTCACCGGATTGCTATGTAAGATACGTAATATTGAAATTTTCATGATTCACGTTCAAGTATTTAGCACTTTTATAACTAGAGAATATAAAAACACATACAATACTTATAATAGGCTTGTGTGCTTTGATAACGGAATAAATAAAATTCAACACATAATCTTTTTCTATATCTTCTTCTTATCTATACATATAATAAATGTAACGTGTCTGTACTTTTTAGATTTTCGGGAAAAAAAATTCTGCAGGTGTCCAGAAATAAATAATAAAATACATTTCAATAATTTTTAGAAATGTATGTCTGTCTGTTTGTATTAACACGCATCACTGCTAAAATACTGGGTTCACAATAAAACCACATTACGAAAATTATAAAGCATATCCTCGAGAGTAACTTAGTATTTGTTTCATTAAAATCGATCCACTCTATCAAAAGTTACTGTAATTTGAATGACAGAGTAGTAATCTATACCAATATTATAAAACTAGAAGGTTTGATTGGTTGAACGCGCTAATCTCAGGAACTACAGGTCCGATTTGATAAAATTCTTTCGTTGTTAGATAAGCCATTTATCGAGGAAGGTTATAGGCTATATATCATCACACTAAGAGCAATAGGAGCGGAGCACCAATGAAGAATGTTTCAAAATCGGGGTGTTTTTTCCTTTTGAGAGCTTCCGCCGCGTGTTAGCGTTAGTTTAAGGTAACTATTCCTCGCGGGCGAAGTCGCGGGCAGAGGCTATTGTAGAATATAATTTAATATAAAAAATATTACCTTCGTAATATAGCGTAGAAAAGGGTTGATGAAATAAACTGATTCTTATTAGTAAAAGGTGTTTTTAAGATATTATCTAGATACATATTAATTAGCCTTCGCTCGCTTCTCAATAGAAAGACGAACTTTAAAAGCAATATTCCGAAAATAAAACATTAAATTAAATTCGAACCAAGCCATCACACTTAATTAATGGTACAAGCTTATTAAAGTCCTCATAGACCTTATTGCCATCGAAATACGGCAAAATATGTATTTTTATCACAATATATATACCTATTAATATTTTTGTTTTGTAATAAAACGAATTTTCTGCACATGTTGAATATAAAAAAGGAAAGACTGTCATTTCAATGTCATGGGATTATATTTCAAATAAATTATAGTAGCCCACACTCGCAGTAAAATTTCTTTATAGGATTACTAGCGGGCCCGGCAGACGTTGTCCCGCCCTGATTATAAAAAAAATCCTAGACAAATGATATATAAAAACCTTCCTCGTGAAACACTTTATCTACTGGTGAAAAGTGCATGAAAATCCGTACAGTAGTTTTTGAGTTTATCGCGAATAGACAGACAGACAGACGCGGTAGGGGACTTTGTTTTATACTATATAATGATAACAAAGTGTAATCGTTTAATCAGCCAATACATACTTTGATTTGGCTGATATTATCAAACCATACACCTCCAATATAAAACGTATGGTAAATAATATTTGTGAAAATTCAAAACAAATTCGAATCTTAATAAACGCTTCTTGACTCTAACCATAATTAAATATTAAATATTTTATCACCTTCGCGATAATTATTTGACAAATGCAGTGACACTCAAAAACGAGTTTTTATTATGACAGCTGATGTAGTCGAAGTAAACAGTGTTTTACTTATTGGAGTGATAATCTAGCTCAACGTTTTGAATTATCACAATAATTTTATAAATACAGTAACCCAACTCAATAACTAAATCCAAACAGCTACAAATGTATAAAGGGTTTAAAACTCCTTTCACATTCATACATTGTAACGATGTTAAATGCTAAAAGATTACTAACAATAACACAATATCATTCTCCAAAAAAGTATAAATATGAATCTGTGGTAATACGGTACATAAGTTACTTATTATTAGATAAACGCAGGAAGCACATTATTATCTCTGTTATTACGCGAACAGTAAGAAAATACACATTAACCAAAAGATATGAATCTTATAATACGCATATTATTCCATTACCACTTATTAAATTCGAAAATGAAGATAAAACAACAACATATAGACGAAAAAATCTGTCATATAAAAAACTGGAGATACATAAATTGTTGTTTTTACGCGAATAAAAATGACCGTTGAAAATGGCCAAACGAACTAAAGTATACGACATCACATGTATGACCCGATTTCTTGTTTCACAGAATTGATCAATAAATGTTGTAAACTTTATGGTGCAATTAAAATATTTATCAGAAATAACTTTATAGATATAATATATTAATTACTATTAAACAAATTACAAACTTCAAACTATTAGTCTAACAATTATGTGTTGAGCGTGTCAATACATTCCTACATAGTATTTACTGTAAGTATATAATTTAATGATTTGATAACTGCTCAAATAATATTTTTTTCAAAGAGTGACTGATTTAACTAGTACTTAACACACTATAATACCTGCGAATAAATCTCAGTCTACGAAACCTGCACATAAATGCCCTTTATGAATCGTTACGAAATCCTAGCTTCATTACCAACACAGTATTTAAAGATTACTATCACACAGATGCGACCAAAATATGTGCTGTCTGTTTTGAATAAACATTTTGTAGAGAACAAACTTATCTATTAAAAAAGCATCGTTTCCAGATTTTAACGACACAAGAAGAAAATAAAATATGTCAACGATCGCTGTACTTATTAAAAATCAAACCGGTTACGATGTACAATAAAACGCAAACAAAAAAATAACATAAAGACATCTCCAATAAACACAAAGTCATAGTCAATGTAGCCATACAATTTCTGTTTTTAGTATTATTATTTCTGTCACGTTTTACAAATTTCGTGATATAATCATTTAAATTCTAATTAAATTTACTACTAATGGTTCAGATATACTATTTTATCTTCCACAGTTAAGTGTCCACTCTCATATATGTTCAGTTTATATGAGTTCTACATTTACCCGTACATTCTATTGCATATTTGATAGATACCCCTTTGATAAAACTGACCACAAATGAATAATTATAGTAATATGCATTTTAAATTAGCATGGAATAAAAGTAAAAGTTTGCTGCATAAAAAATATGATAATAATTAAGGAAATACAACCGAAATATGTACTTATCGGATATATTCTAGAGAGTAGGTTACCACTTGCCGTAAGCTGTGCGCAGTGAGACAATGAGCTAATGTGGAGCAAGTTATCGACCCAACAGCCGCTTGCGTAATTCATGCTGTCCGGTTAGGGTTGTCAACTATGTTTTTAATTTATACTGATCTGAGATCTCGTCATATCCGCGATTGCGTTTCCGTAAAAAATACTTTTGTTGTTTCATGGCACTTGTTGTACCTGGACTAATTGTAGACTATATACGTTTTTAACTAATTTTTTCAATACTATTTCACCCTTATAATTTGTATAATACTATTAAATTTTATAATTACTGTTTAGCTTGTATAAAGTATGTCTCGTCAAAAACGGTTCAGCCCTTTCTAAGATCACATCGAACAATCAACTATATATACTATATAATATAGATTGTCAAGGCACGTATAATAAATATAAAATATAATATATATTAATCAAAAATGCGTTTCTTTAAGGGAATTAAGATTTATTTTCCTGACAATCCTAATATTAAATAGTCTAATGCTTCTCATTCAACAATTTTTGTAAAGACACAGTGACTGTCACTTATTCTGTTTTTTAATTATTCAAATTTTTATTACAGCATATTTAAAACTAACTGCTCGCTCTGGCTTCGCAGGAGTGTAGTAACGAAGGAAATGAGATCAAATATTCCCTTTACAGTAAGACCAGTAATAAAATAAAATGGCAATTGAAAAACTAAACGTCAATCTGTCAATTCTGTCAATATTTTTGAAGTTTTCTCTCCTGTTTTCTGTCTCACTCGCTTTTTTATATGGAGACTTTTAAACGATAAATTCTCACTTTATCGTATGGTTCTTCAAACATTTTTTTTCATACAAGCCTCGTCCTGACAATTACAAAAACAACAAACAAAGCATTGTTTCCAAATAAGTGCAGCCTTTTTAAAGTTATGAGTTCACATACATTTGGCAATTTATTTTTATGTATATAGATAATCTAATAATTATTCTCGGGAACCGTAAGTAAAGTAAAGTCTCTTTTAATTTATTGCAGCATCTAAGATGTATTAAACTTTCACTTTCTGTCGATTAAGACGAAGGATATATTATCCGTCGCGTCGCAAACAAAATGCCAACGGAAATTAAAGTTTTGCAATAAGACGCTCGCGTGCGAAGTCGAGTTCTTAAATTGATAAACCCTATATAACTTAAATTGTTTAGATTTAAACACTAAAAGAAGTTTCAAAATATGTTTAAAAGAAGTATTTCATTTAAGTAATTCAAATTAAGTCGTACTATAGCTTGTATCTAGATAAATAAAATTATAGAGGTCTGCAGTTGTGCGCGCATCACGCAAAAACTACTGGATACAATTCCATCTCTTTTGTTTTAGTTTTAATTCTTAAGCATTTAGTTCTTATATAAAAAATAGACACATATCTTCATTTAATATAAAGTTGTAAGAAACTACTATTTTTATAAACACTACTCGTTCAGCGACATGTAAAGTGTGGTAAGCGGTGTGGTGTGCATGCGCAGGGGAGGGGAAGTAAACGGATAATATTGTTTAAGCTACTCCCATACCTGCGTGTTTCGGCACGAAATTTTATCTATGTTCACACTAAATGCAGATGTGGGAAGACATTATCGTTATGCGTTACGAACTATCAGGTTGCGTGAGGATAGACGCAGCACGATAACTGGTCAGGAGGTTTTTACACACATCCAAGGAGTTTAGCGGACGCTAATGTCGAGTCATTGGAAAGACACAGGTGTGGCGACGTACCTATAATCTGCGCCTTTATCGGAATTATTTTTGACGTTAATTTTAGCGCGTCTAATAGTCGAAACTTCGTTTCGCGGATATGAGAGTAGCATTACAAAGAAATTTTGTAAGCAAAATATTTTTTACTTCAATTTTTTTTTCTCTGTACAATAAATACTCTACAATAAACAATGCTAACGAAGTGAAGGATATCAGATAGTAACAAAATAATTTTATAATAACGCTATGTTTTTGTACAGAGAAAGTCGCAACACTTACAATATTCAGCTGGTGACGTTCGTAGCGTGGTCTACAATAATCACTTAAATATCTTAAAGTTTTCTAACAAAATGAACTATGAAACAACCCTAACAAAAGTGATTTATTGGACAAGTAAGTCACAACCACCAGTACCAGTTCTCTACACTCTCACGTTGGCCATTAGAACACACCCACTAATTTTACATAGAGTATAGGTATATCTATGGGTATCTGTTACATTGACCTACTTGTTAACATATCTAAGCCTCATAGCCTATAGGCGACTGTATTACAAAATGAACTTATTTAAATTTGTAATAAGTGAAAATATATGTTATTTTATAAACTTATTTAAGATAAGAGTAACTAGCTCTCGTGACGTGCATTTAGATGAACGATTTATAAAAAAATTATCATGAGAGATGTCGTAATGTGTTATGACGAACATTTCAAAGTACCGTTATAATTTATGTAGAACTATATTCATTTTCAATAATAAAACGAGTATATAATTTTTTTATGAGAATCTGTATGTCGATTATATCAATAAACTAGCTATACTGTTGGATACTTACGCATACTTTACTTATTATTTCTTGTAATTACTAGTTGGTGTAATAAATACTTGAATTATAGAAAAATAGTAAGTCCCTATTCATTTGTCTGTGATCCATTTCCATGGTAATCGTTAACGGTACAAAAGAGCACCACTTGTACTAAAATAGCAGAGAAACCTTCCTTCATTATCGTTTCACTCTTGGACCCCGGACTACTACACACAACAGGTTTAAAATCGTATAAGCCACCCATTACCAGTATCTACACATTCCATGAACGTGAGAATATACAGGACTATTTTTGTCACTTTCTTTTGGGGGCACGCTAATTTTCGAAAGTTTGTAAGTTCATAATTTTTATATCTCAAAAAGCGCAAAAATGTATACCTTGTTATTTTGGGTACTATAATAGTAAGATAATGCCATATAATAGTAAGATAATGTTCAAAAATTTTCAGAACGAATACCAACTTATGACAATTTTTCGGTATTTTCGCTTTAAGGGCACTGCGTGACCCCGCCCCCACAAAAAAAACCCTGAGAATATAACTATAGTAGCTATTACCCACCACTTCATCTATGGCATTTATTATCGTAACAATATATTTCATGTAGAGACGGAAAAACATAAGTGACATACTGTTTGTCCCACTTTTTCACGGCAAGAAACACACATAACAAAACGCGCTGTGCTCATAAAAACCGTATTTCCTTAAAATTCTAATAACTTTATTTTAATTGAACCTATCGTGATAATATTTTTTTAGATAAGGACCGAGTACCTTAGAAGTGTAACATTAAAAAATGATCGAAAGCTGTCGATGACCTTTTGCGTGACCCTATCATACTATTTACATATAAAATGATATCTTTTAATTATTCTAATAAACTGATAGTATAGAATACTTACTGACTCGTATTTCTGCATAATAAATAATAATAAAATTAAACTATCAAGTATAAGACAACTGAATTAAGTGAAACCACAATGGGAACAAAAAATGTGTTTTGTCATGGTCACTGCTTTTGAGAAACATGTAAACAGATATTATTTATAATTTCTTGACTCATTTATGTTGAACATAAAGGGTAATTATTATGATGATATCATCACGGATTCCGAACTCAACTTTTTTTACATTAGTTAACCTAAAACTTGCTCTGAGCCTGATAAAAATGCCCGAAGGCGCGACGTGAATTCCGATACGAAAGGAAGGTCAATCGATCGACAATATCAGAAATCATAAATTGCACGTTTCTGTTGCGGTCAACCATCTACAATTAATTTTTACGCATTTTCTGTAACACTACAGAAATGGTATTTCATAAAAGATTGACGGCGAGTCTGGGAAATATCACCAGATTGTGCGAATTCAAACCCTGACCTCTGATACTATAAAAACTCAACTAATTTCGTTCATAAGAATAGCAATTTCAACAACAAACAGACAGTGTAATACTGTTTGTTTTCAATGCATATACAATTACTTATATTATTTAATAAGAACCACCTCAGATTATATGGGCATGTAAAAATATGTAAGGAGGATCATGTGGTCCAACTAGCTTTGAACCTGCCCGAATGGAAAAGAGGTAGAAGCCACCCATCTATGATATGGTGTTCAAATATAGCAAAACACCTCAAGAAAGTCCAGTTGCAAGAATCGACAACCTAAGACAGATTGACTTGACGCAAAAATGTGAGAAGACCCGACCTCAAGTAACAGGAATAGGGATGAATGAAGAAAAAAGAAGCGCAGGAGTATAGAGAGAGTTAGTACTTTTATATAATTAATTCTGCAATCATAAAAACAATTGTACCAGTATATAACAGAATAGAACAGGATACGAAAGTTAAACTGGATGTTATGTGTATTGAAAAATGATAGATGAAGTAATAGTTGTTACGTGGTGTTCGATAATATGCAAGCATGTAACATTATAAGCTATACAAACTAAACTTGCACTTGGAATCGAGTTGACGTATCAATATGAATTGAAAATGATGACGACGAACATCGCATATCGGTCTAGGTCGTACATAATATAATGTTCTATGGTTTTAAAATAAAGGCGAAAGCGGATGTTATTTTATTTATACAGGCTGAAAGTTTAGACAGTAGCAATATTTATAGAGGATAGTCTGCACTCGATTATCGTTCTAAATCAATTAAAAAATAGGTGCTTAATATTAGACCTATTTATCTAGAAAAATACAAAAATTATACGCAATCCTTTACGTGTCTATGTTAAAGCACAGTATCAATGACCGTCTGATGAAGTGAAAGTGAACGTGAGGACGGTATGAACAAAACAAAAGGGTTTATTGTCTATTTTAATATCGAAGGATATTAACACCTAGTCTCCCCTTGCAGCTTTCATCACCGGTATTTGCATCTAGGTTTATTACGTTCGTGTTTATACTTTTCAAAGCCTTAGAATAAACTTTAACTTATGTTCTCTTTGTTGTTTATAATTTTTTATTTTGATATTATTATTTTATATGTTAAATGTGACTATGAACTATCATTTCTTAGAATATTATAAGGGATTAACCTAACACCTGGTATATATAACCAGCTTTTGCCCGCGGCTTCGCTCGCGTTAACGTAATTTTGCAACGCAAATAACGTGTATGCAAAATTTTATAATTATCGGTTTAGTAGTTAAGGCGTGAAAGCGTCACAAACAAACAAACTCACATTCATATTTATGAGTTACGATTTGGATGTTACGATTCGAACATATTTATCGCGACATTAAAATTTCATAAGCAACAATTTAAGCTCATAAAGAAACCTTTCTCTTACCGAACGGTATTACTTGAAGTTTGGTTGACGAAATCTAGTCTGCATAAAATAAATAATATTGACTACAATTCTTGTACCATAACAAGTATATAAAAACCAATAAAAGGTATATAAAATAAACATTTATACGTGTCCTAATATGGTATGAATTGAAACAGGTGACTGTGTTAACAAAATGGTTCCATATAAAATAAGTTTGGGAATATTTTAAAGTAAATCCTGCAATAGATTAATAAAAATAGAGCAACATTGAAGTCACAAATTATTGCTAAAAAATTTAGGAAATATCTATATCGAACTCAAGGTGCCCGCAGTTCCGTTTGCTTTTTTTTGTATTGACCAATTGGCATAATACATAGTACAGTTATAAACAAATAGATATTATGAATATCTACTTATACAAATTATCATAGTAATTTGTTGAATGGTATAGAAGTTAATGTGCTACAGTGGTGAGTTATAGGAAAATAAACATCATAAAAATCTTTTTTTGTTTAATTGTTTTATTTAATTTTTAAACTACAATGACCCTCTCCTATACTCTATAATCGCTCATAATTTACAATGTGTGTACTTGATGTGTTATTTTTAATTACTAACAATTACTCAAACCATTGATCGAAGAATAAAGTGGTATCTAACAACAGTTAATATCTATACAGCCAGTCACTGATAAAGAATGCTGGGAAGGCCACCTACACTTATTAAACTATACAGTTTATGGACGCATACCGAAAGCCGCGGATAATAATCGTCATAGTGAATGTCAAAAACATGTGCAATCCAATAAAATGAAGTCGTTGCATGAACATGAAATTTGTATGTGACATATGGTGACTAAATTCACGAAGGTCGCCAATTGATTATTGTTAGGACCAATCAAATTTATGTCTAACCTGTAAATCTACTTTACGCCCCAGAGTGAATGAGTCAGATGTAGGTGATACGTATTTTAGACTACAATTATTTCTTTTAATACTTAATTAGTTTTGCTCGCGACTTCGCTCCTTTTATTTAGATGTTTGTACATTTTTTCTGGTGTGGTTGGTTGGTTACACTAAGTCCTTTTTTGTACACCTGATAAATGATAATGTGTTCGCGAAATTTCATGATAATCGCTTCAGTATTAAGACGAGAATGTGTAATAAGCAAACTGACACTCGCGTTTATAATATTAGTAAGGATAAAGTTTGTGTGATGTTCTCACCTAATGTTAAATGACGATACGATACAAGATGGTAAATATGCTAAACCTGCATCTGCCGGAATACACGTAGGTGACAGACTTTCAGCTTAAAGTTCTAGAAGAAAGCGGGGTCAAATAAAAGCCGTACCACGTTACAAAGTGAAAATTAAAAAATATAAAGTAACGTTCGATCCCCAACAGAAGCAAAACTTCTTACGCTATGAATACTCAATCCAGTTATTGCTTAGTAAAACTTAATTTCAGTGTAATAGTAAATTGTTATTCAGTTATAATTAGATATATAAAAAAGCGAAATAACGGGTAGGCATATATCACGTATTTCTGAAACTTAGCTAACATTCGTACCTGTACTTTCAATATATTGTGTCAAAACGTAGATTTTAGATGTTTTCCTTCAAAAACATATTCAAGTAAAACCTCGTGGCTGTTGAATTGAACCAAGTGATTTAACGAATTCAGTAACCATTAACTAACAGGATATCTTTTTAATTCATACAAAAACTCTTCATACCTTAACTGCGTAAAACATTACTGAACATATCCTAAATTAAATAATTTATTTACCATTTGTTTATAATTACTTTGTTTCTATTAATTATTAGGTATACCTATAAGTTTCATTGAACAAAGTTTCTTCTCCAGTTTCTTGTACACTCTTTCTAATCAATTCAGTAATTATGATGACAGAAGTGCAGATTAATTAAAATATGGCTGATCATAACAAGGCATATAACGTATGCAGAAGTTACATACAACTGTAACGAATGAACATTTTTTTAATACTTTAAAGATATTTGATATGATCTAAGTAAACATGCTAAAGCTAGAGGGGGTTGACTCTTAAGTGCAACTGCCGGAATACATCAACAGGTGCTTAGCGACAGATTTTAAACACGAGGGTGGCAGCTAGCCAGGCGATAAACCCTACCACGATGTTTCATCAGAGTGTTTCCCTTCGCCAAATGTTCCGAGTCAGTGGCTAGGATTAGAATCTATATCCATCAGCATAGTGTCCGACTACGCTATCAATTAAGCAATTATCGTTTCAATGCAATCGCTTCTTTCATGCACGCTATAAACGATATTAACGTTGTTATACCATATAGGCGATTAAATAAAAAAAATGAAATGTACCACTACTTCTTCCTCCATTTACTGCACGTTTTGCTTCTTCGCCCTCAATAATTCCACGTTAATATATCATATTCTATCTAATATAATATTCTTAGGCACATAATAGGGGAATCAAAATCAAAATATCCTTTATATAATTTAGTCCCTGAGGAGGTGCCTTTTTTTTCTATTCTGCAGACTCTTGGTCCGCACCTTTTTTTGCTTTCGTGTAATGTATTTTATACGTTAAAAATTGTATCCCTGAGCAACGTTTTCTCTTTTCTTATATTCATTTATTTAGTTTTATTTAACTATTAACTATTTTAGATTTAATGATGTTAGTGTACTTATAGCGGTGTCATTTTGATCCTTTATGGCCATCTTTAGTAATCCACAATGTCTCGCACCGGAGCGTCCACGGCCCGATGGATGAACCTACTAACCGCATCGTCAGTCACGTCGGTATAGTAGACACAGGTGTCGGTGTGTCTGGATATTGCTACTATAGCATGTGAAACGTTAGAGAGAAGGTGCTTATGATACTGAAGGTGGTAGAGCCACGCTGTAGCTATTACTAGTTTCAGCATGAATGGGTCGGCTCACCCGGAGTAGTACCAGCATTTCACAGAACACCGACGTGAAGTAACAGTGCTTGCATTCTTACGTTTCGTTCGGTCAGTGAGAGCGCCGGAGTCCTACCTCCTTTCCCTTTTTCTCTTCCCCTTTTCTCCTTTCCCTACCCTTCCCCCATACACAGGCTGGCAACGCAATTGCGACTCCCCTGGTGCTGCTAGTGTCTATGGACGGTGGTGATCACTTAACATCAGGTAACCCACCTGTTCGTTTGCCTGCCTTTGACATAAAAAAAGTCAAAGCTACAACCGGTTCGGAAAACAACCCAGCCATCGAGAAAAACCGGCAAGAAACTCGATCTGGTTTATCTCTTCATGTTATTATATATTTTTACAAAACATAAATAATTACATTCGTTTTCAGTGGAACAGGGAGAGAGGCGTCATTTTAAAATTTTAGAATATTAAAGTTCTTTTCATTCATAAAACGGTTAACACAGAATACAAACATTTTACACTTAATTAACAATACGTAGCAAAATGTACACGCCTTGTCAAGGATCATACACAATGGATTATTATATACACAAGGTCTTCACCAAAAGTACCCACGTTCAATCACAAATAAACATGTTGCAATTTATTTGCGCCCACAATTCTATCTACGTAGAATATCAAATAGCGCTTCATAAAATGCTACAGTAAGTAATGTATGTGACAAATAAAAAATAAACAATGTGACCATTTATAGGTTTGTGTAGGTCGTGCATAATATTATATCATACAGCCTTCACAAAACATACATAACTAATTGACGTAACGCATAACAACGCATGTCATTTGTATCGCAAAACTTTTTTTACGACGTGACGGTACGAATTTGAACATTCATATTTCAGTTCACGCTCTAAAAACCGCTTTGCTATCTTTATTCTTTAAATTCACTGTATACAGGCAGTTTAAAGGAATGTACAATATGACACAGATATTAAAATTTTAAAGCATTTCCAAATGAGCATATCTATATATTAATACGTGAAGCGAAAATTTTATGTCCCATTTTAAGCGAATTGCGCGAACGGATGAACGTCAAAATTTGGCATAGTTAAAGTTTATATGGAGGAGAAGTGCATAAGACTATTTTTTTATATAGAATGCATTAGAAATACATTAAATTAATTAAAATCAACATTACACATACTACTGCTTGAATGACACACAACATATACACACATGTAAATGAAAAAGACATTTACGTTCCAATTACCTTTTTTCATCCTACATTCAATATTTTCAACATGATTTGCGTTCCATAACTTACATGTCCTTTGATATTAACTGGGCAAACTATAGGTTAATTTTATAAGTAAATTTATAATATACCTTAATAAATACTTAAATAATTTATTGATAAATAATTTATCTTTAATAAATGTATGAAGCCACTGAAATGACTATTATTCTCTTTGGTCTTATTGAATGCCAAAATGAATTATGGTCGAATTTCGACCAGTAATAAAGTTTGATTAAGTTAGCAGCGTCGTGCCTCATATCAGATCATCAGTACATTTTTAAGGGATGTTAAAACTATTTTGCATATCTGAAAACCATTGTATATAGTTAAATTATATACCCAGCATAGGAATTTGTAGCAATAATAATCAGTGACATCCGCCCACAACATATAATAAATTAAAAACAATATTGTTACAGTCGACAGACATAATATAATATGTCTGATAAAAATCAGTCATGCAAACAATAAACAATAAAGCCATTTAATTATTATCACAGGCATCTGGCTAAGGTAACCAGACCGTATTGAATTAGTTCTGATTTTAATTTAAAACAATGTTATCAGTAAAACCAATGCCTCGTGGGTTGCTAGTTGCTCACAATAGCATGAAATCATTGTTGAAAAACTACCCATCTCGTATTCAAGGCTTGTTTAATTCTAAATAAAAATATAACTCAATGCCACTTTGAAGTTCGAACTTATGAATAACTGGCACGTCTGCGAAGGTGAAATTTGAATAAGAGACAAATCGTTTAAAATCAAGGTGGTTGACACTTCCTATTATACGATAATCGGCAAGCATGTCATTTTTTTTAACACTGTTTCCGTATAAACCTCAACCTTGTAATCTATACTTAACTTATATATATATTATTCTAGAATCGTATGTTCTAAACTGTTTTAAATAAATATATTAGTTACAAAAACTAAACAAGCAATTGTTTTTATTATCTCTTTTATCCATCTAATATTCTGAAGGAAAGGGAACTCTTGTAGCGTGTGATGTGTAATCATGTAATGTTGAGTGCAACGATTTGGCCATTTGTCAGCGTCAAATATAAAAATTACAACATTAGACTTAACTTTACGGTTACACATGCATACATATCTATAACATTTCCTAGTTATTACTAAACCAAATACACAATATACAATATAGTGTCAATAAAATCGAATTCAAGTGATGAATTATAGCGTACAGTCAAAAAAATATTGTTTAGTTACGAAAATTGTTATTTCTAAATTATAAATGCCGTATCCGCATTTTTTGTTACAATTATGAATTTGGACATTCACGATTTCTTTGATGCTTGCGTCAGTTCGCCCCACATCACGTTTTCATCAAATATAACATCTCTTAATCATACTATTAATATGATAAATGAAATCACCGGATGTTAGGTAAAATATTTCGGTTAGGTCTTTTAAGCTAAATGAGAATGTTCCACGCTACGAATATTAATTTTCTCTCTAATCTATATTAATATTGTGAAGCTTAAGAGATTGTTTGAGTTTCGCGCGAATCTTCTGAACTATCAGACAAAACAAAGCTTGTTACATTTCGTAGTTTATTTATCAAGGAAGTTTAGGCACTAATTGGTCTGAAGAAATGTATGTCAGAAAGTACACTAAGCGAAAAGAGCGTGGCAAATCTAATTCATAACATGCAGAGCTATTTTCTTGTCAACATATCACATTATATGCCCTAAAATTTGCTGATATTGAAGCAATTGAATTAAGATTCATGTAGATAAACAAGTGCACATGCACAGTGCACTTGATAGGTAGAACATGATAAAGTGCAAGACGCGAGCTATTAATATTTGTACAATTTGTTCTAACTTACAAGATGCAAGACGCAGATACATACAATTACAATTAAGAATGCGTAAAAATATCAACACGTATTTATACTATATGTTTAAATTTAAATTAAAGTTTTCCTATATTATAAAGACTATTATTATAAAGATATAGTGTAAGAAGTAATCGCTGGAAGTTACTGCTTTGATATTAAAAATTATTTCACTGTTAAGAGAAGATTATAGGTTATGTTTTATTCTTAATTTTAAATAACCCCTACGCTGTTACGGGCAATTGCTGGTATTTTATACTGATAGGAAAAAGCAAAAATAAAATAAAATTTATAACTAATATGGATATTAAATATAAATAAATATCTATAATATCTGATCCAACTCGTGATCATCATATTTATATTAAGTTAAAGGATCAGGCGGACGTTGTTCCGCCTTGATAATAAAAAAAACATTGACAAATTATATACAACAAGTATACTTACAAACTTAAAGTATTTTTAACAAATTACTAATCGACAGATAATATACGAAGAATTTCTCAAGGTACACGGTAATTCCATACAAGGCACTGAAATGACATCATCGTGGGTTTGTTCACCTGGACATTTTTCAATTAGAAAGCGCATTATTTATCTTTGGGCACATGCCAAAGTGTCGCATGTTGTGCAACAGGTTGGTTGTGTAACAGCAGTGCAACACATGCTAATGCGTTCGACTTCCGAACGGACATGTCAATTCAGTTAGCGTCATTCGCACTCACGAGTGCCGATCATAAACAGTATATAGGTGCGAAAGGGATGAAACATTTCACTTTAAGCAATGCTATTTTAGGTGTTAAGTCTCATACAACAAGGTTAAGTTTGTTGATATATTATAAACATGAATTTAGCAAAATTCTCGTTTTTGTATTTAGTCAATTTATAATTAGTTTTAATGCTTAAGCTGAAGGTAGGACATGACAATTTTACCCGACTGGATGGTGATTATCTATATACCTATCTATTATTATTTAGGTAACTTGCCGGAATTAGTCGATGTCAGTATATGAGATTGATATGAGATTAAATTACTAAGATGTAGAATATGTATTTCTCGTGCGCCTAATAAATAGATCAATTCCTCATACGCAGTGAAAACGAAGGTGAATGATGATTGCGTATTTCACTTAATACAATCATCTGACTCATTCCTAATAATCGAAACGCTTGACATTATAAGGCAATTCATATTACCAAACCAACATTTAACAAAATAAAAGTATTACTGTTTTATAATAGACATTATAACTTTGTAAAAATATTTCCAGCTTTCCTTAAATTTAGCTGGTTATCTGATGAATACTAATTACTATGAAAAAGTTAGGAATTATTACAATTATTAATTATCTAATAAACATTTATTTTTCGGGAAACAGTGCCAATGTTTTCAACAAAATATAAAGGTTTGTATATTTTGCTGTTACGCCTTAATTACTCAATCCATGGTCAACAAACTTTGAATATATATATCGGATGTCAGAGATACAAGAAAGGAAATAGGGTACCTTTTATAACAAAAAATAGTACTGTTCCAGAGGAATATGTCAAATATACATCAAATATCAAATTGTGTGCCAAGTATCCGCATTTCATATTAGAATTATTTTATTCCATGTTTTCGATTTATTAACCTTTGTTCTATGCGCATATATATCTAGTTACTTATGTGTGATGATGACGAAATATTATAATTTATGTGATTTACTTTATTGTTTGTAAGTCGTATACGAATTATTCAAACTTCAATTATTTTATTATGATAATAATAAACATGTGTTATTGGTTAAAATTACATGAATAAGTTTAGAGTTGATAAAGTATATATACTACGTGACTGGGTACTCGTTAGCAATAGTTTTACATGATAAAAAATAGGTGCTTAATATTTGACCTAATTATCTTGAAAATACAAAAATTATAGCCAACCCTTCTATGTTAAACAACAGTGTCAATGACCGTCGGGTGTAGTAAAAGTGAAGTGAAAGTGAAGCCTACCAACTAACAAAAGATAAATTTTCAAAGTTTGAACAAACAAAAGGGTATATTATCCGTTGTATTATCGAAGGTTATTAACTCCGGGACACCCTCGCAGGTTTTATCACCGATCATTCAACCATGGTTTATTTAAATTTATACACATACTTTGAGAGTCTTAGAACAAACTTTAACTTAGGTTCTCTATGTTGTTTATTAGTATTTGTTTTGATATTATTATTTTATATGTTAGACGTGACCATGATTGAATCCCATGATTGAAAGTTGTCACTCTTTAAACAGTCACGATGTATATTAATTTAACTACTACAATTAACGCATTTTTTTGTAATTTTACAATTATTTAACTATTTACAAAATACTTTGATAATTACGTATAAATACCCAAATTAATATTTTTTTCCCTTCAGTGGATTTTAGTACTACACTAAAACAAAAGTAAGTTATATACTTAATTATAAACGATATTAGATTGTTAATAGCAAAAATTATAGTAAATTCGATGATCTTTGGGGTGTAATCATTTATACCTTTGTTCATCAGCCAGTAAAATACTGTTGTATCGAAGTTTAACGGCTATTCAACAGTAATTAATACAAGGAGTGTCCGCCTTTATACAGAATCTAAGATTATTTTAAATATTTATACCTATACTTTAAAATTTATAAAATGGCTAAAACCTCGAAACCTGTTCGAATGTAGTATTTTTTTTAATTTTAATGTATTCGTTTTTTACTACAGACTCTTAAGCATTATATTCCCACATATTTATCAATTGTATAAGAGATAGTTGTTTATTTAAATTTATTACATCCTAAATTACTCTGAATCATGGGATTGTAATTAAAAATATAATTAAACACACAAATGTTAGGTTATACTTATAGTGAGATGGGCCGGGGGGCCGTCTCTCCATTGCACTGGTTTGGCCGTCTGGGAGACAGTCGGGATGTTCCAGACTGTCTCTCTTTAGCGCGGGAGGCTCAGGATGAGGCTGGGCCGGCTGCCCGGAGCGACATGATTGCTAGCTGGCTCGAGCCCGTGTCGCCCCATCAAGGCAGTAGAGGTACATTGGGAGGTTTTAGTCCGTGAGAGTCGGACATAACCCACTCTCTCCCCCGGGAGGGTGAGTATCCATAAAGGATTTCACCTCTTTCACCTCGTCAATAAAAAAAAAGGTTACACTTAGGTTATTTTAGTGTGCTACTAAAAGCAAAATTTTATATTACCTGTTCTATTTAATAGCCATTTATCTATACACATCAATAAAATTTAAGTGGCCGTTTTTAATGTCATACTTTTTAGGTACTAAACTTTAAGAATTTTAAAAATGATTGTCTGTCTGTTTGTTCCCGTTAATGGGTGGATCGCTTTTGATGATACTTATACTGGCAGATAGCTGAAGTTATAAATAATTATTTTATTTTGGAAGAAAATGAGAGTTTTGTGCAAATATAATATACTAAAAGCAACGTCAAAAGACAAGTTTGCCCCACGCGAATATACACATTGAATAAACAGTGTTTCGTAAATACCATGCTTTGGAAGTCGCGGCTAACAGCTAGTTTATAAATATAGATACATGGTATATATATATATATTCATATGTTAAAACAAAATGTTAACGAAACACTTATTTTAATTGTTTGGATTAAACATTTATGCTCAAATTAAGGTCATAAGTAATAATTTACAAGAGAATACATACCTCTGACAAAACGGTCACTCACTTCACAGTTGAAGTTATAATATTATTGAAAAAAAGATTAAATGGTTTTTTTGTTGTAATAATGCGCTCTGATCTTAACCGTTCAAATCGCAATATCTAAATATTCCACATAAGTACATGGTCCTGTAATATAGCTATCACTTTGTTACATCGGGTCTTTACCACATTCTAAGTTAAGGCTCATGACCTTCAGTGTTTCTATTGTGAATACTAAATAGGTTTGCTTATAGGGCTCCGCGATCCAACCGTAATAACATGCAAACATAGAATTTTCGTCGTGACATTCATTAAGTATTATCGAAATGAATAAGAAGTATGAGCAAATTTTAATCTTGTATATTATGCACATATAGTTTGGGCCATATAGGTAATATTTAAAACGGTAATCTCCACTTCTGGCGCAAAAAGTTATCAATACCAAAATATCAGTATATTTTCTTCGTACATCTATATTAATAACTTTAAATTATTGACAACTAACTTTTATCCGGAGCTCTACTCCCCTTAATGTATATTTGATATATCCTACGCGAACATTAGGTACCTACATTTTGTGTAAATGAAAGGTAAACGATGACAGCGAGTATACAAAATTTAAGACGTGGAAGTGTAACAAATAAACTAACAGACTCACTATCCCATTTATAACATTAGTTAGAATAACAGCTATATATATATACTATATATATATTTTTTTTTATGTCAAAAGGAGGCAAACGAACAAGTGGGTCATCTGATGTAAGTGATCACCACCGTCCATAGACACTAGCAACACCAGGGGAGTCGCTAGTGCGTTGCCAGCCTGTGTATCGGGGAGGGGTAGGGAAAGGAGAAAGAGAAAGGGAAAGGGGGAAGGAGGTGAGCCTCCGGCGTTCTCACTGACCGAACGAAACGCAACAATGCAAGCACTGTTACTTCACGTCGGTGTTCTGTGAGAGGGTGGTAGTACCCCGGGCGAGCCGACCCATTCAGGCTGAAACCAGTAATAGCTACAGCGTGGCTCTACCACCTTCAAAAAAGGTTCAAAACAATATTTAAATTATATTTGTCTTGGTTATTTCCAATGTTAGTAAAATGAAACAAGCTGTTATATTGGTTACTAGCTGACCCGTGCAACTTCGTCTGCACCAAATCGGTTATCACTGGTGTCAATTGTATTTTTAAACGCGAAAAATTTTAATAAATCCAAAACCTTATTGCAGCCACACCTACGGTTTCCAATTGTGAATCCAAACTATCAAGGGGCTCACTCAAACATATACCCAGATGGTATGTGGTATGGATGTAAAATAAGCCTACAACCCGTTCGTAGCATCATCTACCGGGTTCCATTAAAATAAAAACTAACCTACATATGGACCGTTTATTTTGAAAGTGGTGTAAGTCCATTTTTGAGAAAAATGAGCTATCACGTAATTCTTGCTTAATTTAATGTAAATTTTTTATATATAACTAGTCCATGTTTAATTTCTCAAAAAAATCCCATGTTTTGTACAACTTAAAATCGGTCGGTAAATGAAATTGCATAATCATCGATTATGAAAGTGGTGTAAGTCCAATTGACAGAGGTAGGTGGCATAGCAGATGGATACCGATCAGTGTTTTGTTATTTTTCATTTATTTTATGCTAGCTGTGTCCCGCGGTTTCACCCGTGGACGATTTGCATTGTTTCCCCTCCGTGTTTCCACTACTCGTAAGTTAAAAGACAGATATTAAAAAATTAGAGAAATGTATTAGAAAATGTACAGCGCATAACCTGTGAGAAGAAAATAAATACGACAAGGCTGTATGACTCCGTATCTTTGCCCGTATTTTGGCGAATTAAAAAAACAACAAAAACAACAGTAGTAAAATTATCAATTTATTACCTCTACGTCCTGGAAGACCGTTAAAATTTGAAAAAATCGCCCTGGAGCCTTTGTACCAAAATGCCAGACCTATTACGTACGAAAAATATAAAGATGATATATAAAAATATGAAGCTGCTACTACCCTATATACCTCCGGTGCATCATGCATATTTTGAAACACTACCACATGCAGAGAATAAGTAAATTCTTGTAATCAGTATCTTGTAATGACAATGTAATTGCCATCTAAAATAAAATTTTATGTGTTGTTATGCGTATTTGTAAACAAAATTATATTAAAATGAAGTATATTTTAAGCGATATTTGATTTTTCAAAATTGAAATTAAACGATTTTTACAATTGTCTAATTTTGAAAGTGGTGTAAGTCCATTTACAGCACATAAATATGTGTTATCGTAGTCTAATTAGCCAAAAACAAATTTATATAAACAAATTAAATGTTGATAAAACAATAGAAACAATGCCAGACCTCATATGATTTGCCTGTATTTTTAAATCAACAAATATAGTAACCTTTAATTTTCTCGAAACAAAAGAAAATGGACTTACACCACTTTCAAAATAAACGGTCCATATATTGGCGGTAATGTGATAAAAAGCTTTAGAGGTATATGGATCCCCAGGTCCTAACGAAGTTCCTTTCCCTTTTTTGTAGACGTTTACTATACAGTCAATAGAGTTTACATTATAAAATATCAAGTTGATAGAGTTAAATTGTAAATTAAGCGATAAAATATATTCATAAAATAAATAATGATAAATGAACCATGAATGATATCATAACTATTTTCAACTTGTATTAAAACTTTTTCACACTCCATTGTATTGAAGAAAAAAATAAATATTAAAAAGATATGAGCACGACGCGTCAAATGTCACTTGCCTGTAACTATTTGTCTAAGAGCTAGGAACGGTTTTGACAAAGAATTTCAATAAGCCAGTTTTTTATATATCATTATGTTCTTCCGAACAGTGTGCGGGCTACCTGGCTGCCGGTAAACGTCGCGTTTATTAGTGTATATCGCACCTTTACATGCAAAAATATTGATTTTTATATAATTTTTGAATGTTTTGTTTTCTACTAACTTTAAAACGCCACTAAAACATGAAATTATTATTGCCAGACATTTTTGTTATTAACAATAATGTGCCCGATGCTATTTTTTAGTAAATAAAATAAAGTATGTTCAAACCATGTTAAGATAGCTGCAATTTTAATATTATTATTATTTTTTTAATGAAGGCTTAGTCGCCTGCGCAACTATATCACCTAAGTGACATACAACTATATAACAATAAGAATGACAATAAACTTAACAATAGCTTACATTAATTTTGTACAATTCTTTAGCATCTTTCGAAGTGGGGTCAGACAAAAACGAATTGTACAAACTGGAACAACGGTAAAACAACTCGGGTGGAAGCAGACTGTTTTATTCAAATATATTGGTAACTACCTACATACATGTATCAACCCTACATTTTCCCCCATCAAATTCCAGATTACCCAAATACATTTTTAATCTAAAATAAACAATTTAAATGCCAATAAGTTACATCTTTAGATATACCTACTCATAAAATATGTTACATACAATAAATGACAACGGCAGAGACTTATTCACAATTTTATTTATTTTATTTATTTATTTATTTATTGAACACCAACACAATGTACACTGATCATTATTAAAATAAGACACGCACAATTTGTAACGGTAAGTGTCATCGCAATTAGAGGTGTAGACTGCATGCTTAGTCTGACAATGAGCAAACAGTTAGGGTTACAAAATGAAATTATGAAATTCACTAAGTTTACTTAATAGTTTACATTAAGAAAATTAATTCCCTTAACAAACTCAAACAAAATTTGAAATAAAAAAAAAACAAAAACATTAGATCTGAGAGTAATTTGTGATTTGAAGCAGAATTGTATATGATCAATTGGAATAATTAATATTAAAAGAAATAAAAAAATAATAATCTAATATAATGAGAGTACGGGCAATAACGATTAGACAATTTCTCCTTTTAGTTCCTTTCTAAACATGGTAATGTTTGCTGCGAATAAGTCAACATTTGTATTTTGTTTCGACGTACTGTTAAACTCACGAGTTAATCTATTAAGTGGTGCGTTTTTACCTAGGTTAGAATTACTGTGAGTTTCTTTGACGATACTTATAAATCTTGCAGATCTAGGGAGTCTCGTGGGTATAGCAAAGTTGAGGTTTGACAGGAGATAGGGAACGTCGAGTAAGCCATTCGCTAATTTGTACAAGAAAAGAAGATCGAAAGTGCGTCTACGTTCGGACAGCGACTTAATTTTGAAATGGCTGAGCCGATCAGAATACGAGCGGATAGCCTTTGCTAAATTACAAGAGAAGGTCAAATGCCACATGAAGCGCTTTTGAACACTCTCGATCCTTTTTTTATAAACCTCGTAAAAGGGATTCCATACGACACTGCAGTATTCCAAATGGCTTCGTACTAGAGAATTGTACAATGCTATCTTCGTTCTAGGATGTCTGAAATCCCTGCAATTACGCAAAACAAAGCCCAGGCACTTAAAGGCTTTATTACATACATTATCAATGTGCCTATTCAGCCGTAACTTGTTATCTAATGTAACCCCCAAGTCTCTTATGAACGTTACTTCTTTGAGATAATTATTATGAAGTTTATAATTAGTATCAGGGTTACTTTTTTTTTCTGGAGAAATGTATAAAGTAGCATTTGTCTACATTTAGGTCCATCTTATTATCTTGGCACCAAACTGCAAGACGGTCAAGATCTTGCTGCAAAAGCAGAGTATCATTAGATGTCTTGATTGATTTGAAGATTTTTAAATCGTCAGCGAACAGACAGTAGTTGGAATGATGGAAACATTTGCCAATATCGTTGACAAAAATGTTAAAAAATAAAGGACCCAAATGAGAACCCTGTGGAACTCCAGATAGGACTTTGTAAGGATCAGAACTATGACCACTTACGACAACCAATGATTTTCGTTCCGTCAAATAGGAACTACACCAACTCAGCAAAGGTTCTGCTACTCCATAGGCTGAAAGCTTGCTGAGAAGCAATTGATGGTGGACTTTTTCGAAAGCTTTGCTGAAGTCGGTGTAAACAGCGTCAACTATGGAGCGTGTATCCAGCTCTTTAGAGATTATGTCGACGAATGAAACCAAATTAGTTGCTGTGGACCTTGCCTTCATAAAACCATGTTGGTGGGGATCCATAAGTTGTTTGAAATGTGCTTCGAAAATAGGATATAGAAGCTGTTCAAATACTTTGGAAAATACCGGTAATATGGATATAGGCCTATAATTTTTTATCTGGTTTTTGTCACCGCTTTTATGAAGAGGCAATACATGAGCTACTTTCCAGTCTGACGGAAAACAGGCAGAACTTAAAGATTTATTATAAATCAGACATAAAGGATGAGCAAGTGATTTGGCGCACTTCGCGACAAAAACCGCTGGCAAGCCATCTGAGCCAGCGCCTTTATTAACATCAAGTCTCTTTAAGATTTTAAGAACTTGACCGTCTTTGAATTTAATTGACGTCATGTAATTGCTTGTACATAAACCTGCCAATTGATTGGGCGCTACTGCAAATTGGCTAGAAGAATACCCATTGTACACAGAAGAAAAATTCTTAGCGAAGAGATTGCAAATATCTTTCCCATTGGTAGCGACGTTTTGGTCAAGCGACATATGCACAGGATAGTTACTATTACATTTCTTCTTTGCTTTAATAAAAGACCAAAATAATTTTGGGTTATTACTCATATTTTTCTCTAGTTGAGATATATAAGAATTATAGCATACTGTTATCAGCCGTTCAACACGTTTTTTTGCTAACTCAAATGCTAGTAGGTCCATAGGATTATTATTAAATTTTTTAATTTTATTTTTATATTTAAGTTTTTCTTTTATGCTGCCAATTAAATTGTGAGAAAACCAAATGGGATACTTTTTAGATTTAGGTCTCGATTTAGGAACGAATAGCTCAATAGCTCTACGAATATATTTATAAAATATTTGTAGCATAATATCAGCGGATTCACATATTTTAAACTCCTCTTCCCACTGTATATCACCTAAATAATTACTAATATTGTTGTAGTCGGCCTTGTAGAAACAAAATTGACTAGTATTGTTTTGTGAGAGAGTTTTATCTGAAGTAAATGACAAGCTAAACGTAAAGGGAGGGTGAAGTGGATCAATGACAGAAAGTGGGCAAGTCGCGGCTTTCAAATTACTAACGTTAAAATTACATAAAACGAGATCTAACAATCTATTTTTATTGTTTAATATATTATTATATTGCTTTAAATCATTTAAAGTAGCAAAATCTGTTAACATAGTATTATATAAGCTATTATTGGCACAAGATGATAATGCATATAAATCGTTTGAAAAATTCCAGACAATTGAACCAAGGTTAAAATCTCCTAAAATTAAAATGTTGTCGATATTAGAAAGTTCCAAAACACGATTACAGTTACTTAAAAATTCATCTAAAATGTGGCCTTGCATCGGCGGAGGAAGATAGACTACACATAATAATATGTGTATAATTTTACCTTGATCATCTGAACCATCGATTTGGATCCACAAATCCTCACACTTCGATTCAAAACTCTGCAGGCGTTTTGAAGTAAATCTGTTTGACACGGCTGTCACTACACCGCCACCGTTTTTGTGACAGTGGAATCCACTCGACTCCCTATCTCTTCTGTACACAGCATAACGGTTATCAAACAACTCGGAATCAAACACGCTACCGTTCAACCAGCTTTCTGTGAGTGTAATTACGTCATAGTTGCTACAAACAATGTTATTAAAAAAAGTTATAGTTTTTGTTCTCAAGCCTCTTACGTTCTGATAGTAAAAGCTGATCATATAAAGATTAAAGTAAAAAGTCAGATGAAATATGTATATGTGCTAAAGTGACAGTTACAGTAAAATTATTACTCAAAAAAAAAAAAAAAAAAAAATGTATACAATCCGAAAGCGAAAAGTTAAATAAATGCCAATAAAAGTGGTATTTGTATCAATTAATTATGTAGTAAAATAAGCACCGGTCAGAATGTACCTAGCAAACTACTGTGATAAATTATTAAGGAAGTCTGTGTCCTTCACCAGGATGTACCCGGAGTTTTCGGTTTTTCTTAAGTACACTTTGCCGTCGCGCACCCATACAAATCGATAATTTAACAGCTTAGCCTTCTGGCGGGCGGCGGCGTGCAGCACCTTAGTCTCGAGCGTCAGGTGCTCACTCACAAACACCGCGCTCTTCTTCGTCCCGCCGTATCCCAGGTGGCTGATGTTCAGCTTGTCGCTGGGGTTGTTCTTGTTGTACCTGATGGCCCCCGCCAGGAACGTGTCGCGCAGTCGGCGGCTGCTAAACTTCACCAGTATGGAGCGAGGACGAGGGCTCGACGTGTTCAGTTTGGCGATACGGCTGCAGAACTGGAGGTCGGTGTCGTTGATCGGACACTTAATTATCTTGCCAAGTTGTTGTATATTGTTGTACAAATTCTCGTTACTGTTCTCCGGTACGCACTGAAGCTCGATATTATTTGTGCGAGACAAGTATTCTACCTGATGAAGCTTATGTGCCAAATCACGCGTAGATTTACGCAGCTGTTCGTTTTCCAACTGAAGATTAGCTATTAATGACTTTTGAGTCTCGCTTACTCGCGCCAATTCCTCTCGCTTCGAGTCAGAGAACGCCAGGGATTCCTCAAAGCTATCCAGTTTATTCTGAATTAGCTTGAGATCGGCGCTAAACTTGCGGTCTAACTCCTCCCTAATAATCCCCCTGATCGTGTCTGCTGATAAACTGCCGCAGCCAGCCGAGCCGCGGGGCTTAGTGCGCAGGGTCACGTTGTCGTAGTGCGAGGCTGGGTCTAAAACACGCTCAGAAACTACAGCGGCAGGCGACGATATACCCTGGATAGGTGTGTTCGTGTTGTCACCTTGTTTAGGCTCCTTACAGCGGCAAGACGGGCAAACCCACGATTTTTTAGAATCTTCACTAAAGCTCTCGAAATCCTTCTTGCTTAGGTTCATACATGAATGGTGAAATTTGTCCGTACATCTACAGCACTGCAGATAGAGTACACCTTTTAAAGTGTTCGGACAGCCGGCGCATTTTTGTGCATTCATTATCAGTAAGAGTATATCAATCAAGTGATAATACAATGGTGTAGGTAGAAATGACTTGCTACTGAGCGTGCGGTAAGTCGTGCCGATGCACTAGCGAGACCTCGCGAGAAAAAGGTCGCAAGCGCCGTGCAGATTGTGTCACTTACGCGTTTTAGTAAAACACTGCACAGAGTTTTGATATTATCGGATTGTTTTGATTATTATCACTTTATTACACTATTATCTGAACTCACAATCACTGCACTAGATCGATAATTGTTCACACTAGTGATTGACTAATTTTCATGTAGTTTTGAATAAAATAAATATGGTTTAAGAATAAAAAGTACAGAGCGAATTGGATATGATGTTGCTTGCTCGGCTTTCAACGGCTATACTCTACGGCTATATTTTACCAATCTATAATTTATTTCTATTATAAGAGCGTTTCGTACGAGGTGATGCATCTCGTTTCGGTGGCTTCGGAGAACTCACGGTACGTTGCCTTAATGCAGGACTTGAAGGCTGCTTTATAAGGTTCTCTGCCGACTCCTCCCCTGCTCCCTCTTCACATGTCTCATCGGCACCGTTGTCTATTTTTAATAAATTATCTGTATTTATTAACGATAACTTTTGGCGCGACAAAGAATATCTATTTGTGGTTTTTAGTGTAGTTATTTTGTCTCGATGCGGACGCCATTCTAAACCATAGCCAACATTAACTTCTAGCTGACGTTGTTGAACGGTACGTACGACTGCGGCGTCGTCCGATCGAAGCGCATCACGATGCCCGCGTAGTTGGTGACCGAACAGCGCCAGAGCTGGTGAAATTCCGGTTGTCGTATGCTCCCCGTTACGATATTGAAATAGGAATTTACAGACTGATTTTAACACGTCCTTCCCTTTCTGTATAGCTTGTATAATTATATTTTTAACTATTTTTATGGCATTCGTTGCCGCCCCGTTACCTTGACGACGATTAGGTGCCGATGTTACATGTTTTATAAAGTTTTTCCTACAATATTCTTTAAAACCGGGAGACAGGAATGGAGGTTTGTTATCGGTGACTAGTTGTGACGGGAACCCGAATCTCGCAAAAATGGACCTTAAGACGGTGATTATAGATTCTGCGTCTTTTCGCTTCATTTCAATCGCTTCAATCCATTTTGTATTTGCATCGATTAAAATGAAATATTTTATTCCCCTATATTCAGTAAAATCTACGTGAATACACTGCCATGGTTTTAAAGACAATTCCCAAGGATGCAAGAGTGCTGCGTTTAGGGGTACGTCCCTCACTGCCTGACATGCTTCACAAGAACGACAAA
>AP028445.1:11738530-11878940 GCA_036509395.1 Antheraea yamamai
CTACCACCATACCAAATTTCGTCAAAATCCGTCCAGTAGTTTTTGCGTGAATCCTGTACAAACGACAGACAGACAGACAAAATTTTTAAAAACTATAGCATTGTGTTCTGTCATTGATTGTAAGCCCTCCCAGAGTATTTTTTCTTTAAAATATTTAATGTACAGATTTCGTCCCGTTAGCCTTTTATTATATGTATAGATTTATACAATATTAGATACTAGGTTATTGCCTTAAATTAAATATATTTTTTTTTTATATCATAGAAGGCAAACGGGCAGGTGGGTCACCTGATGTTAAGTGATCACCACCGTCTATAGACACTTGCAACACCAGGGGAGTCGCAAGTGCATTGCCAACCTGTCTTTGGGGAGAGGGGGAGTAAGGGAAGGGGGAAGTGGAAGGGAGGTGGGTCTCCGGCGCTCTCACTGACCGAACAAAACGCAATATATTTAATCAGACGGACTTCTTTATGAGTGTGAAAGAATTTTATTATTTCGTATTAGCAATTCAATTCCTTTTTTTAAAGATCGGAAAAATCACTGTTACTGCTATAAACGTTGTTTTTATTTAATATACAGTATATTCTCCTAGAGACATTTGATATATACCGAAACGTGTTAATACAAAAATTAAAGCGATATACGCCATAGTGTATTGAAGAATTTCACACTCTTAAGCGATAAGTTTAATATAATTCTGCGACAAATTACACCGTGACAATTGAGAACCAAAAAAAGATGTACATATCACATGTAGTAATAGAAGCCTTTATGTTACAAACTTAAACCCACACACGCACATCATTTCAGAAATTACCGAAAAATATTTTAAAATAAATATGAAATGTACAAAAATATTAATGTAGAATAATGTACACTCTAAAATCGGGGTGTAAAGTTGATTTTGAATCACTCCTATGGGATATTTTGGCATCATTCGATAAATCACGATTGCTACATGATATAAATAATCTATACTAATATTATAAAGAGGTAAAGTTTGTGACGTTGTGAGTTTGTGGGTTTGTGGGTTTGTGAGTTTGTGACGTTATGACGTTGTGGCGTTGTAAGGGGTAATCTCAGGAACTACTGGTCCGATTTGAATAATTCTTTCAGTGTTATATAGCTCATTCATCGAGAATGGTTATAGGCTATATATCATCACGCTAAGGTCAAAAGGAGCGGAGCACAGATGAGATATATATGATTGAGTTCTAGAGAAAAGTTGTAGCTTGATAATGCCTATTACCGCCCAACGATGTGGGCATGGGTCGGCCAGTACATGATAATCTGCTCTTCATGTTTATGTCCAATTAATCTTCTTAATCTACCTCAATCCTTAAACAACGACCATAAAATTTGCTAAAAATTCAATATATCGAATGTACAAAAGTTATTTGTTTCATTTAAGAAAATAATAGCGTAAACCTTAAAATCATTATTGGTTAACATATAATATATAGTCGCGAATACTATGAACAAATTAAAAGATACAAACAAAAGAAAGTTGTTTTAACCAGTAACTTAACATTCAACTGACCGTAATTTCACATGCAATTTTTTATTTACAGATTCGTTAAAGAACAAATCGATTTATATGCCTTTATAGGTAGAAAATAGTTGTAGTAGGTACGTAAAACATAGCTTATAGAAAAGTAAACGATATACCTAAATACACATAGGTTGGGGCAATAAGGAGGTAATATCCAAATTATAATATATGGAACACTATGTGAAACATGCGAATGTAAAGCGAGGAACTTGTCACCAGTCCATGATATGGGATTGCGTCACCGCTTTCGACGCGTGAGAACTTTGTAGTTTGAACGCTGGCGTGTAAGCATCACTTTCAATGTTTATGCGGAACTTCGCGTGATACAGGGAACGTACGATAAGAAGCGCGGAGAATAAACATCGCGTCGACTCGATTAGTCATAGTGTATAATATTAATAGCTTCTACACGCGGCTTTGTTCGCATTAACGTAGATATTTGATCCCTTTTTAACCGAAAACAAACGGAGGAGGTTCTCAAATCGACGCGATTTGATTTATATATAAAGATATCTTTATATATAAATTTCTTCTGTACGTGTGTATGTCACTGAGCTCCTCCTAAACGACTGGACCGATTTTGATGAAGTGGTTTCGAGAATGGTTTAGATTCACAATTGGACCCGCTAGGTGGCGCTGCGGTTGACTTTTAGGATTTTTTTTATTATCAGGGTAGGACAACGTCCGTCAGGCCCGCTAGTATATATATATTATGTATGACCACGTATAACTTTCAACAAGGTAGTCCGATTTTCAAAATTCAATAATTTTTATTGGAAAGAGTATACCCGGAAGTTGGTCTCATATACATTTCGGAAAAAAAATCCAACCCTAAGGGTACGAAAACAGAGAATGATTGATTGTTCACTCACTGATTATTCTAGCTGAAAGTCACTCTATGTCTTTTTCTGTATCCCTGCAGAATCTCATGATGGTCGGTTGAGTCATGAAGGCGAGAAAGCGTTGCGAACATATAAACAAACCCATATTCGTATTTATAATATTACTAAGCAAATCATGGCAACAGTAAGTTACAACTTTTTCAGAGTTAACCTCTCTTTCCCAAATCTTAGATTCACGTTGAATGGACCTTAACAAAAATGTGAAAATGAAAACACATCAACGATAATCTTCTTGCCGTCTGTAATCGTAAAGATATTTAAAATGAATTCAAGTTCCCTCTTACTCTCTATACAGTACTTTCACAATACACTGACAATGATCTTAAAAAGTAAAGCGACCTGCGATTCATTAACATATAATACACTCATGGGTATGATTTATTGACACTGGAATAATAATAAAAAATAACATCTTGGGTTATGTTATGAGATGAAGTAATGCATAAATATTTCATTAGAATTTGAATCATATGCTGCCCTAAAACGTATTTTTAAAACAACTTACATATAAAATGAGTTTTTTATATACTATCATATGTAAATTAATGAATTTAAAAATAAAAATGTTCGTCCTAGTAATCGAAAATCGTTCATAGTTCGTCAATTTTTCAAGTCTCAATATTAAGGAAATAGTCCCATCTTCTTTCAAATTTTTTCACTGATAGCGCTAAACAAACAAACTATTTTATACATCTTTGGTCCACTAATTAGTGATACATATGTATATCAACAAAGCTAGAAAGATCACACGTTACATCACAATGGTAAAGTAAGACATGTTTGTTTACGCACAGGACATGCGAATGCGAATGAAATGCGACACACCGGCGACAGACGTGACTAACTATTTACCCACACGTATTTTATGGACAATTACCTCTAATGATTCTTTTAACTACTCTCTTTGAACTTGGTTGTGAACTTCCCAGAAAGATTCTTTAGTGTTTTAAACAATCTATTGTTCTGACCGTAAGTAGCAAAAAGTTAAACAACTTAATTATTATGTGAACTTTTTAAACTACGATAAGTACTATGAACGATTTTTTAATTATTAGAACTTATTTGATTATTTTGTATGTAGTCGAACATGCTCAAGAAGATGTAGCCGAAAGTACCAAATATAGTATTTGTACTATGAGTATGTTTTATGATGTACTAGTTTTTGTTCGCGACTTCGCTTTACTTATTGTAGATATTCCTACACAAAAAGTAAGTCATTCTTTATTCGTTTTTGTACCTAACCACTGTTATTTTTAGACTTAGAATTATATATCTATCTTTATATCTATAATTCTTCTGTCCGTGTGTGACTGAATTCCTTCTAAACGGTTGGGCATTGGTTAATATTAAGGAAAATATGTATAGCGATAAGAGGCAATAAATGTAAGAAAGACATAATAAAAGAAACAAGAACAAACAAAATAAAAAGACAGAAAGGCCAAAAAATGAAATAATATAAAGTAGAAAAAATAGTAAAAAGTATTACAAAAAAGATCTCGGATACGCGTCTGAAGAAAAGAGGACTTAAAAAAAATGGTTGGACAGATTTTGAAAAAATTTTTTGTGTGCGTTCAAGTGGATTCAGGAATCGTTTAGATTGACCTGGTAGATGGCGCTACGGTTGAATTTTAAGATTTTATTTATTATCAAGACAGGACAACGTTGGCCGAGCCCTCTAGTATATCTATAATTAAACTCATAATTTTTCTAAGTATATTTTTCACATCCGACGTCTAATCTTCCTGTTTGATTGACGCTTGTCAATTTAAACAGCACACGTATAACATTTTAGGCGGGGGGACTCCTAAAACCATATTAGCAGAGTTATACAATTCGCAATATGTTAGACAGCGTCATAGCGAATGTTACTTACAAGTAACGTTAAAGAGAAAGTAGAACTGTTCTAATGTAACTTTTACGTAGGTGCATGCTTAGTACTTATACCGAATTATAGCACCCATTACCGTACGTCATTTCCGAGAAATATCTTGTTAGTAGTCAGTACGGATTATTTTTAGCATACAATAGGATAGAATTTTGTAAACAATGTTAAAATACAACTGGCTCAGTAGAAACGTGCTCGGCTACTATTTGTTTATGCTTTCTTTTATAGTACAAACTAGTAAAGAGATCTATCACCTAACTTCATATGGTTCCTGCAGCCTGTTGATATACCTACATAGGTAACTTTACAGCCGGATTTCGAATTCAGTTAAGTCATTACTTAGGTTACTGTTCCTGAGGGCTAGGTTAGAATGCTTCCTCTACCAGTGCCTGTAACTACTATACATATACAGTAGAGAATCACTAATCTGGCACTATTGAAACTATTGGAAAGTTCGGATTATTGCATTGTATAGAAAAAAGGCTAGAATTTTTGACGGAACGAAAGTAGGGAGTGGTGAGGGAAGCGTGACCGTAGGCTGCTGGATTATTCAACCTATTGGACTGCTGAAGTGACGGATTACTGAGAGTCTACTGTACACATATTGTATCGAAGCATAACAATGCAAGCAACAAAGCGTTGCAGCAAAAATAGATGTTGGTTAGGTGTAGTTACAAGTAGGACACCGGACATAGGACTGGATGTTGAACTTTAAAACGTACTTGAACTCACGATAAAGTAAAAACTATCTTATACCATTTCCTGCAACTACCAACCTCGGGACAAAAGTCTGCCACCAATCATCTATCTTTGTTTTACGGCAGCTGCGTAACTTTGTTGGAAATATCACTTTTCAAAGCTTGATATAGTAACATTAAAAACGGAAGATGATTTATAGGTCCAATGTCAACCATATTATTTCTCTTCACTAACTAACAATAGATATAGAAGTCTAAGAATTATTATGTATACCTATATAAAAGGCTCATTGACACTTAATTAGAATTACGTACTTGTCATAGAATGTGGCAATGTTTCATATTTAAAAGGTTTTAGCGTTTTACCACAATCTCGCTTGATGTTACGTGACGATAGTTTAAGTTTTTTAAGGTTTTCTAAGTTGCTTTTTTTTTCGAACAGACTCCGCTATTGGCCTAGGCCTAGGCAAACCTCGGCCTGCGTTGTTGTCTGGTCATACAATTCGCAGCCTAACTGAGCTAATCTAGTCTAAGATGGTAAATACGCTAAATCTAGGGCTACAACTATAGACGCTTTGTAACAAATTTTCTTCTCGAGGATATTAACAAGTCTAAGAATGTCTAGAAAAGACCTACCACCATGCTATGATTTTATCACAATATTTTCCTTCATCGAAAGCTCCGGCCATCATCGCTTCTGCTATTCTTCTAGGAACTCTTCTTTTTTATAATATATTAGACAGAAATTATAAGTTATTATGTAAACATTAATTCGCCATCTGTTTTAAGCACAGTTTATTCAAATGGATACTTTATAACATTATAAGATAATATAAATAAATATAATTTACACGTTCTTAAATGTTATTTTTCTTATTATTAGTCTTACTATTAGTTTCATAATCGTATGTATAATACTTTGAGTTTATTACGTATTAACTACATATTTATATTTTAGGCAGATAAATAACAATCAAAATATTTCAATGTTTATAAAATTTTAAATTGTTTTATTTCAGGTAAATGACATATTCCAAATAAGATTCCGTTTATTATACAGTTGCAAGTATATACTATTATTGATTTATGCGTTATTAAATATCATAAACTTGTAGATAATAATTGTTTACAACTGACATGGTTTTAAACAGGAAAACGACATTATTATTTATGTACCTACAGTAGCTTTTATGCCGGGCCGCCCTCAGATTAAATTCAAATTACCATTACTCGTGTACAGCAATCGCCCACACTTCGTTTAAACTCTGGATCAAGAATTTGTGCTGATCTCATATCTTAATGATCTCGTCACAAAACCGTGATATGTTAATTGTAAATTGATACCCATTTTAATAACTATGTCTAAAAAATATATAGCAAAAAACAGAATGCGGAAGTTTGCTAATTGTTTCTCATCCATCATAACTTTTTTGCGGCGTGGTCAAATTATGATCATATCTTAATTAAAGCTTTGACATCAATAATTGTTTCATAGAACTGTCTAAAGTGTACTTACTTATATTGACAACTAACAGTACCCGCAGCCCCGTACGCGTTTTTTAAAATTGATTCAAAGAAATATAAAATTGTGAAACCATGTACAATTATAGAAATGGTCTTTAAAAACAATTCTAACTTCGATACGCACGCCACTTACAACATGTAACGTATACATTAGATAGATAAATACTAACAGTGTCTCACATGAGGTTTATTATCACCAACATATTTGGAACCTTAACCCACCATATTACTACCTCAGTGCTCACTTACACTGTATAAAGAACTAATGAAACAATGAATTAAAGATGTTATTATGATGATATAGTATGTCCATATTGTCAATAAGTAATACGTTTATGGTATAACTAGCGGGCCCGGCAGACGTTGTCCCGCCCTGATTAAAAATAAATCCCTGACAAATTTATACCAAAACGTTCCTCATGAATCATTTTATTCACTGGTGAAGACCGCATGAGAATCCGTTCAGTAGTTTTTGAGTTTATCGCGAACAGACAGACAGACAGACGCGGTAGAGGACTTTGTTTTATACTATGTAATGATATCTTTTCAGTACTATTAATAATTATAATTTTGAATTGTATACAATGAATGAGCTGACGTCTTGAAAGCTTGCATAAATATAAATGAAAATATAAAACTTTCTATCTGTCTAAGCAGTTTTTAATATTTGACAATGTAAATAGTGCTCATTAAACTCGATAGAATATTCTTATATGTTACTATGGTTCCTGAGTTATGTAGTCGAAAGCGCAGTCAATAAACTGATATGGCCGTCAAAATGACCGAAAAGATAATATAATTCAAATTACATACATAGATACAGATATTTGAATTTCAATTATATTTCTTTTTGGAGTCCAGTACAACGCACATGTTTAGAGTGAACAACATATTTTTGCTAAATCTCATGCGGAGGAAGTCGCGGGTAACAACTAGTCTAAAATAGAATAACCTAAACTACTTTCTATATAGTAAGCTATCTGCCAGTGAAATTCCCGTGAAAATCGGTCAAACCGTTTTGGAGATAGCACTACAGTCGAAACCGCGATTAACAGCTAGTCTAAATTAGAGTAGCTTAAGTAACCCGCTGTAATTTTAGCTGCCTTCCAGTCAAAATCCCATTAAAAGCTGCTCCCCAGCTGCTTCGGAGATTACCCGGAACAAACAGACAGACAGACAAACAAAAGTTTTAAAAATTGCATTTTTGTTATCAGTATCGTGTATACTTTCATACCCAATCAGCAATTTATTTTCATTTTGATATTACATACAGACACTACATTTCTATTATATGTATAGCAGATAAGTAATGTAGGAACTAATTTAATCTCTTTAAATAATATTCTTTTATCCTTTTAATAGTTGTTTTTCCTCGAGAAAGATTTATTAAATTATCCTGATCAGACTCTGATTTCAACGAAATTTACCTCTACATAAATTATTTTCTATTTATAGTCAAACTTACAATCGTTAATTCTAAGGCCTAAATTTACACCCACGCTATAAATCACAATATAGACACAGATTTAGGCGGTGGGTTTAACCGTGACTGGCCTTTGTCCATTTACGTCACTTACAGTGAAACATTGAATCATACCATGACTAAACTACGCACATGTTCATATGTATTATGTACTATCAGACATGCGTGGTAACATAAAGTGGTGTGCTCATTTTAAATAAATTAATATTTTAAAAAAGAAGCTTTTATACAGACGTACAAAACATAGCGGCCATGTTGAGATTCAGCATTTTGTTTTTATTTAATTTTCCTGTATTATCATCAGGACTGAACAATCATGCAAAATATGGTCGTAGGTCTTAAGAAACTGGTTCTAATACAATTTGCAAAATTTTACGTCAGCAAAGTAGCAAAGATTGCAAGCTAAATAAAAAAATAGAATGATGTAAACGACATATTATGTAACAAAATAAAAACAATAAATATAGTTTGTTAGTTGTATTATATTGGTTCGCCTGCGACGGGTATTGGGAGATGAACACCTTCAACATGAGTACCATTAAGACCAGCGGAATATTTCGTTACGTATTTTTTCCCATCATCGCCAATATAAGATGTTTCACCTTCGACGACCAAAACGTAGGCGTTACCTTCAGGAGTAGGAACCAAGCGGCCACGTTCTGACACAACAGTACCTTCAGCAGTCACATATCGTAGTGCATATTGTCCAAACTCGTCATGAATCTCTTCGTGTTGAAGGGCTGGAAGCGCTCTTTTAGTATCATTTACGCTATTAGGTGCTGCCGCGACAACTAAGTATATACAGACCGCAATCAATAACTGCAACAAAATTTCCGTAATTTATAAAATTAAAAGAATAGATTTAATATCTGTCAATAAAATACTTCAATTCTGATCTATTAGATCGATAGATATTTAATAACTTATTTAAATATAGAAATTATGAGGAAAATATTTAGTAACTCACCAGCCTCATATTCAAAATGCACATTAATTACTACTTTATTGAATTAGGCAATTTTTGAAATTTAAATGATGTCTTTGATAAAACTCATTTACCTTTTATACAATATTTGCTTCCATCAAATTATATAGACCGCTATTAAACTAATGATATCATTATCTACATTCCGATGCTCATATTGTGAAAGATGCAATTTATACGGGTTTATTTATGAATAATTATTATAAGCAAGACATGAAATGTATTTTCTAAGACCAATTTTCAAACAAAATATTTTGAATCCTTAAGTAACTGGAAGTATTTTGAATCTGATTATAAATTCTTAAACGTTTGGCATCGTTTAATTAGTTCCTCAACCTCGTACCTCAAATTGACCAAATGTATTACAAATATTGTGATAAATTTTCAGTGATCGACAAGGAATTCAGGCTCAAAGAATTCATTGCATACTAGCACTGCGATACGTTACGTATATAGGCTTATACGTTTTATAGGCTTCCCGATTAAATTAACCTGGATTGTAAATTTCGTTCGTTTCTTTCTTGTGTTGTGTTACTTCAATTACTTCATATAATATTACAGCATCAAACCACTCAGTTTATTATAGTGGGCACAACCCCTTTCACTTATAAATGCTCTGGAAAGCGTTTACTGTCGCTTTTACGTAAAGGTCGATTGAGGCCATAAATATTTGTCCTTTCGAATAAGAATCATATTAATTCTTCTTTACACCTTCAATACTTCTTGAAGACGTAAATTATTGCACTTGTCTATTGTTGGCATCGTTGTGATCGAAAGGTTTGTTCGTGGTAGTGTCAATTCGATTCCCGCAGGTTCGAACGTCAGCACGTACCAACGAGTTTTTCCAGAATTCACCTATATTCTCTAATTTCAATTGGTAACACTATCATCTGATAGTAAGGAAAAACATCGTGAGGTAACCCGAACCTGAGAAATATTCTTGTAATATTTTGAAATTAGGGAACTGTGAATTTTTCGAAGTTTGAAATCGTTAGTATATCGGTACCTGACG
This sequence comes from Antheraea yamamai, assembly GCA_036509395.1. NCBI lineage: Eukaryota > Metazoa > Arthropoda > Insecta > Lepidoptera > Saturniidae > Antheraea > Antheraea yamamai. Next base: position 11,748,572 of record AP028445.1, read on the forward strand.
TGGTGATTATGCAAATAGCATTCTTCGGGAAGAGGCCTATAGTCATGCAGTGGGTCTCCTGTAACCAAATTAGGCCCCCCCTCGACAGCGGCTCAAGCCTAGGTTCGTTCCCTCGGCGTGGAGCCCTTGAATGCGCTGCTCGCGTGATACAGTGACACAAAATCTTACATCACTGCGACAACATTACGCATATCACCTCCACACACGTGCACGCATACACGCTTACACATGCAAGTGGAAGGGTTTTATTTTTTCTTACTTATCAAACTGAAATAGTTTAGAAAATTATCCGATACGAAATATATATAAGAGTTGTTGAGGTATGTATGCCTGGTACACATATATGTTTCAACAACTCATATATGTATGAATAGTTAGCTTAGCTTTGGTTAGCTCAGATAGGTCGCGAATTGAGGGTGGTGTATCCATAAGGGATTTCCCTACGCTAAAAAAAAAAAAAGATAGGTCGCGAATTGCACGTATCAGGCAACAGCCTAAACCGAGGTGTGCCGTGCACCCTTGAGCTAGTTGTCCAATAAAATCGTCTGAGTGCCTTAAGCGCTCGCCTTAGTAGTCCGGTGAGGCTGTTAAGACCTTGCTAGGTAGATAGCGTAGCCAGTTCAAAAAAAAGGGTCTCCTGTAAACATAATAATCTTTTCACTTTTTTAGTTTTCGTCAACTGTAGTAGCAATTCTATATTTATGATACATTTGTAAATCGTCTTATCGTCTCTGATCCATCTGATCATCTTAACCTTTTTTTTATATTATAGGGGGCAAACAAACAGGCGGGTCACCTGATGGTAAGTGATCACCGCCGTCCATAGACACTAGCAACACCAGGGGAGTCGCAAGTGCGTTGCCGGCTTTTTAAAAGGCCATCCATCCATCTTAACCTTATCAAATACTATGATTTTTTTCAACTATTAAATATCTATTTGAATTTTTTATGAATACAAAAAGATATTTAACAAGTTGCTCTATGAAACTATACATATGGTTCGGCGAACCATAAATGTATTACTTATTGACAATATGAGGATATTATATCATTATAATAACATCTTTCAGTCATTGTTTCATTAGTTCCTTATGCAGTGTAAGTGAGCACTGAGGTAGTTACATGGTGGGTTAAGGTTCCAAATATGTTACTGATGACTACTACTCATTTGACACACTGTTACACTACATACGCTACGTGTTAATATAAGTGGCGTGCATGCCGTTCTTACAATTGTTTTTAAAGAGCATTTCTATAATTGCATATAATTTCACAATTTTATATTTCTTTAATACAATTTAAAAAACGCTTGCGTAGCTGCTGGTACAGTTAGTACATAAATAAATTCCTAACAGTACATATGAAATAATAGCTGCAAATATACTAAAATATTCAGAACTAGCCTCTGCCCGCGACTTCGCTCGCGTGGAATAGTTACTTTGAGCTAACGCTAACACGCAGCGGAAGCATACAAGAGGAACAAAACCCCGATTTTGAAATATTCTTCGTTAGTGCTCCTCTCCTATTGGTCTTAGCGTGATGATATATATGCTATAACCTTCCTAAATAAATGAGCTATAATATCACTGAAAGAATTTTTCAAATCGGACCAATTGTTCCTGAGATTACCCCCTACAACGTCACAAACTCACAAACTTTACCTCTTTACAATATTAGTATAGATTACAACTCAAATCATTTAAATAATTCAAATACATAATTTTATATATTAAATGTTATTAGAATATATACCTTCAAGTAATAACTTACATTTATTGCACTATTTTACATCTCTGGCGCAGTATCAATTTGTCTACGGAAATACTTAAGTAACTTAATATGCCATTAGTAACCCGTCCCTCAACATTCTTAATACGTTGTAAACTCATTACGTATGTATAAGTATTAATTAAAATGTGCATACATATTACTAAGTAACCATTCCTAATTAGTCAAAATGATGAAGTCAGCATCTTGCAACTAGTATATAATTAAGTTTTATCAAACTAAATTGCTTTGTGTAACATAATTCCACATTTTTGTAATAATTGATGTTTATTCAAATACATAGGTATTTCGTCACTATGTAAATTTGTATTTCCTGGTCTTATTAAAGCGTATATTGCAATAAAAACAACAGCCGAGGGAATCAAAACAGCCATATGCTATTTGGTAAAGTATTTTCAATAATGAACACAAAATGATAAACAAGAAAACACATGAATGCCTAACATTTGTATAAAATGTCGATTCAATTAGTAGCAAGCGCAGAACTTACTTAGCCAAGACGATATAATATAATTAATTTACTTAATAAGATATATAGAACTCACTAGTGTCGTTTTATTGAAACGAGTACTCAAAAATAGCTATAATGTGATAAACATGACAAATAAAAAAAAATTAACTTATAAAAGATAGGAACAATAAAAAGTAGACAACTTAAGAAGAATAAGATAATAAATAGAATTAGCATATATTAAATAACAAGTATGTCTCTAATTATGTCTAAAGATTAGAACATAATATTAAAAAAATAATAATAATGTTGAATTTACCATTTAAAAACATTTTCTAGTAAAAACTTCTTACTCTCCTGTATTAAGTTTTGAAAGAAACATTGTTGGAAACAAAACAGGAATTAATTAGATTATGGTTTATATACATATATCATAAAATACAAGTTACGTATGTTAGTCATCATTAAACAATTTACAAACGGCAAATGGCTTCAGTAATGAGTCATTTAATACGTAAAGACTCTGTTACCTACTTAAAAATTATAATATCAGTGACGTAATAACTGTTGTATCTTGTGTTTACTTCGATATATGTAATACATAAATGCGATCTAGATAATAATGTGTAGGTACACGTTTGTAAAAAACTTTATATAAATACCTACGTACCTACTAACTTAGAAAAACCGAAATGGAGGACAACATACAAATAAAATAGACTAGTCATTTTTATTCATGGCATCTAGACGCCGCTAACTACGTACATATATCGGCAATATTAACTTTCTGAGCTTAAAACTTAAATATTTATATAAAATTGAAGCATCACTTGTTTGGACTGTCTAATAATCTTTGCTAAACTTAATTCTATAAGACTTACTGACAAATAAAGAACCATTCAGCGTATTATCTAAGCTACATGTACCTAATGACGCTTTCCGATACGAGTCAAGAAGTAATCATAAAATTGAACTTAACATTGATAAAAGGTTATAAGGATTAATTAGTGACAAATTTTAAATAAAAGACCCCAAACCAATTCATCCAAATTAAATATATAGTATATGAAAAATATATAAAATCCAAAATATATAATACGAAAAAGTAGAAACTTTAAGCGATTACTTTAAAAATGTACGTACAATACAAGTATTACACAAAAAATAAAAAATTACACGTTACGTTTTAAGTGGAGTGCAATGTAGAACACACATGGGTGGATATTTCCGCGTAAGTTCTTAGTTATCTGTACACGTTTGTGTCGAGGTTGTGACGATACTTCGTAGGTCGTATTCAATACAAAACATTGGTATTCCATTAGGATAATTCCTGTATAAAAGGTTTATGTCTTGCGTACCATTGATGATAAAACATTTCCGTACGCGAATTAGGAAGATCATACCTTAAAAATTTGCTTAAACGTAACATGAAACATTTTATTTCGCTCGAATATACTAAATTAATGTTGTGTATGACATATTACAATGATTTAATATATATGTTGCATTCTTTCTTAAATTCTTCACTGTAACCTACATAAAGTAACATATTGATCTACTAATGGCAAAGCTTATCAATAATAATAAGTAGGACCGTAATAAGTGAAGAAAAAAAAACAAAGAAAAAATTAAAACACATCCTACGGTTAGAAAAACGATTACCATAGGTGACTATTCAATTAAATTTTCTATAGAAACTTTCACAGCAGTTTTTCCCTTGTAATACAAGACTCATGTGTTTTTGTAACTATATTCGACCTTCGAGGCTGAGTTAACATCTATTGTTTAACAAATTACTAACTCCGTCTCTAATTCCCTGCAAAGCCATTGTCTGTTACAATCCACTGCCCGATTTTACGGGTAATGCGTAGGTACTGCAAAGAAACAATCGAGTTAACGAAAAAAAATATTTTTAAGTATTAATTTGGCAATAGTGTTTACATTATTACTGGTGATTCGACAGAATCAATAGTATTTTCAGTTGCTTCGCTGTTACTTTACCATTCGGCGACAAAGGTTTTCATTGGTACCTTGAATACGAATGGAGTTTTATTTCAAACAATTTGAACAATTAGATAGTATAATTATGTTCAATAAAATAGGGGAAAGCCTTAAAAATAATGATAAGTATTATTTAGTTACTATGAGCTAGGTTACTGAAAGAACCTTAGGAGGGTTGATGTCAGACAAACAACCGATCGTAAAATACTAAGCCAAATTCAGAACATGAACTAAGAAAACATATTGTGCCGAACTTATTCAGCTGGACAAGAAAAAGTTATATAGACACAATTAGTAATATTATGATATAAATCATATAATTACTATCAATATAATTGTAAATCTCATTCTACTACACTGCTCCATAATAGGAACGTATTAGGAACAAAATAAAGTACGATGGATACTAGTACCTCGACTGAAATATATCGACAGCATGTCATGAATACAACACATTTCGTGTCCGTACCTTCCCGTACCTACGCTTACCGTAATGTATAGTTATTGTAGAATGTATATGAAAACATATTTTCTAATATAGAAATCTCTTTCAAAGTAGGGTTTTCTGCATACGCATCTCCCATAGAACTGGTAACGAAGCAGCAATATAACGCAACGACAGTGAACATACGCGATTACAATGCTTTTGGTCGCTTGAGCACAAAGTCGCATGTTCTGCACGAAACATGCTGGCAATGATCAAGAATTCTCATCAGAAATTTATTATTGGTACCGTCAAGGCAGGCTATGATGTTGGTCGATGACAAAAAGGTCTTAGAGTCGGTAAAAAATATTTTTTGCATATTTTAATTTCAATACGGTTACGGTCATGGTATAGATCGGTATAGTGAGGCGAGACCTAACATGTAAACGTATCCTAAAGACTTTACTAACAGTAATTGAAACAACAAATGAATTTGAAATAGTAATTTAAACAATGAATTAAAATTTAGTTAAGGATTTTGACGTAAATATGTTGAAAAGCTTGTGACAAGCCCGTATACATTTAAGCAAATTAATAGCAGAATAGTGCGTGATAATAACCATTTACTAGCCAACAATAGATTAGCGATATTGTGAGGGATTTCAAGTAAACCTTGACACTACTAGTTTGTAGATACTTTATATTCCGTAAGTACCAATAATCCTGACTCCCACGCTCAACAACCTGTGATTTATGAAACTCCAACTACAGTACCTAGTACTGTGTACATACTTTTTTGAGTTATAAGGAAATTAATTAAAATGGACATTATAATATTCGTGTACAAGCAAAAAACGAATAAATGACAGATATCTCATATTATAATACTAGCTTCTGCCCGCGACTTCGTCCACGTGGAATAGTTACTTAGGGATAACGCTAACACGCAGCGGAAGCTCTCAAAAGAAAAAGAAAAAACGATTTTGAAACATTCTTCATTTTCGCTCTGCTCCTATTGATCTTAGCGTGAAGATATATAGCCTATAACCTTCCTCGATAAATGAGCTATTTAACACTGAAAAAATTCAAATCAGACCAGTAGTTCCCGAGATTAGCGCGTTCAACCAAAAAAACAAACAAACCCTCCAGCTTTATAATATTAGTATCGATTTAGATTTAATATTATGATTTGATATTATTATGATTTAATAAAACTGATGGCCCCTTACAGTACTATTTAGCATCTATAACACACCAATAAAAGGATTCAAAATTAAAAAAATACAACAAAAATAACAACAACAAAAATAAATAAAAAAATACAACATGTATCACTTTCGGATAAGGCTTTTTCCCTATAGAGAAGAGGGACTTAATAACCGTGTCAGTCCCCGGAATACTAGAAATTTCAATGCCCAAAATAATTGTCACCATATTGTATACATTGTAGAGTTAACGCTACAAGTCAATTTATTGTAACCGGACTTCGTACACTAACTACAAACTCTATAACATTTAGCATATAATGGAATATTTAATAACTCTTTAGAGTATTTCGAGCTAAGGACAGAATGATGTATACATATGTACTCAGAGTGTGAACGGCGAAACTTTGGGGCTTCGGAAGGCTTCAATAAGGGCTTCCGAAATTCAAGGTTAAGAAAGTTTGGGAAACATTGGATTAACAAGTACTTTTTATATAATTTACATTACTATGTTCCCAATGTGTATAGTAACATATCGGTCCATACGAAGACCGTAATTATCTATAATAAAGACCTATATTCAATCATATAAAAAATATTCTTTGTTTAGATTCATATATAGTCCACTAGATCGTTCCATCAGCGAGCAAAACTGTAACTTGCCATGACCGTACCGACAGCGAATTCCGGATAAGAATATTTGGCTGGTAAACTACGACGTTATGTGCGTTAACAGTATGGGTATCGTTTTTTAGTTCCCTTAGAGACTGCATTTTTAAAGTGCCTTTCATAATTTTAATACACGTTATATTCGAAATTTCCCTGCAAAGTGTCATGTATCTAGACTAGAGATACACGAAAGATGATGAAGAATGATACAAGAAAGATTCGAATAATTTTAAATCACTTGCTGCAACAATCACATTCATATCAAACCTCGCGAATATTTTCCGAACTTAAGCGCACTATGAGTAGTAAACTCCTCTGAACGTATGCAAAAAAAGTAATTATAACAAATAAGCAAATCTTGTTCACAAGTGTTTTAACACCCCACTGACCAATATACCGAGTAAGTAGGTAGTTATTTTGTGCAGCCGGCCAATAGTTATACATTGAATGTCATTGTAACATAACTTCATAAAAATGGCAGAGAATTAATTATTGTATCTTTTCTGACCATTCGCATTCGAACTCGCATTTCATATATAAATATCCGCATACGCATTTTCGGATGTCCAAAATAGTACATTTGTAACACCCCTGATCTCGACACAACCATTTAAGCTGTGTTATTCCAGTTAGTAAGCTTTAAGAATTTTATAAAGTATATATTTTCAATTACAGATATGTGCGTGCTGTTCCCTGGCTGCCTTAGACGGGTACAGTCCACAACAAGACCCAGATCAGTTCCACATACAAACAGATGAAGATGACGAACGATATTTCCTTTACCAAACTAAAAATGGACAATATCGCAAAGAAAGAAGACTTAAAGATGGATCAGTCGTTGGTCAGTTAACTATTCTCTTGTGGTCCTTTAATGTCAACTAGTATAACCACTAACAAAATTTGTAATAATTTCAGGCACCACAGGCTGGGTCGGTGCAGATGGCATCCTTCGTCTACAAGACTATATAGCTGACGGAGATGGCTATAGGATATATAAATCTAAAACTGTATACGTAGGACAAAATCGACCGATTAGTGTATGTATTTTGAATATCGCTAATTATTTTATAGACATCATTCAATATATTTATTTTATTAAAAAATATATATTTTTCAGGAGTCATTAGATATAGCCAAGACAGCACCAACGGATCCCGGATACGGCGTTACCCCAGCGCCTAACAATCAACGTACTCATCTTCCTCCAAGAGTCAGCACTACGACTGAAGAACCTTCAGCTCCATATGAACCTCCACATTCATTCCCGTCTAGTGTATCAATTACACCAGCCCCCACTTCATACACACATCCCACGGTTATTCCGCAAGTTCTCATCTCACCGAACTCTATTGATTCATCTAATAGCGAAGTTGGATCTACTGTACCCCCAACCGTTTCCAGTGAAGCCCCTTCAACACCATCACCATTCCATTACGATCCTTCGAATACCAACACGATTGAGGAAGACTATTATGCCAGTGATAGTCGAAGATACGACGTCTATAACCCGAATTCATATAGACATGCTGACGATTGGCTACGAAGACAACGTTCTAACGTTCGTTTAGGAAACGGCTACACTCCCCAGTTTGCACTATACAACGGTGCTGCGTTAACTAAAAACGGTTTCCAATACTACCTTCCTAAGCAGTACCATGAGGAAGAGACAAAACATTTGAATGATAGAACTGGCAGTTTTGGTTACATCGACCCGTTCGGTATCAGACGCGTTATATATTACAACACAGCGCCAGGCGAAGGTTTTCAGATACGTAAGAATAACAGATACGTTGGTCACGATGCAACTCCTTATGATCCTCGACCTATAAATTGAAATAAATCAAGTTTCCCTTTTCTTACTCAGTAAATAAAGTTACCTTTACGTTTTATTAATCAGTATTGTTGGTTCACCGAAATTAAAGAAATTGGGTGAAGAGACTTAAACGAATAGTCTTATCGAACGATGCGAATATATCTTAGCCATTCTTTTGATGCACGAATTAATATACATTAATCAATTTATTATTGTGTTTTCGAATGTATAATAGGCTAATAAATTAATGAATATTACATGATAATATATTTAGTAATAAATCATAATCCACTGGAGATATAAAATATAAAATTCAGTGCCATTGAACTTTTAAAAATAATAATTCCATATAAATATCTTATTATACTTTTAACAAAATATATATTTATTTATGCATAAACTATAATGAGAATTCACGAAAACCACTTATTACTTAGCAGTAAACATACACTATAAGCATCTGCTACAACATTCCATCTTATTATTACAGGTGATTTAAATAAATATCTATACCGTTAAAATATTCATAATTAGCGATGGAAGTGGTTTTAGGAGGATTTTATTACGATCGTATCCAAAAAGCGCAAAGTTTAATGAACTCATTTGGTTGGGTTTATATGGTAAATAGAAGTAGTAGATGGATATGCGTAGGTGCTTAAATGTGTAAACTGGCTCGAACTTCCATTTGTGATACGCACGTAAGTACCTGAATTGTATCAACGTGCAAGATCAAGATTCCACGTACGCGATAAACGCGGCGTACGTAAAGCAGCAATAACATCGTGTAGACTTAAGTCTATTTATGTAATATAATATATATACTCTGTTATGACTCTTAAAATTGTATCCTAACACCTTAAATAACAATTTTATCATAATGTACTTTTTTATCTGTATGAGATCTGTGTAAAACTGTATACATATAAGATATTAACATATATTACTCAATGTAGTAATTAAATATAGTAAGATGTAAACACTTAAAATTGTATATTACATTGATAAAAAATTATATATCATTCACAAAGTATCCGATTACCATATTTATCATATCAGGTAATTGTGCCACTACGTTGATACTTATCTAAGTATAAAACGCTCATAGGCAAAATATTATCAACGATTCCTTCTTATTCTATGAATCTGCAAAGGGTAAAATGAATGAATCCTACAGAGTAACAAAAAATATATGATTATATAACTTCCTTTATTTATTTCATCGATATATATTATTGAAGTATAGAAGTATATATATAAAAAATACATATCACTCGGTGTATGTTTTCTTAAAGTCATTGCGAATAATTTGCCATTAAAAATATATTCCACCAGTAACTATCCTAGTTGATAAACAAAATGGCGGCTTGTTGCAATGACAACCTAGGGGTTTCTAATTTATGTATTAGTTTGATATTATTGTTAAGCACACACGTGATAATTTATATAATATTTAAATTTTGTTTTATACTAATCTAGTTGATATATATATTATTATAATAAGGTATATGCATAAAGTAATTGTTAACATAGTTTTGTTTCATTTCCAGTTCCAAATGTTCCGTACTTATTTCACTTTCATTGTTCAATTTTAATATATCTATCAAATGTAATAATGTTTCTTCATATTGCATAATGATCCGTAAATGAAGTCCGGCATTCCAAAGCTTGTTATTTCTTAATCATAATTTTGATTACTTTATATAAATCGTCAACTTTATATGTTATTAGTAGCAGTTAACTGAAAGTTTCCACAAGGTAAGGACTAGATAATTGTGATCTTTATTTAACATTTTTTCTTTATAATAATTTGAAATCATTTAAACAAAGATAAACATATGCACGAAGACTTAGTGGCATAAAACAAAACTAATCGACGTTTTTAAATAAAATTTGTACTTAGAATATTATATTTTTTTAATTTCTTATACACTTAATTAGTACAAACAAAGGAATTTTATTAAAAAAAGAGTCTCAATGTTTTTATCTTTTATATGATATGTCCATATATCAATCAATGACTTTTTGAAATGAGCAATCATACAATTAATAATGAATAATATTTAATTATTTTCAGAAAAATGCTGCTACTGACATTTTATCTCTTTGCAACCTCAGTACTTGCTGCCGACTATGATAATCCATTCGGACCACCTCTAACATTACTAAATGCGGCTTCATCACCTCTAATAGATTATAACGATGACATTAATGATAAACGACTCATGATAAACAACGCTAATTTAATTTACAATTTTGAACAAATTAGAAGCGACCAACCTCCCCAAATTGAGAAAAGAGAAGAAAATATTGGAAAATACATGTACAGAAGACCAAAAGTGACGACAACCTCTACAAGTGCACCGTTAATTGATTCAGTTTTACATGAAATTAATCCGCTTCCTCATTTACCTGACTTTAATCCTCACATAAATAAGTATAACCCTCATAACCAATGGAATTATATGTCAGCGTATCCGCCCACAATACCACCGCCACCAACAACTCCAGAATGGGAAGATTTATCTGTAATCCTTAACAAGCAAACTACTCTCCACCATCAACATCAACAAGCATACGAATTCCCACAAATATCTAAAAGCGATCTATATATGCAAGGACACTATTTCCCACATTACCAACGGCACATTCCGTTACCACCATCATCAGAAACTCCCTGGACTACTCAAATACTTCAAAATAAAAATATACTATCCACAACTATCCGACCGGCGTACTCTAAAATGACTGACATAGGAAAATATAAGCCTGATCAGAATCCTACAATACCTCAAGCACCACGGCTGACAGCAAATCGAGGTAATCATAAATTCAGCAGGAACGATATAGCTACTCCAGAAGTGACAACAGCAATTACTAGATCTTCAACTGTGGATCATCAAAGTCATTACAGTCCGCCGCCTGTTCCAACGCTATCACCATGGCTTGATGGTTACAAAAAATGATGTGGACGTAGTAGCTATAACGATTTAAAATTTTTGACAATTTTCCTAACATTTCGTGACAGCTTTGTATAAATGCACAGTGTATATAGTAAATAAAAAATAAATAGTTATAGATGTGAATGGGAGATTGTTTGTTCATTATGTTTTCACAACTTAGCTGGTTATTGTGAAATTTTTCATACAGGTTGTTAGGGATACAGAAACAACCTTTCATCCTGAATAAGTATTGTTATCGAGGGATAGGTCAAATCTACATCAATATGGACTGTATAATTTATTTTTAATGAATTGGCAAAAAAGATAATCAACTTAGAAAACTTGAAAATTTTATTGAAAGAAAAGATATAATAGAAATATATTTTATTGAAATAAAAAATATAATAGAATATATAATAGAATTTTCTAATTTATTTTATTGTCAATATCGCTACCGATTGGATCGAAAGTCACTCCATTTCAGTAGGATAGTAGATGGAAACGTAAATGATTCTTATTATTATATATTTAACACACCGTTTATTTATTAAATGTCAATTTCAAACAGAACATAGAAAAGCGAATTGGAATTCAATTCATGTGAAAAAACCATCACGCTTCATGAAGCGCATAAAATGAAATAAAGTATAAAAATTAGAAAACTATTAAAAAATAACATGAAAGGTTGTGTAACCTGTATATATCTTTTTATATATAAATTTATTTTGTACGTGTGCATGTCACTAAACTCCTCCGAAACGGTTGAAACGATTTGTATGAAATTTTGTGTGGATGTTTCAGTGGATCCGAGAATGGTTTAGATTCACAATTGGACCCAGTAGGTGGCGCTGCGGTTGGCTTTTAGGATTTTTTTAAATTATCAAAGCAGGACAACGTCCGCAGGGACCGCTAGTATATATACAATATACTACATCATACTACACAATACAATACACCATATATATATTGTATACACCATATTACTCTAATTTGAATCTGGCTTGTATCCTAAATTATTGTCTCCATTGGATTTTTTTAAATTGATTTAAATACTTTTATCTCTATAGCAGCCCCATAAAACTTTAAACTTTTTTACAATTATATTTTTATTCCATATATTCGTTATTCTATTATAAGAAAAAAGAACAAGGGCCAATATGGACCATATCACACATATTACATTTAGGTAGATTCAACTTTTTCGTAATTTGAATGAATTTTTGAAGTTAAATTATATATTTATCAGAAGATACCCTCAGTTCCACCGTAATAATCATAACAAACTTACAAAATGTATGTGTTTTTGTTATAAATATTCGTAATTAATATTTTTTGCATAATATTCGAGGCCTAAAACACACTTGAACATAATGGAAAATCCTGTTATAGAGATTAGTTTCAGTATATTGTATCTCTGTTCATTATCTACTTTACTGGTGAGATATTGTATATAATTCAGTGAGTTATTGTATATAATTATTGTGCATTTAATTCAGTCACTTTTAGTCGCACTTCGTTCTTTATTTTATTTTTTTGGCAACCAATCTTCTAGTGGATTATTAATGCCATTGTCGAGTAGGTAATGATATAGCGATCATTTCAATGAATAAACAAGATGATGGCAATCTTGATTAAACCTTTTCAGGGAGTTTTTGTGGCTTGTCAGAATTCATGCTGCGTGGTATTATTTCCCATCCACTTTACTTGTGCAAATAACCAATCCATATTACGTAAAAAAACACTAATATTACAAAATATAGAACCAAATAACACAAAATTATAAATCATCATTACATAGTATAAAACAAAGTCCCCTACCGCGTCTGTCTGTCTGGTCGCGATAAACTCAAAAACTACTGAACGGATCGTCATGCGGTTTTCACTATTGGATAGAGTGATTCATGAGGAACGTTTTGGTATATAATTTATCAGGGATATATTATAATTAGGGCGGGACAACGTCTGTCGGGCCCGCTAGTACAATATAAAATTCACTATATGAAATTTCAAGAGCCCGCCAAAAACTCTTTTAGCCGCACTAAGACCAAAATTTACAATAAAATACACAGAAAACGAAGTAAGAATGTCACGCGCATATTCTTAACGACAGTAAATAGAAGTGCCGCGTAAAATCAAAATTAATGCGGATGAAAACGCAGGACACAAATATTTACAACTTTAAATATATACGTATAAAATACATAGCAAAGTAGTAGTGCAAGCACTGCTATGTTCCTATTCAAAAAGTGTGTTCAACAACATACATTAGTACACGAGGATTTCCGGGGTCCTGAGGGGTAACAACCTATTTTGACTGGTCTCAAAACTGAAGTGCTATTAATAATTTTCAGTGTTAATTTAAAATCAGGTGGAATACATGCCTATTTGCTACTTTATAACATTATTCTTATTTTTTTGATATTGGAGATTTTTGTAGATATTTTATTCATCGAAGTTCTTAGCTTGTAGTGGACATTGAGTCAGTCTGTAATAAATATCCAAGTAACAAACGCTTGTTATTATGTCACACTCCCTTTTCCCGCATACTCGACATACCGCATGGCAACCCTGCCAGGATCATGTAGACACGAACTCAGCATTTTCGTCTAGTATGGCATGTGAGCAATAACTATGAAGAGTGCTACTTTCGACGGTTTTTTTTTCTCGAACTGATTACGCTATTGACTCAGCTTCACCGGACTACAACTTTTGACGGCGTGGCGGGGCGCAGGCTGCGTACGCAACTGTTCCAACTATATTATTTTGAGCGCGATACCCTTCTTTATGGTAGAAATTAACCAATTAAGAAAGTGACCAAAATGGGAAATTCGTATTCTAAAGAAGAGAAGAAGTAAGTTATCATTAACCAAAACCTTGTGGGCGATAACGGCGATACCAATTTATACGAAAATCATAAATGTTCCTCTTTAAATAATAAAAAAATGTCGTTCAATTTGCGAAAGGAGTTACGCACCATATTCTTACAATCTTACAACGAGTTCTGATGAGGTTGGCGGGTTATGGCCAGCGTAAGGCTTCCCGGGATAAAATAAATACAATAAAACTAAAATTCAGATTATGGTTGCAAAAATCAATAATACTTGTTACATAAATCTTTATTCCCTTATCAACCTTTAGTGTACATAATAAACTAAGGTTTCAATAGTTATGTACAACTATTAACTTTATTGTAATTATGTCACACATGATATGTACGGTAAATCTAACGTTTTAAGAAACAAGAATATCATCTGCTATATCTTAAAGAATACTGGCTCAGTTGTTTGAGGGCTTCATGTTCCAGGATTGGAAATCTTTTTCAATTACATAACACAATTTTTCTGTTTCCCTATATGTATTCAATTATAGTCAACAGCTAACACAATTTCATAACAATTAATCTTTACTAATAAATGTGATGAAATAATTAAATATTGTGAACGTAGTTTATCTTGATTTACCTGTTAAAATTAATTCCCAAAGTCATTAAAATGTTTTGGTTTTACACTGGCGCGGTATTTATATTATATAACAATTATCCAACCATAAAATGCGTAAAACCTACTTTTCTTGTAATTAACACTGGAATTACTTGTATAATTAGCAATTTCATTTCTAGTTCTAATGAAATTTTAATAGGGTTAACATTATATATCAAATTAACAAGTATTTAAAAATAAAGAATTCCTACTATAAATTGTATGTCGCGTACTAATCTAAAATAGATCAAGGCCAATCTTTATCATGGTAAGTAATAGTTAAAAATTTTATTGTTATTTTTTATCTATTATATTATTAATTAGAATTATACCTGATTCTAACACTTTTTTTTCAGATTTACTTAGAATTGAGGCTATATGTTTTTATTGTACTGGCTGCTCACTCAAGAGGATTACCAACGACCGACCAAAATGTTCCATCTCAAATCACTATGAACGAAAATTTTAGGGAACCCATCCCTGTGATATCATCTGAACCGTCACCTTTTGTCTCTAATTTCGTTCATCAAGGAACTAACTATTTCTTCAACCCACAACTTTTGTTAGGAACTTTTGTTCCACCACAAATTGGAAGGTTTGTAGCCACTGTAAATGAAAACATTATAGAAACACCTGTAATAACTGAAGTTCCAGAATTACCTGATAATAATACTCAGCCTGAACCAATAACACTCACGAATTTTCCACGAATATTAATTAATGAATCGATAATTGTACCTCCTCCTTTTCCACCGCCAACTATTGTTAATGACTCAATAATTGTACCTCCTCCTTTTCCACCACCACTCATTCCTATTGAAATTCCGTTAATACCTGATGATATAATTTTAAAAAGAATCCCTCCAGCACCAATCTTGCCCCCATTAGATCTTTTAGAAATAACCAAAATTATAGAAGAACCCGTTGAGATATTTCCACCATGCAATGAAACGGAAACGACGGTACGTAAAGTGATACCTATAAATCCTATCGAACCTCAAATAAGAATCTTAGAAAAGGATTTTCTTCGCCTTGTGCCAAAACAATTAATGATAAAAATTATTCAAATTCCCGTTAATCTAGAAATTCCTACTTCTGCAATACCTGATACTTCAAGGATTATAAACGAAGAAGAAACAGTAGTATTAATGCCTCCAGTTCCAGAAATTCCTACCTTAATAAACCCAGCTTATTCAGTTGATCGGAAGTTTCTTCAAAAACCATTTGATTTATCAATTCCAACTGAATATGCTCGAGACATTATTGTAGAACGTGTACTGCCTAATATTGTGATAAACAAGAAAACGTTTACTAAAAATATGGAATTGATTGCCATTCCGACAGCTGAAGACGCAGTCCTTACGGCGTCTGTTTTTCCTAACATTATTGTGAAAACTTAAATTTATGAACGTGAAATAAATAAATACCAACATTTATGAATATTATTTTACTCTTTTACATAGTCTTCTTAGATTGTTACGTGAATTATATATTCCTTGATACAAGTGATAACGATACAGCTTGGTCAGGCTTATTGATAAGCAATGTTTTCACACCAAGTTCTTTACCCTTCCATTTGATTTGAAATTCACGTACCAACTGAAATTAAAATATTTCAAATTATATAAATAGAGACAAATACCAACTTGAATAAGACCGTTTTTATAAACCATAGTCAATGACGTACCCGAGCAATGATTATACACATATTCTGCTCTGCTAGCCTTCTTGCAATACAAGATCGCGGACCAAAACCAAAAGGCAAACTTAAGAAAGGATGAATATTTTCATACTGAGAAGATCCACGTAACCAGCGCTCTGGCCTAAACTGTAATGGATCTTGAACATATTGCGGTAGACGCGATGCGACCATATTCTGAGTCACAATTACTGTCTGAAAATTAAAAGTATATCAGATCATTCATATCCACCGACTATAATTAAGTTTCTCTTCTTTTACTTACTCCTTTGGGGATCTGATATCCTCTTAAAATGATATCTTTTTGTAACAATCGACCAATTCCAACAGACACTGGATTCAATCTTAAGCTCTCTTTAATGCTAGCTCTTAAATATACAGCTTTTGTAATTGTATCAGCACTTATTTCTGAATTCTTATCAGGTAGGAGCGTAGCAATTTCAGAGAAGATTTTTTCTTGACACTCCAAATTTCGAGCTATATGATATAAGGCAAAACTTGTCGTATATGAAGTCTGTAATAGAATTACATTTTTTATTTAGCATCATTCACAACGTTATAAAAAAGTAACATGGAATCAATAGTAGTTTTGTATATAAAGTCAAATGTGTTAAAAATGTATTCATAATAGAATAATAACCATACCGTGTCAACAGCTGCCATCAAAATATCAACCATCATGCCAACAATATCCTTTAGATCCACATTTGGTTGTTTCAAAAATGATCCTAAGAGCGAATTATCCGAGATTTTATCATCGGACTCAAAGAAGTTTAATTTGTTTATCAAAATTTTGGTAGAAACACTAAAAATTGTTAATAATAGATTAGTGCTTAGAAATATATTTAACTTTTATAATAGGAAGAATCATACAGTAGATACAAAACGGTGCATTTATGGATAGACGTTGTATATGTAATAAACCATATGCATAGGAATATATCTATATGGAAATTAGGCAGCAATCTTCTTTATTTTATTTTTGGCAAACCAATCTTCTAGTCGATTATTACTGCCACTGTCGAGTAGGCAATGATCCTATCAAAAACATAAATGTGAAATGAGAGCCAAGTTCAATATTATAATATATGCCTTGGTTGTTGACTTCAACGACAAAAGTGAGATCTAAATGGGTGCCAAGTTCAATGGTCAGTCCTGAAGTTTATTTATAACAACATAAAATATTTTATAACAACTTAAATCTCTATCTGCTGGTGGGTATCCATAACTTTGTCTGCGATTGTGGCTAATTCCTCTAAGTTCTTGCAATGCGGCTTGTAGAAAGGCATTTCAACCTATACGTGATCTCTTGCAGCAGATATTCTCTGAGGGTGAACCAGAGAAATACTTGACGTGACTTGATTCTTCTAATTATGTTGTTCCTCCATCTTAATGGTTTCAGTCGGAGTTGGCTGTGTTCGTGCGGGTGCGCTGTGTTGCGCATTCATTGTGTACCGCGAGGAGGATAGCGTGCGACTGAATGTGCAGGGTCGGGTGAACGTGCGGGGTCACCAATGTAGGGTTCTACTGGGATATGAAATTATAGGTACGAGAGCTGCGAGCCAACTAACTGTTTATTACAATAAAACTTTCTTATATCTAACACCTTATGAATATATGTGTGCGTGTTCCCACACTTCTTATAACTTAGGATTATATATTGAAGCCTAAGTTCTGATTTGGCTAGTTCGAATATGAGCCAAATTTGACATGTTTATGTAAAATGTTTTTGAGTTATGAGGGGATCAAAAGTGGTTCCAAATAGTTCGTGTAATATTACACACGGTACCGCGAGCTTGCCAAGCTCGAACAAGACTTGACACGCTCCCGCGTGTCTAGATATTACGGGTTTTTTTATGATTATTTCAATTAACCAACAAGATGGTGGCCGTCTTGTTAGAAATTCCTAAGAGTTTTTGTGGCAAGTCAGAATCCATGCTCCGTGGTATTATTTCCCATCCACTTCCCTTGTGCACAATAACCAAACTATATTGCGTAAAACACCACCAATATTACATAATATAGAGCCAAATACCACAAAATTATGAATAAAATATAAAATCCAGTACATGAAATTCCAAGATCCCGCCAAAAACTTTCAGGCAGTATTCTACTTTTTTTTTAATCGTAGCTCAGCAAAGTGACTGTACTGTGCCTGATGGTGAGCACAGTATAATCCAAAAACAACGGCGACTACCGAGAGACACGCTATCCCTCATCCCTCGCCGCTGTCATGCCGGCTTGCATAAATGTCTCTTCACGTTACGCTTGAAGGACCCCATATTATAGGAAGGAGGGAACACACTGGCCGGGAGATTGTTCCATAGCTTCACGGTACGGCAGAGATAAGAAGTTGCGAACTTTTTAGTTCGTGCCCAGATAGGATTTACCGTAAAACTATGGCTTCGAAGCCCAGCGCGCGTGGTTCGGGTATGAAACGGAGAGGAAGGGATTAAATTAAATAGCTCTTCAGAACACTCGCCATGATACAGACGGTAGAACACGCTCAGTGAGGCAATGTCTCTACGCAACTGAAGCGGCTCTATAAATTGTGTAATGTCTGAATCATTAACAATGCGGACAGCCCGTCTCTACAACCTGTCCAGGGCATCTAGCAGGTATTTGGCGGAACCGTCCCAGAGGTGCGAACAATATTCCACACAAGGCCGAACTTGTGCCTTATAAAGGAGGTATAGTTGATCAGGCGTGAAAAACCGTCGCACCCTGTTCAGGATTCCGAGTCTCCGAGATGAAGTGGAGATGACGCTCCCGATGTAATCCCTGAGATTGAGGTCGCTGCGAATATCTATACCTAAGATATTGAGGCTGTCTCGCATTACGAGCGAGACGTTCTGGAGAGCAGGAAGAGGGGTAAATGGAGATGTTTTGCAGGTAAACGCGCATACTTGTGTTTTGTTTGCATTAAACTCGACCAAATTGCTGATTGTTGATATGAGACGTTATAAGTCTATTGGACGATACTTGAAAATATTTTATTCTAGCTGCTCACACTGGCTTCGCAATGAAATGTCAATATTTTTGAAGATCTATCTCTCGAATGTATTCGGTCTTATGCACTCACTTTTTTATATGGAGATTTTTAACCCAAATTTATCAAACATTTCTTTCATACAAACCTAGTCCTGACAATTACAAACACAAAAAGGTAGCTCAAGTCAATGGAGCCATTCTGAAATGACGCGCATACATACATTAGACAATAGAAGTTTATGTATATACATAAATAATCTTAATACTTACTTCTCTAAATATTCTTGAGAATTGGCAAGTTTTCTATATAACGGTGTGTGAAAAAATTTCCAAAGAAATCCCTTATCGAGCTTCATAATACCACAATTTGAACCAAACGCTGCTTCAATTGTTTTAATACTTCTTGATTGGCGTTCTTGTTCTTCTGGAGCAAAACTGTTGAATCTCTCGTTGAAAGCTACAACTCCTATAACTGAAATTATTTTATAGTTAGGAGAGTTCAATAAAATACATGAAAGCTGAAAAAGATGGCGGTCTCCACTTCTGCTTGATTTAAATGATGTGGTAAAAAATTTAAATTGTCTTTCATTGTCCGGGCAACAAGAAAAAAGGAAATCTATACAATAGTTTCTACATGATGCGCACACAACGACAAACCTGTATTATTTTCATTACATTACATGGTATAAAATAAAGTCCCCTACCGCGTCTGTCTGTCTGTCTGTTCGCGATTAACTCAAAAACTACTGAACGGATTTTCATACAGTTTTCACCAATGGATAAAGAAATTCATAAGGAACATTTTGGTATATAAGTTGCTAAGGATTTATTTTTAATCAGGGCGGGACAACGTCTGCCGGACCCGCTAGTATTTATATAAATTAAGACTAAGCACTTACTTTCTAAATTCAACTTGTTCAAATATAACAGAAAATCTTCGTGGTGCGACGTCTTGTTATTCTTAATCCATTGTACAAATTCTTTTATCACGGCATCTGTATTTCCAACGTGTGCCTTTACGCTATGTGGACTAGTAAAATTCTTCTGAAAGGTACTCCGCAGGCGCCACCATTCTGCACCGTTCCTAGACATATTAATTTTGGGATTAGTTAGAAGCAGGGCTGTAGCTAGAGTCGAATTTGAGGTAGGGCAGTATTGGTAGTGCGGAAGTAAAAAAATTATCTGCACTCGAATGTCACAAACTGTGATATGTTCAACTAATATTATTTAAATAATAGATATTAAATAATGATAATATTATCTGAATTAACTCTTCATGTTCGTAAATGCACATGTGCATTTTTATAAGCATTTCAGCTCATTTTATAATAAAAGACGGAACAACTTGTATATATTTTTCAGTTAAAATCAATAAAAACTTTAACGTTGCATTTTTTCAGAAATTATCTGTACTAGAGTGAAACTATACATAGGCCACTAGCAAAAACTAGAAATATTTAAGATTATTATTTTCAAATGTACTTCCACTCATGCAATTATTCAGATTTTTTTTTTAATAAGAACACATAGCAGATAACTTTTCGAAATAATATTACATAGCTATGATACATTTTAAAGACCTACATTTTATCATAATTTACAGGAATATTACAATATTCAGTTAAATAATTTAGATACGCTTATTATGCCAAAGACTGTTAATATAATGTTATTAACAATTTTGATAAAAATATATACATAGAAACGCGTTCAGTATCTACTGCGCGATAATAAAAAATAGGTTTACGCACGTTGAAAGTAATCCCCCAGTATTATAAACTTGTGGTTTCTTCATACGATAATCGAACATAGCGATGTGACTCCTCCGCGCCGGATAACGATCATCTTGTCGAAATACCGCCTCAATGTCTTCAGGATCGTACACATGCACTAAGTTTACCCCAGGTTTTTCACGAACAAGACAGCCGTAGCGCCGCCAATTTAACCACGCGTTTTGGTCAAGAGCTTCTGCGTCATAATCACCTAAAAAATATCAGTAATATATATAAAAATATGAAAAAACAAATGAGTTGGCATTGAGCCCGCATATTCGGACTCCGCGTTGATAGACGCATATACAAATCCTGCAATGAACCTGAGTTTTTGATGAAGGAATACATTGTGATAAAACCTTTCTACGGTTGGTATGGTTTTCTTTAATACCGATTACCTACCGTTCTTAAATTAAAACTCTGTCGCCACCCAAGAGGGGGTAGGTACATTTCAGTTGCTACTATGCCAGTTCTTTTTAGGTTTGGCGTGTTTGCCATCTTCACTTAACAGGTGAACTTGTGGTCAAAAATAAGAATATAAAACAAAGGAAGCACCCGAGTTAAGAGATACATTTTCTTTATAATGCTTCCTACACTGAAAAACTTTAGGTTCGTTTTGGAATAAGAATACAATCCTATCAATAGAAGCGAAGGAATATAGATAGTAATCTAAGTCAGCGATTACTAAACTTTCGAAGCTGCGAAACACTGATTGTGTTTTATTTTATTTTATAGAGATAATAAATTAAGTTATAACAAAATAAATAATAAAGAGTAAAAAACCTTTATTTAAATTATGGTGCTATTTGAAGAAGATACACAGGAATTATTTTACTGCTCGAAAATCACTCAACATTTCCATGACAAAATACAAATAATTCACGGAACTCCAGTGACATTTCTACAAATATTTTCGTTTCGTAGAATCCATTTTAAGAATATTATAATTTATGTAGATAGTATTAAAATTTTCTTCGCTTTTATTTCCATGGACGAGGTGTTCCACAGTTTTGAATTTCATAAAGAATATTCTTATCGAATGGTATTCAAAATATAATATTACATAAACGATCGCATTATTTGACAATTCCATAAAGAGTATTAGGTACACTAAAACCAGTTACAAAAATTTCATAACAAGAAAAATAAGGTCTTTATCCATTTTTGATGTCAAAGACAAAATAGGCACCACGCTATTTAAAGGTGAAACCCGAGGTCTCGGTGCATATAGTGTATTTTCTATACACAGACAGAATAATTAATTTATTTTCATAATCAACCAAAATCGTAAAAGTAAAAATTATGTCAATCATCAATTTACACAAACTTACCAATAAACGGTACATATTTATGCAAAGTGCCTACGACAGGATAACACTTGGGACCGGGTATGTGGTCGAAATGCATAATGGTCTCTTTTTTCATATTTACTTTTTCTTGGTTATTCTGCACGGTATACATGGCAGAACTTATTTTCGCGCATTTTAAAAAGAAAAGTGGTGAATACTTTCGAAGCGAAATTATTTTATTCATTTTTATAAACAACTAGCAACAAAAACGACAAGCAGTTTATGTGTATTGTATCGCATCACTGACTTAAAAGATCGTTTTGTACTGTCCACTGAAAATTAATGCACATATTTTTATTGTAAGCGTTAGAAGAAAATTATACCGTTCGAAACGAGATACTACCCTGGAAGTCATACTACATAGAAATTAAACGGATATCTGGTATGATAACAAACAAGAAGTGAAATGAATTTCTGTTATTTTACATTTGAACGATATATTTTTAGTGCCGTTTATTTCTTATAAAACCTACCTAATGCCTGATGGCAAATACAATTTTGTAAAATAATATTTCTTTAGAGATAAAACAATCACATGAAGTCAGAGCGACAGAAGCGTAACAGCTTTAGTTCGTTTACAAACTTTCCGTTTCGATAGATCGCGTCAAACTTTTTGACCGCTCTGAAGTAGATGCGCAGAACGCAAATATAGGTATTAGAGGGACGTGAAAGAGGTGAAGGGGGAAGCAGTCTCGCTTGCTCTCATACATCTTTCCTATTTTATCCAAGCGTGACACGATGACACGTGTGTCAGTGTTTTGTTGTTTCTAATTACATGTTATTGTTATTTTGTTGTTTTCATTTTCTTGTTGATATTTGTTATTGTTCTTCTTCCATTCCATTTTTGGCAACTAGTCTTCTAGTAGACTATTACTGCCATTGTCAAGTGAGTATCGATATAACTAGTTTCTTGATATAATTTCAATGGAGTAACAAGATGGTGGTTATCTTGTTAGAACTTTCCATGGAGTTTTTGTGGCATTTCAGAATTCATGGTCCGTGGTATTATTTTCCATTCACTTCACTTATGCACAATATACAAACTATATTACACAAAACACCACCAATTTTACACAATATATAGTCAAGTAACACAAGATTATGAATAAAATATAAAATCCACTACATGACAGACCAAAATCCCGCCAAAAACTCCATTCGTTATTGTTAGAAAACCCATCCACTTCGAAAAGTGATGTTTCTCTGAAAGGTGTTGCCCTACTATAAATAAATGTTTATTACAAATTATTTGTTTACTATGAATGTATTTTGTTTACATTATAACAGTATTGTAACCCGCATAATACCTGCACAATACATACTACAAGATATACCTTAGAGGTAGAGACAAATACTGTATAAGTCGGATCATTCAATTAAAGTACGCGATCACCCAAAACTCACCATCCAGGTCATTAAATGTTATTTGGAGTTAATTATAATTGACAAATACATGATGTGGCGAACTGCTAATATTCTAGCTTTAGTTATTACGCTATTGATCAGCTATTATTGTCCGCTTCTTGTTTTTACTATTATTTTATTACGATCTGATAACAATAAGTTATCAAATAACCAACAGCTATATTTTATTATTCGTTTATATTAAAGTTCTTTGCAATTATCTATCATGCAATAATTCGTAAAAAAGAAACATTTTTTGTATCTTGTTTGTGGTTCTTGCCATTGATATCGACAGCTAACATGTCTTATGAGGTCAACAGAGGTATTATGAAAAAAATATGTAAACATCTCAGAAACGTATAATCGTAGCTTAAAGCCGGTTTTCCACCGCGAACGAAATTGACCTATTAAGGACTGCGTTCAACTCGCAAGAGTAAACTCCATACTTGTATTTCCACCAACAAATAGTCGAGCGGAAAGGACTGAGCGAGCTAAAAGAATTGAAATGAACTCGCTCAGTTTTAGGCAGCGGTGCGAAGTCATTACGGCGTAATTAATAAGTCCGTTTGACTCGCAATGACGAATTACATAGCAGCGTTTCCACAGAGAAAGAGGTGAGAGGTGCTGATCGAACGAATAAAAAATAGGTGAAATTAGTCCGCTTCGTCAAGGTCTCGGCGACTAGTTTGAAACGGACTCGTTCGCAGTGTCCGTTGTTTTAATTCTGATTAAAGTTCGATATGAACATGAACAATGTTATATATATAGTTCTTATTAAATTTTGCATCGTCTATCATAGAATAGCCTATATTCGCCTTTCAACATTTTGTTTCGAATGTGTTGACATAACCAAAATCTTAGTTTTGCGCGTTTTTTTTTCTGTACGGTGCAATAATATGTCCTTTTTTCGGTATACATAATCACTGTCTTCACCGGATTCCGTGTCACTCGAGCAAGCAAGCAACTAGTTTAAAACACCAACTGAACTCGCTCTCTGTGGAAATTCAATGTCCATTTTCCGTTCAGCTCGTTTCGCTAATTTCTCTCTCTCTCTTATTACCCTACCCCAGTGGAAACAACAGACAAAACTCTTTGTTGGTGGACACGCAAACCTATTTCTCATAAACGGAGTCCGTTCCGCCTAACCATTTGCCGTTCATTACCCTTTCGAGGTTTGAAAATCAGCTTAAACATCAGCAAATCTTTCTCTCTGAGGAAAACTTAGGAAACTCTGTGTCAGAAAGTAATGTTTCCCTGAGGAAAATAAAAAATTAAATTAATATATCGATTCCCAGTTCTATGTCAATAATAGTCATTATCAGAATATATTCATATTCGATTACACACTACCCATCCCTACTATGAACTGTCAAAATTATTAACCTAAATATGACAAAGTACTGAAAGTACCTATGTTCGCTTTAATTGTGACTGTTATGTTCTAATGTTCTAACTAATAACTATAATTAATCAAAAAAATTGATTATTTTCCTAAACAATCAACTTGTGACAAAAAATGGTATCAACCTATAACCTATATTTAGATCAATTAGAAGTATGCGTATTTTTATCACAAATCGTATAGTTATAGTGAATGGTTTTAATTTAAAATAAACTCTAAAGATGATTATTATACCTCATATTGTAAACCGTAACATTAAAATGACTATAAAAAATAGATTTCTTTTACATAATACAATATTACACAAATATGTTTATTCTACCAATATCCTCGGTATAGAAACTTCTTGCGATGACACGGGATGTGCTATAATTAATGATAATGGTGAAATTTTATCAGAAACTTTATATTCTCAGAATCTTATTCATCTACGTAATGGTGGAATTGTCCCAGACGTAGCACAAGATTTGCACAGATCTTCTATTGAACCTGTTGTGACTGAAACAATTAAAAATTCTAAACTTTCTATGGACAGAATTGCTGCTTTAGCAGTTACAGTAAAACCTGGTTTACCACTCAGTTTGGCTGTTGGTATGAAGTATGCAAAACATCTTGCTCGTAAATATAACAAACCAATTATACCTATTCACCATATGCAAGCACATGCATTGGTAACCAGGATGAATAACAACATACCATTCCCTTTCTTAGTGCTGTTGATATCAGGTGGTCATTGTCTATTAGCAATAGTCCAAGATATTAATCATTTCCAACTGTTAGGTGAAAGTATAGATTCAGCACCTGGTGAAGTACTAGACAAAGTAGCCAGAAGAATGAAACTAAAAAATATAACAGAATATTCTAAAATATGCGGAGGCCAAGCAATAGAGTTAGCTGCATCAAAGAGTACAGACCCATTTATTTTCAATTTTCCTCTTCTATTAGCTGATTACAAAGACTGTAATTTTAGTTTTAATGGCCTAAAAACATCAGTTCTATCTAAACTTCATAAAAAAGAAAGGGAACACAACACTATTGCAGATGAACTTATACCAGAAGTAAATGATTTGTGTGCTGCAATGTTAATGGCTATATCTAAACATTTAGTGCATAGAACTCAAAGAGCAATGGAGTTTTGTCATCAATATAATCTTATACCTAAATGTAATAAACAATTAGTCGTATCTGGTGGAGTAGCCTGCAATAATTTCATATACAATTCTTTAAAAATGTTATGTGATCAAACTGATTATACCATTTATAGACCCCCACCAAAGTTATGTACAGATAATGGAGTAATGATAGCATGGAATGGCCTGGAAAAATGGAAAAAAAGTTTAGACATTATGACCAACTATAATAAATTAGATATTGAAGCAAGAAGTCCCATAGGAGAGAGTTTAATAGAAAATGTAATAAAAGCAAAAATACCAATAAAAGTTATTAAACTACCACAAAAAAAATAAACATATGTAGTATAATTTTGTGTTTCTCTACCATTTTCCTAGTTATCATTACATAATATAAAACAAAGTCCTCTGCCACATCGGTCTGTCTGTTCACAATAAACTCAAAAACTAGTAAACAGATGTTCATGTGGTTTTCACCAGTAGATAAAGTCATTCATGAGGAAGGTTTAGATATATAGTTTGCCAAGGTTTTTTTTATTGTCAGTGAGGAACAACGTCTGCTGGGCCCTCTAGTGTTGTATATTTTTGATTCTTGTTTGTACATTATGTTCCAAAATAATTTTGAGGATGGACGGATGCACAAGAGCCAATAGGACAGCCTAAATTAATTAGTTGAGTTGTTACTTTTTTGTGATTTTAAAACATACTGGTGTACTTTAAAAATTATTAAAGTTCTTTTTGAGCCTCAATTGTCACTATGAGTATGACTTTCCATTGACGTACTACTCCCACTTAAAAGGAAAAGTTGTGGAGACCCCTCCCCTTTTCGAGTTTTATTAATTCTGAGAAAATTTTCTTTATATTATGGATTAAAATTAATAAGTGTAAAAAACAAGGGAGGTACCCTTTTCATCAGAAAAGTAAGGGGAGTGATTCAGAGGGATTTCTGTATCTATTTAGAGATTGCAACGACTAAGGCACTTTTTTTTCCCGAACTGACTACACTATTGACCTAGCAAGGTCTTAACAGCTTCACGGCGCTGCGGGAAGAGCAGCCTCTACACCCTTGCACAATAAAATTGCGGGCATCCTACAATTTATTACATAGGGTGGACGCTGCTCTCCCTAGGCGCCTCCGGCTCTATAAAAATACTTAAGGGTAGGACAGACTCGTGCCAGGTGGAGTTGAGGTCAATAAACCCGGTTCCATGATAAAGTTCAACCTAACCTATTTTATTTGTTATCTGCCCTAATAGGTACTGTTGAAATAAAATAAATACTAATTAACAATTTATTCATCAATTTTATATATTCATGTATTGCTTTAATTAACTCTTCAAAAATATCTTTGTGCTATTTTTATTTTTCTTCACCAAGAATATTCAATGAGCATGTCTGTTAAGTTTCCATTATAATCATCCCTACCGAACATCACTTTTAAATTTTGTCAATGGCTTTCTATTTGTTGTCCAACTTGACGGACGTCAATAGAAAGTTAAGCCTCACTATGTAACATGTTTATGCCTTCACCAAATTATGTAGTGTATTTACAAATAGAGTTAAAAGAACATGGTGACAATGGTTGAGATGATCCTAATATGGGTGTCAACATGTAATCGATCTACAAATATCACAACCGAAACTACTAGAACAGAAGTTAAACCATAACTTTACGTGGATTGTGATTCACCAAAACTAGTTTAATTATTTAATTTATGTGAGGGTTACGATGAGGCCAAGCACAACAATCCTTTCAATTAGTTTTTATCTTTCAAAATTTTTTCAACAGGTTTATGGAGAGGAAAGACGTGTTTATGTGTCTGAACTAAACAATGGATGGAGTCGATAAATAATTATAAAAAACATGACAAAACAGTTGCTTCTTCTTCTTTTTCTTGGTTTGGCTTCGCAGAAGCACTTGCCAGTGTCAATGTTTTGTTTCTATGGAGATTACATATGTTTCAATGTTCCAACAAGATGGTGGGTCTCTTGTTAGAACTTTCCAGGGAGTTTCTGTGGCTTCTCAGAATTCATGATCCGTGGTATTATTTTCCATTCACTTCACTTATGCCCAATAACTGAACTGTATTACGTAAAACACCACCAATTTTACAAAATATAGAGTCAAATAAAACAAAATTATGAACAAAATATAAAATCCTCTACATGACAGACCAAAATCCCGCCAAAAACTCAACAGTTGCTATTCACATGAAAAGGTAAAAAATGAAAACAACTATTATCTATGAATAGAACTGTGGATAATATCATAGCGCTCTTACCTATATTTTTAAATTTATTAGCAATATACTCAATTCACTCATTCACATACAGAAATTACACAACAATTATATAAATAATTGTAGGATATGATATATAAAATAACATAAAGATTAAATAAATTTCTAATTATATAAAACAAGGTTAACGAGTGGTAAATTCGACTAATCTACATATATTCATTTCTAGATGATGTTGATAAATTATTGGTTAATGTTTACGTATAAATCATCCGTGTACAATGCGAGTGCAAACTCGATATTTTTAGCTGTTATGTGTACTAAGAGTAAGATCCAATTATCACAATACTGCTCCTTACAAAAACGTCGAGAAATAAAACCTTAATCTAGCATTATTAAAGTAAGTATTAAATAAATAAAATCTAGAAACATCGAGTTTGCGTTTAGATGTTTACTTTATGAGGCACAGGGTGATAGTTTCAATTCTAAACTTTCTGATAAGGAGCAGTTTTCTTAATGTTGTAAAAGCTAGAATGTCGAGTACACTGCCAAATATTTGATCCAGTCATCACCATACTGCTCTTCGTACAATGTTAGAAGTGATATTTTGATCGGGCACTAAGAGACTAAGCAAAAATAAGACTGAGAGCAAAAGTTAGTTTAATATATTTTATATTTAAAAAAATGGTTGTCTATAAAGTCGGCTTACGGACGATAATTTTATGTAATAACGTCATAAGAAAACATTCATGAAAAATTGCATACTTTTATGAATTGAATTGGACTATTCTATATATAAATAGATGCGTCATAAATAGAACGCTAAGGCCGATCGGGCCTTTCTATCGCTTGTTCTGTGCTCTCGCTTGCACGCTTGGCTCAGGCGGAACGTGATAACGAGTCATGCTTTTCGTGCGTGCAGCCGGCGTTCATCGATTTATAAGACGTTGTCACGTCGTACAATGTTAATAATAAGAAGATATTGTTAATTATTTTCGTCATTTCTCTTGAATTACTAATTTCAATAAATAGTTTGAAATTTGTTTATCAATTATTGTATTTTAGTTAATCGAATGTCACCCAATGTATTCAACGTTAATCCAACCAAAATATGTTTAAAATTATAGTAATTTTTTTTAAATTATTGAATGTTGTTTTTATTTTGATATAATTATGTGTGGAAATCAAGACATGTTCCTTCCAGATTAGAGGTGGTAAAACCACGATTTTTGGGTATATTGGCAAAATGCTTACAGGTCACCCACCAGAGCAAAATAAATACTAAAATTTGTGGTCACATTCTAAGTGTCAGTGTCACCCATCATAGATCGAAATAAAAAGGCATATTGTATGGTGCCTACTTTTACCTATACCTACAATAAGTTTGTAATTTGAATTTCTGTGATCGAGTCTGAATTCATTTACGTTATAATTCTATGTTTACTACTACTTATAAAGACTACGTTTTTTTTGCTGGCGTTATCAATTACTGATGTATTGAGTACCTAATAGTTAAAAATTATAATTTATCTAACTTCACAAAACTCAACACTTGCCAAATAATGTGCAACGACATAACTGTGTCTGTGAAAGTATAAAGTGCAAAGAGGGTACCGTTTTATAACAAGCAAAATGGATTTTCTAGAAACTGTTTATCGTAGTTTTAGGAGACACGTAATAAACATACCGGCAACAGTGCCGAAAACTGTAGATTTAGTCAGTAAATCTATAAACAACGTGAAATTACCTCCTTTCACAAGGGACAATGTTCTCTATTATTATTTGCCATTGCAAGGGCTGGCTAGTTACACAACTTTATCAATAAGTGTGATGAATCCTCATTTAATGGTCAGGTGAGAATCAGAAACAATATCTCGATCTTTTTTATAGTAGCACGGTAAATGACGACATAACAAACCACAATCACTTTTATAATATTAACTAGGATGTGAATATGAGCACAGTATGATTCCAAATAGCAATCACCAACAGGTTACCAATCTATTACCTGCCATAATTGTAATGCTGGTTTGCTAGAAACTGGGCTGTTGGGTAGACTCTGGCTGACTTCCGAACATTATACTAATAATAAATACTATTATATTCTTTATGACATGTATTACAATTGAAACAACCTATTACATTTCAGATTATTTCCACAAAGAGATATTACTGATGTATTATTTTTGAGTGCTGGTGGTGGAGCAGGGCTGTGGATATGGGCTAGGCCACACATGGCTGCTGCAACTCCTGCTCGACGGTTTTCATGGGCTTTCTTAGGAGGATGTCTCTGGCCCTTAGGCTCAATTTTCTTATGGGCTATACTTAGAAGTTCAGTTGGACAAAGACCTTTACTAGGGACAGTTGTAGGGGTAACAACCGGAATTATGCTTACAAATATTGCTTTAGATTATTTTCGCTATGTAGAGCTTATGTTTTGTGGTGAATTACACTTACCTGAAGATACTTATAGTCCAAATAGTGATGATGAAAAATATGACATAGATCTCTAAATATGTATAGATTCTTTTGTTTGAATAGATCCTGTAGTTATTTATTATGCAATGTAATGTGTACTTCCTAGCTTAGGTGTTTGACGAAAACAAGTCCAAAACATGTATTTTATTGTCACTTTCAATGTTTAAATCTAAATCATGCTAAAGTATTGTTTGAGAGAAATGCTTCAAATATGTATTAAAAGTGTAATGTATGCAATTATTTCCTAGAATTTAAGATGAAGTCAAAGCATAGTTTGTCACTTGTATAATCTACATTCTTTAATATACATTATTAAACTCTATATAGCTAGCTTTCTTCATAAGTGCTTTAAATAAATTATTGCACCTATACTTTGTTTCACTTCCATTGCTGTTAGTAAATAAATGGCTCAATATTGTAATAAATAGTTAGGTCCCCTGCCATACAAACAATAAATTGAATAAAAAATGTCCATAACACAATTCCTAAATTAGCTTTTATAAATTTGTTTATATCATATAATATTAAACAAGCATGCAGTAGTATAGATAATAATCTAATGAGCTAAAAAGTAGCAGGTTATTTCACTCAGTACAGACTTAATTTTTTAATTATAAATATAGTGGTTAATTATCTACCTTTAAGCATCTAATATGTGTTTAAGTAAATTTATAATCATTTGGTTACAAAAGTAAAATGTTAAATTATTAATCATATGGCTATGTTAAAAATTCGTTTCACCTTCGATCAATTACATTACTTTAAAAATTGTATTGTAATAAAACAATATTGGGTGCATTAAGCGATCCATGCAGCTATAATTCCATATATTTATATTATTCTTAATTACAAAATTAACAACAAACTAAATCAATTATCTCCCATTGCATTTAACCCAACATGTACATATAACCCTTTGAAAAGTAATCTTAAAATAAGCAGTAACTTGTTATTTAATATTTTGTTCTCAAAAATCTCGAAGTTTTTGATGTGCTAAAAATAATGATTTCCTGAAAATATGAAGTTAGATTCAAGGGCGTAATATGCAAATTAGGTAACAATATTATAGGTACTAATACTTGTCAAGTAATTTCCTGCATAAAAATGAAAATTAAATTAAATAAGCAATTTATATTTTAAGTTTTCATCAAAAATTTATTTAGAAGTTGTTTACATAAAAATGGAAATCATTCAGTTATTCTGAGGAGGTTTTGACCATTCCACATTTAAAATCAAGTGATCATAACCGTAGCCGTTCAAAGTTTGAATAGCTTTTGCTGCATCAGCAGGGAATTTGAAGTGCACGTAAGCAAATCCTTTGCAGTGGCCAGTACTCTGAAACAATATACATTTACTTCTTAATTGTTCCCTTCACAGAATAGATATTATTTAGGCCTAATTTCGTACTCATTACAGGATGGTGGTTTAAGTATTTTTGTGGTAATTCAAAGTACCTTATAATAATTACTTATTATCCACTCTACTTGCACTGCATAATTATTATAGGTATAGTACAAGATGAAATAACTATTATGTATAAATTTAGTATGAATATAATATACAATACTGCTTACTTCAAAGAGAAAGATTACATTGATACATAAAAATGTGTAATTAAAATGGGTACAAAATTTGACCACTTAATTGATCATTACCCTTTATTTACACAGTTCAATTGCATATGGCTTCACAATTCGTGCATATATATTTGCTTTTCTTGGATTTTTTTTACTATGCAAGAAGATAGCCAGAACAAAATATTCGGTTAAGGAGCTATTCATGATGACAACGACAGTTTATATAGAGATTTTATCACAATGGCAAGTGTCATATTAGATCTCCTCCATGAGTACTCCTTAGAATTAAAGTTTTGTTGCACTATGATAAAATATCATCTTATTAAGATCATAGAAACTGATAATAAACTAAAAATATTTACTTGGTTGGATGTTATTTTCGCATCCACAAATATTCACATATAAAAGTCAGCAAAGCAACATCTTCAACCAAACAGGAATCTATACTTTTTTGCCAACTAACACTATCATAGTCATACAAAATAAATGCGAATATGTTTGTAATTTTTTCACACTTTAATTACTCAACCGATATGGGAGGACCGACAGAAAAGGATATGGAAGGGTACCTTTCATCTACAAAAGATGTAGTGTTCCTGAGCTATGAAAAGATATATTTTACTACATTAATGCGAGCAAAGCCATCGGTAAAAAAGCAGGTAAATTATAATTATGGAACAGCCTTTACCTTTTCCTTAGCAAGGTACAATTTTTGAACTGGCCCAAATCCTTTAACAAGATCATCAAGATCAGCTTCCACTGCAAAGTTGCTGAGGTTCGAGATACGTATGGCCGCCACGCCGTCGCGTCGGGCGCCTGGTGGCTCACGGCCGGTTCCAGTGCCGCGTCCTGCGCCACCCACACGTAAGAATGGGGCGACGTACTTATTAGTCGTTGACGATTTCGCTTCTAAAATTCATAAAAAATATAATTTATTATCAATGTCATTAGTTAGCATTGGTATATACAAGTATGTATGATATACCAGGTGAAAGGTTAAACACTCACAGTATTCTAGTATATGACACTTCGTGATCACATATAAGATATAAAATAATAATATCAAAACAAATACTAATAAACAACCAAGAAAACCTAAGTTAAAGTTTGTTCTAATACTTTCAAAAGTATAATCACAATAAACCTAGGTGCAATGACTGGTGTCGAAAGCTGCAATGGGCGACCGGGAGTTAATAACTTTGTATAATAAAACAGGCAATAAACCATTTTGTTCCTGACGTTCCCTTTCAAGTGAAAGTGAAATCACCCGACGGTCACTGACACTTTGTTTTAACATAGACACGTAGAGGATTGTGTATAATTTTTGTTTCTAGATAATTAGGTCAAATATTAAGCACCTACTTTTTTATTGATTTAGAGCGATAATCGAGTGCAGGGTATTCTCCATAAATATTGCTACTGTCTAAACATTCAGCCTGTATACTATAGTGGAAATATAATAAATTTATTTCTGAGAATGACAATTTGACTGCATCATACATGCTAGTAAGCACTGTGCAATACAAAAGCGACGGTGACCATGGTGATTTAAAATCCATCGGCATTCATTGCTGTCATTTGATAATTTAATGATAAGAGAGTCACTGATGGATTTAGTGGTAGCAATCCATTCAATCACAGATACATTATCACCTTCGAATATTACAAACTGAACCCGAGTGCGACACACCCAAGCTTGGCACATTAGTGGATGTTACACTTAATGTACAGTTATTGCCTAGTAATTGTTACTATTGAAAAAACGTCACTGTGATGGATTTCTTGATGCATGGGTGGTAGCGAGCTAATCGAGTTTATATTACTACAGTAATTAATGACTGAATATACACCGGATGATCCCAAAACGAAACAAAGCATGTCCATAAGGCGAGTGTCATAATTTATGTATAATGATGGTCAGGAACAAGAATTGTGTCCTATCACCCAAATAAAATCTCATGAGTAGTAAGCAACTATACCTAACCACTATATGTTTGGTTATAAATAGCTACAGACAGTATTGACCACTCTAGAGCCATTTACCATAGAAAAATCATATTACTATGGTAAGCAAAAAGGATGAAGCATCAGTTTCCATATTATTACAAATATCTTGTTCATCCTTTTTATAAATTCCTACATCATTCACTTATAATGTACTTTATTGTAACTACAATAGACTACCTACATAATACTATTTAAAAATCTTGAATATACCACATATTGAAGAATTAAATAGAGGGATATCAGTCATCACTGAAGTATTAAACCTCTTAATCCAAAATCATCACCAGGGAACCATGAGCAAACATTTTAATCTTTCTACAAAGTTTTCTGTACTGTTTCGAAATATTAGTTCAAGACATTTAGGAGAATCCTGGTATGGTCATTCTTACTCGATAATTAATGTAAATTATTTTAAAACAATGACTACATTCTTACCAGCAGCTTTAACAGCTTCATTGGCCTTAGCCTGTGCAATCTGGGTATGCTTGAATGGACAATTTATAGTCATGTGATCTCCTTGGCAAATACGGCACTTGAAGATCACGTTGCTGACTTGTGGCTGACAAAAAAAAAACATTTGTTACTAAAAAAATATAGTGTAAAAAAGCAATTATAAATAAAGATGCTTTATAGCTGTTAAAATATTGGTTTTAAACTGAGATATGACTGCCAAATTATGTTGGATATACCTTTTTTTTTAAAGATTCATACATAAGGTTCTTGTAATTCTATTACTAGCTTCATAAAAAAGCATTACAATAGTCTAGATTAGGGATGTTGCAAACATTCCCACCTATATTGCGTAGATCCTGCGTGAATTTGGACATCCGGAATGTTCATGGGCCTATATAATCAATTCTATCTAAAATTAATTTCATTGTCTGGTTTCAAAATTGTTTTATTCCTAAAGTTTGAAATATACAAAAAAAAATTTTTAAGACTGTTCTCCTTTTGGTCAATGTTTCCGGTCACCTTTGTGAGCTTGTAGCTATGTATTTGAAGTTAAATTACTGTTATTTAAAAGATAGAAGGTTAATAAAGAAGCAGTTAATTCTTTAAACATTCATATAACCTAAAAAAAAAGTTTTTTTTTAATAAATGGTTTTAATAACATTTTTTTTACATTTTCTAACCTTAGTATGGATCCCCAATATACCTAAACCATGTTGTAGTCCGAATACGCCGCATAATCGTAATAAATATAAATATTTGTTAGAACAATAATCATTTAAAATTTATTGAACCTTAGAAAGAGTCTAGAGCACAAATAATTACACTTTGCCATAAAACCTAACATAATAAAATTACAGCAAAAAATGAAAGATTAATAATTTTTAATTCACACAGAACAGAACAGAACACATTCAAAACATAATAAATAAATAATATTGTAATGACTGTTCGCAATGTCAAAACAATCACCTTTTAATAAATGGATATAAAAGTTTATGTATACAGTAAAAAAAGTTGTTTGTCTGTCTGTTTATTTTGACTACTCTCAGATACGGTTGGACTAATTTTGATGGGGTTTTCACTGGGAGATAACTGATTTCATAAGGAGTAAGTTGTGTTCCTTACAAATATAAAAACCAGGGGAAACAATGTCCAGTAGCCACCCAGTGTCCCACATGTATTACACTGACAATTATAACCTAAATTCCATGAGGAGAAAGTCTCACTAATTGCTAATATTATATAGTTATTAATATTACATTTTTATTTGAATACCACATCAATATTTGTTCACATTACAAAAATTATATTTATTGTTAAGAGACTACATTGAAAACAAATTACATACCTTAAGTCCATCAAGCTCACCATCATCAGGTCGTTGACTTTCCTCTTTACTTGTGATGAACTGCATAAAAACATCTTCAGAGACATTAGTAGTTGCTGGATTTGGTCCAGGTTTGTCATTGGCAGAATCTCCAAACTTATTCCATGTTTTACGCATTGCAATACTCTAAAAAAGTGTAGATATTTATGTTTCAAATGCAAAGTGATTCTAAAGTCAATAATGACTACAATTTCATCCCACAAATATCATTCTCAACATTTTTTGGGAGATTAGTACTGCTTCTTTGTATTAGAACAGCGATTCCCAACCTGTGGTATGAATAGCCCTGATCATACACCGGGTCCCATTGAGGATACATGAAAAATAATGTTTATAATGACGACAATACTGAGAAGTTATTTATGTAAACATTATTATGATGTATTATATTAGAATAATATAGTAATAAATAAATATTCAAAACATAATAGAATTTTGTTGATATACATAGAGTAACTATTTATATATAAAAAGTCTCTAGGTACTAGACAGTACAAGGTATATTTCAAAGTTAAGTGTCAACAGATAGACCTTAGATAAACAAGACACATTTTAAGGAATAGGTATTCAGTTTTCAGAGGACAGGTGCTCATAAATGAAAATTTTTATTAACGGGTACATGAAAGAAAAAAGGTTGGTAAGCACTGTATTAGAGAATGAAGACTAATTATCTCTATAATCTAATTTATTAAATCCATCCAGAACATTTAGAAGAAAAGTCTACTAAAATTTAGATTTTCAGCCACATTTTATAAAGTTTTAGGGTATTTGTGAATTTTTAATAACAATATCATTAAAAAAATTAACAAACTAGACATTGGCATTATTAGCCGAACCTGTTTTAGTTCAAAGTTATGGTAAAAATGACTTCAAAAACAGAATAAAATGTTTTACATTATTGGCAAATAATCATTTATGTACAAAATGACAAATTTTCTGTTATTGTTATTTAAGGAGAGAACCAGGTAGGTATGAGTATGTGTGCTAATGAGTTTCTAAATACTAGATTATCTCAGTCATTACTATGAACCCTACTTAATGTTTAGTAAAAGATCTTCAAGAGTAGCATATCTATATTCTTTCAACCAACTTGCTATGGCTTTATGGCTTGTTTTATGATTATTAACATTCTTGATCATTATTATATATTAGTACTATATTATTTACCTTAGATACAACACGCTTCTCAATTTTATAGGTCCTGACAATTTTAACCTTCTTATTGTCATTATCATATTTATATTCTGTAACAATCTTTAGTCCATTTTCAACTACTTCAGATGGGGCTGGAAGGGCGCCTTGATCTATTTCAACCTCGTCAGCCCATGAAGACTGGATCTCGTCGGCGACTGACATCTAGAAATCAAACATATCTTGACTGTAATAGTGTGTACTTGGTACATATTATCGTGTTTAGTGCATAGTGATTTATATGTTTCAAAATAAATATATTTACTATTATGCAGTAATTATGGAATTATGTATGAAATGTAACTAAGATAATTTTTCAAGACTGCATATTCGACAAACCGACGGTATGATGACGACAATAAGTACGATAATATTTTTGGTTATAAAACGTGAAAGCGTAAGTAGAGTTAAGAATTGTCAAAAATTTAATTAAAATATTATACTTACGATTGCTTTTTTGTTTCAAAAACGTAATATGATATTGCACCAATTTATAGAAATTTCTTTTTATCTTTCTAATGCAGCAGATACTCTGCCACTTGTCAACAAGAAAACTGGGCAATTAGAGATGTGTAACACTGCGCTGCGCCGCGCAATTTCGCCAACTCAGTTCTGTGCGCTGGATGTGTTAACTCACTTCTTCAAAATGAGTTGGCGCACAGCGCAGGACCGGGATATTCGAATATCATTTTTATAAACAGCAACTCTGTGAAATGTAAATGGAATTATACCTATAATAGGTAATTTTTACTTTCTAGATTGCACCTTACTTATTTTTCTTCTTCTTTAATTTATGGCGCAGTGTGTAAGCAATACACAATTCCGCCAATGTAATGGAGATACAGAGTGTGCGCTGTCTGTGGCAGATAGTGTCATAAACGAAGGAGACCGATTAAAAAATGAAATTCGAAAACGAAGATAATTAATTTGAGTTCAGACCGAGTTATTGTATTGTTTCTTACAAATTTACATATAAGCAAACTTAGATACATATTGATTAAGAAATATATAAGCTGATTAAAGTTTGATCTTGTTAATTTTAATAAATAATGACAAGACCTGTAAAATTAAAGGGTTATTATTCACTAATGCTAAGACACACATAGAATAACAGGACGGGGAATATAAGGAGGGATATCGAAAAGGGAGAATCTGTTTCTAGAACAGTTAAAGAATATATGATCTGCGGAACCGTCGTCTAGGCCGCATTCACAGAAAGAATGATCCCTAAACCTTAATTTAGACAGACGCACTGGTGTACAAGTATGACCTAGACGAAGACGACAGATGATGGAAGTAACGGCCTTACTTAGATATTGGAATTTTAAAAATTATGGTTTTTGGGGAAATTCATTTTGGAAAGAAACCTAAGGTTTTCCCTTATATTTTCTGGAAAAATTTCAACCCTTTTGCCATGCTTCTAATAATCTAGTTTATCTAAAGAACGTAGATCTTCTGTATATAGTCTATAATAGTCGAAGGAACCAGATTGGCCAGCATTCTTTGCGCAAGAATCCGCTGACTCATTCCCAGAGATACCGCAATGGCCTGAAATCCAAGCAGTGTTCTGGCCAAAAAGTTTTGTTTTGACCGATGGCCGAGTTGACAGCTGTATGTAAAACAAATGACGGAATACGTTTACGTTCGAAAATCAAAACGAATGAACTATAATCGATTCTGTGGGGACTAATTGAAAGAAAAACATGGTTGATTTATTTTAATTTGTTATTGCGTTTTAGTGTACAAAAGTATTGTTATATTGTTTTCTAAAGTGTATTAAAGTAACAAAGACAAAAATTCATTGAATTACATCATTTTTACCATAAACACACATAACACTAGCTGAATTAGCACAGTCAAGTCTATTCATGCCCGATATTATTCATTCTTTCTCTCGCTGTTTGTACTGAGTACCTGTGAGCGCGGCTTACAGATGGCGCGCATTACGTTGCTCACTCGACATGTTTTCATTTTGTTGTTGTTTCGCCATGGCGCAATTTTGAGTTAGCGCAATGAGCCGGCGCAGTTAACTGCGCCTGAGTTAGCGCAAGGATTTTCACTGAGTTACCCATCTCTATGGGCAGTAGAGGTATTTCATCATTAAATCGATTTAGTTAATATCGATTTATACAATTAACGTATTTATTACGAATATGAGAACTTTCTATTTTACTTGAAGAAATAAGACTTTCTACCGACTAATTAGCAGATGACCAGATTTGAGAAAGGTATTGTAAACTTATAACTATAGCACTTGACGTTTATTTTTAATGTAAACAGGACTGGTTCATAAAATTGTTAACCAAATAAAGCTGAATTGCGCCGCTCTAATGAAAACGACATCTCAAACTGAAAATATATGTCTATACCACATATAAAATCACATTATTAAATTTTAATAAAAGCATTTGCATTATTTAAAGAAAGTGGTAACATAGTATACATTTAATAACGAAAATATTCTTTTGTGGTCCTTAGAAACTCTATAGCTCTATCACATATGTTCTACAAATATTTAATTATTGTAGCAATCTCTGCACGATCAAAATGATTCTTAAAAAGTTCTATGAATGGAAACAAGCGGATTAAAAGTAGTAAAATTCTGTTTATGGAAGGTTAATAAATTAATTAATTGTTAAAAATTTTCACATTTCAATATAAAATATTCTTTTAATGTATTTTACGGAATAGAGACTCTTTCTTCCGTGATGTGTACTCATAGATTAATGAAATAAGTTTAATACCTATTTATAGTTCTAGAGGAAATAATATAAAAGCAGATTTTAAAATAAAAAATAGATTTATTTTACTTTACTTTATGACGTTTATTTTTTAAATTACGTAAAACAAAAGATTATCCTTATTTTTTTATACCATTGGTGGCAAACGAACATGCGGGTCACTTGATGGTAAGTGATCACCGCTGCTCATCGACACCTGTGACACAAAGAGAATCAAAGATGCATTCCCGACCCTTCAGAAAGGAGTAGGCTCGTTTCTTGAAAGATGGTAAATTGTAATGGTCCGGAAACGCTGCCGCTGGGAGTTCATTCCAGAGAACTGACGTACGTGGAAACACGAACGTGAGAACCGCACAGTGGATGACTTCCAACCATCAAGATGACACTGATGGAATATTATTATTAATATGAAATATTATTCTAAGATATATACAAAATATAAATTTGCATTAAAATAAAAAAAAGAAAATACTTACATAAAAAGACAATTCATAAAGTACGTATAAATGTTGTTTTTATTATTGTAGACTATGGCGTACCCATTATAGAAATTTTAAACACTCATGATGTTGTAGGGAAATACATAAACTAAAAAAAAAATAACGGAAACTGCATCATGGTTAAAAAAAGGTTTCAAAAGAAAACAAATGTGTTTTTCAATGACCTTATGAAGCTATAAGGTTCTTATTTATTTTTGCTAGATGTTATTGGTAGCCCCCGAAGTATTAAAAATTTAGATGAATCGGTCCAGTCATATATAGGAAAATTTTCTTTTTATTTAATACATATTTTGCTTTTTCTCGATAACCAATTAAATTAAAGATCTGAAACTTTCAGGATCTTATATCTTACTAGTCTCTACATATCCCCTAAACACCATTTCAATATCTTTCCGGGGCCGATTCACTAAGCTTATGGCTTTTGGCATTTTTACTTGTTTTTTAACAATAACCTGATAACACAGTCATATATTTACCTCTGACATTTAGGTATGGAGAAGAGTAGGCGTGTGAATTGTTTGTATAAGTAGATTTTGATAAGTTTTGATTGCATATGAGTAGAAGCTAAATATTTATCTGGGTACGTACATTTTATTTTCCACAAACTCTCTGAAAATTATATCACATATAATGTATTATGACTAGAGGTCAAGTTTAAAACACGTAAGTACGGGCAAATCAAGATTTTTAGATCGTTTTAAAACCAGTTGCATTGTACCGTTGAACGTTTAAGATTCCCAACCTATTATATTATTGCTATTTCGATGACCTAAGTAAACAATTGCTTTGGGTGAAAGTATACAACAATATTTTGTGAA
Source organism: Antheraea yamamai (assembly GCA_036509395.1). Classification (NCBI taxonomy): domain Eukaryota; kingdom Metazoa; phylum Arthropoda; class Insecta; order Lepidoptera; family Saturniidae; genus Antheraea; species Antheraea yamamai. The sequence continues at coordinate 11,790,480 of AP028445.1, forward strand.
TTAGTAACAAGTCAGTGACTCACAAATGCACAGGATGGATAATCTTATATTCAGTTATTGATTTAGTCTTAGACTTTTGAGGCCTAGGCTTACCATAGGTAAATTCTAGGCTGACTGTAATTTAAAACTCGTTTTTATGTTGTTTATGTTTGTTTATAAATAAATGTCAGAAAACAATGTGAAATAATTATTAATGGTTTCATTTTAATATATTCTTTTAGTTTCAAGTGAAAACTGGTAAAGAATTGCGTGGTAGAAACATTCTGTTCAATTCCCCTTTATAATCAGCTTCATTGCCAGGTTTGATTATAATCTGTCTACTTATTTAAACATGATAAGTCGATAAATATGTTAAAAAAACATACCTTGGCATTTATAATAAACATTATGTGATTCCTGCACACTTTACAAAATTTTCCACAATTTATTTGAATTTTACCATATTTTATTAGAATCCATTTAGCTGTTTGATTGTAATTATTGCCCAAATATTTAAACAAATGTACCTTTGCATTTGTAACATATATTAAATTATAAATAAATAATTATAAATTATGCAATTAGATTAATATACCACAAAAGAAGAAATATGAAATCTTAGGAAACTTATTATAATATTTATTATTATGAACAAAAAGATGCCACATCTGAACATGCCTAGGACATAGTCTAAACTAAATAAACCCTTTCCATATTCATTATTATTTAATATCTATATATAAACTAGCGGGCCCGGCAGACATCCTGCTTTGATAATAAAAAAAATCTAAAATTCTACCGCAGCGCCACCTACCGGTTCCAATTGTGAATCTAAACCATTCTCAGATCCACTGGAACATGCACACAAAATTTCTTCAAAATCGGTCCAGCCGTTTAGGAGGAGTTCAGTGACATACACATGTACAGAAGAATTTTATGTGTAAAGATAGGCAGTGGGGAAATGGTTAAGAACATCTCCCTTCTCTGTTTCTCAGCCGATTTTCTTCATTCTTTTTTGTTTAGTCTCGATTGACGAGCATTTGGTTTATAAATAAAAAATTGGTAAGTGTCTTTTCTATGGTTGAAGATCGACCACTGGATGATAACTTGTAATATTTAATTAGCAATTTCTTAGTTATTAAAAGTTAAATATATTTCTTTAAAGTCTTTAAAATGTTTGAAACTTGTACAGAAAGTGTTTGTCTTGTTCCAGGCAGCTATAAAAATGTTACGATTTCTGAGCCGGAGAGGTCGTTCGTCAAGTCAAAACCGCAACAAACAAGGACAAAAAACATCGAGCAACAAAAATTTTATTCAGTGCAAGGTAATGTTACTTGATGAAACTGATTTATCTATTAATCTGTCAAAAAAAGCTAGTGCTGGAGATCTCTATGAACAAGTTTTTTATTCCTTAGACTTAATAGAAAAAGATTACTTTGGACTGCAATTCACTGATACAAATAATGTTAAGCATTGGCTGGATCCAACTAAAACAATAAAAAAACAAGTTAAAATTGGACCTCCATATACCTTGAGGTTAAAGGTGAAATTTTATTCATCTGAACCAAACAATTTACGGGAAGAATTAACTAGATATCAGTTTTTCTTGCAATTAAAGAAAGACATTTTAGAGAGTAAACTGGAGTGTCCCCATTCTACAGCAGTAGAACTAGCTGCTTTAGCATTGCAATCAGAACTTGGAGATTTTGATGAGACAATTCATACACCTGCCACTGTGTCGGAGTTTAGATTTGTACCCAATCAAACTGAAGAAATGGAAATTGAAATATTAGAAGAATATAAAAAATACAAAGGCCTTACTCCAGCACAAGCAGAAGTAAACTATCTTAACAAAGCTAAGTGGCTCGAAATGTATGGTGTTGATATGCACATTGTACTTGGTAAAGATGGATGTGAATATCACCTGGGATTGACTCCTACAGGCATTCTTGTTTTTGAAGGGCCTCAAAAAATAGGACTCTTCTTTTGGCCTAAAATAAGTAAATTAGATTTTAAGAAAAAGAAATTAACTCTTGTTGTAGTTGAAGATGATGATCAGGGCCGCGAACAAGAACACACTTTTGTATTCAGATTACATAATGAAAAAGCTTGTAAACATCTATGGAAATGTGCTGTTGAACATCACACCTTCTTCCGCTTAAGGGCTCCAGTCAAAGGACCATCAGCTCGCCAAAATTTCTTCAGAATGGGTTCAAGATTCCAATATTCTGGCAAAACAGAATATCAAACGACACAACAGAATCGAGCTCGCCGCACTGTGCAATTTGAGAGGAGACCTAGTCAGCGTTTTGCTCGAAGACAAAGTCATGTTTTGAGAGAACGTGAGAAACAAGTGCATGTTACTAAAACTGAAGCTTCTGCACAACCAGACACAAATAATGAATTACTAAGTCCAAGTCCTGATACTACGGCACCTGTTGCAGATGTTAGCACTTTGTCTCGAAAGAGTAGTGCAAAATCACAGAAATCTTCTCTGATGGATAATGAAATCAACGAACCTTCTTGCTCCAAAAAGCTCCTGAATGATGAACCCTCTGAAGAAGTTATGATATCTAAAGATGATGCTATCAGCAACAAAGTTCTATTTAAAGTTGAGAGAACAATTAGTGAGGAAAAGAAGAATAACTTGACTCAGCTTGTTATTAATAAGCCATCTTGTAATTGCTCCCCTGTCACAGAATCAAATCCTTTGAATGACCTATTAATGAGCCTTGTTAAAGAAAAATTAAACAATGATGATTCCAAAAATGAAGCAAAGAAAGACCAGCTAGATTCTATAGGAGAGAAAGAAGTGCCAAACAATCAAGCTAAATGTTATTTATCCTCTACTAAGACTCTTCCACCAGGACAACTGAAATGCAATAATATTCTAAAAGCTCGTGAAAATGAAGTGAAGATAATTAATGAGTCAACAAACATTAATTTATCCATACCATCTATACCTTCCCCTAAAATTTTGAATGAGCCTTCATCAGCTAATCCAAATAATTCACAATATGTTTCTATTGTGGTAGTTGAACCACCTCTTACACAGCCTAAGGTAGCATCACCAAAACTTATTGAAAAGAAAGAGGATATAACACCTAAATCACAACCCATTTCTTCTCTATCTCCCTGGCTCGTTACTTCAGAACCCAGTTCTCCATCTGGAATTGGGGAAAAAGAGATTACTATTATTCATAGGAAATCAGTTATAACTACACAGCTGTAGATTTATAGCATGAATATTAATTATCATATACACACTTGTTATATCTTATTTTTAAGCAGAGCTCTATTTGAAGTAATATACATTAAAAAATTTATTACGAAATTTTTAAAACGAAATTCGAAAAGTTCTTTGATATAGAAAAGGTGCCTTTTATTCACAAGTGTATATCATTAAATTATACATTACATTACTTAATGATAAAATAAAAAAAATGGTACTTGAATGTACAATTATATAGTATATAGTTTTGAATATGTACGATTAACGTGTCTTATAATAGGTGTGTAGTGTAAGATTACGAATATTTATAAATAAAAAAACACTCTATATAATATTTGCAACATTGAAGTCTGTGACACATATTTAAAATGAGGTACTCTGAAGTTATTCTGTAACTTGAGATTTAGGGCCTCATCCTTGTTAGTCTATATACATATATGCAGGTCTTTTTTGTGGGGGCATTAGGGGGCATGCAGTACCCTTAATGGGAATTTCGAAAATATTGAAATATTACCATAAAAACTGAAAAAATTAAAAAGTTTGAAAATAAATCAATCTTTGAAACCTTTACAAAAAGAAATGGATTTTTTTAATAGGTTAAAGTTATCCAAAATCTAATCTATCTTTCTTGAACAGTTACCGCGTCGCACAGTGGCTTGTCACTGAAGTAGAGATCGTAAAAAAATTATGGATTTATAATTTTCGAATATCAGCGCGCCCCCAAAAACGAAGTGACAAAAAAAGCATGCATATATGAGATTGGACTTATCTTTTCTACAACTACACCGCTAGACTTAATTATTATTTGTCTCACTTTCGAAGTTTCGTTAGAAACCTAAAGTGAGATAATTTCCACTTTTACATTTCCGACCAACATGGATGTTGAGTATTGTTATTAATTATAAATATCTTTATTATTTACTTATTTTGATTAATATCTTTAGTAACTACGTGCAAACATGTACTTAAGATGATAGGTATTACAAAAGAATAAGACTTATGCCAATTTTTGCAGAACTATTTTAAACATTCCATTTTTAAGAATTCTTTAATTATTAAATATAATGAAATATTCGTGATATCTGTAATGGAGCCGTCCTTTTAACTATCGTTTTAATTAACGTGACTGTTAGTTGCATGTTTAAAACATAGTACATTATGTTATCAGTATTACTAAAATTTGTGCCAGCAGGACTTAACATAGAGGTAAACACGTATTGCGAGCTATTGGACTTAAATTACCATAGATTAAAATTTTATAAATATTAAAAATAAATGTTTAATTGTTCTTAGTGGTGATGATAACCTACAAGTCTCAATTCAAATAGTGCCCGGTAATAAATTTATTCATTCTACGTATGTTTACTTTTTCTTAAGTCCTACTGACACAAGGTATTTCGTGTTACTTTCTCAAACTCGAATCTAAAAATAAATCTTACGTAAAATTAACATTCAAGTCCATACAGATGAAATATGGCCGGGAATCACTTTTAGAATTTATATTTTTTAATCATGTCACAGAAATATTTACGCATATATTCCTATGTTTATAAAATATGTTTAAGTAAAAAAATATACCATTTGGAGAAACGAGGATGAGAGAGTATAGACGTGTTTGTCAATTACATTCCATGTGCCATAGGTATGAGTACACCTTACCTATTTATAGGCATCATTTATTCGAAACTGTCTTAAAAGTAAATATGTTTACATTCCGCCTAAAGGTTTTAATGTACATCTGAACGTTATATTGTTTAATCCATGACATATTTTAAAATACATTTTATTACACTTCAACCAAATTATGTTGGTGTGTAAACTTGAAAAAAATGTCGTATGATCGACACATAATAACCAATCAAATGTTATGTATCTTATTTTAAGTACTTAACGTATTAAGTATGCCGCAGTTTATGATCATGTTTTATATATTTGTTAGAATATAATTTAGTATATAATTCAAATAATACATTATTTATATTGTTCAAAAAGAAGTACTCCATTTTATATTGGTTTTTCTTTTATATTATATGATTTATAAAATAAATGAAATTATCGTTGATTCGATAACTTGCCACAGCATTTGAATATATTTGTGCCAATTATTTAGAAATTATTTTGGTGCTTGGAAACAATTTTAGTGCTTAATAAGATTATAAAACAAAATCTGTCACCGTCTGTATTCATGTATACACGCTCATTACAGAGTATTGGAGGCAACTTTTTATAAATTAGCAGAATCAATAAAATATGTTATTATGGCAGCTTTGATAGTTATGCCGATTTTTACAAAATTCAAAAAAGTCGCCGTTAAATTTTAAAAAGGACATAAGATAATTGAAATCTTAACACGAAGTTTACGTGGGATAGTAAACATTTTTCACGCGGACAAAATTGTTTCTATCAGCTGGTAACGTTTAAAATGAATCTCTGTGATAATAATATACGTTTTAATCGACAATATTACAAAATACTAAAAATCGTGCATTTGGATAAGACATCGTTTTAAATCGATCATATATATGTACATTTTATATATACATTAAGTATATTTGTTCGTGTTGTATACGTGCACTCATCGTTCATTGTTATTTAATTGAAAATTTATACAATTGTTAGCATTTGCATAAAAGATTTTGACTTAATACCATCAAAGTATAATAAGTCGTGCGCGTGTTGTTTCAACTATGAGTGCATTTCATACAGTTTTCAGTATTTTGACTGTAGTTTACGGGCCTGAAGTCCGAGAAATAGTCTAGGTTACATATCGTTATGACTAATTTTCTTGAAGAGCAAGGGCATGCAATAATAAAACAAGACAATTAAAGTAGATAAAAGACGATCCATTCGAATCCAGAAATACATGTAGTTCTTGTGAAAATCCAATATATTTTTACATGAACAAAGTCTGGAGCACTTGCTTGTCAAGTAAATTATTGTATGGTGCTAAGGAAAAGTATAGTGATTGCAGAAAGTATAGATTTATGAAAAATCGGGTTTATATTTAATAATGTAAAGCAAATTGGGCAAATGTTTTATTAACTTTGATTTAATTTGGATATATAGGATTGCGGGTAAATGATATATAAATATATCTTGTACACTGATTTCAAAAAAATATGCTACTACGTATTACTACTACCTAACTGCTTTTCGATAAAATTGTTATTTACTAATTATCCTTAGCACCGTAAGTAGAGGGGAGTATTTTGAAGTACTTAAATCTTACTTTCGTCTCCCGACGATGATTTGTCTATTGAAATTTATTAGAGAATTATTGATTATACTTAATTTTAAAGACTTTGTTAGACATTTAATAATTACTATGTTTTACTTATATAATACGATTCTGTTTATTTTTACGATTTACTTTTCAGAATGTAATAGTTTACTGAATAATAAGTATACGTTTATACGAAATATTTTATTTGTATTTAATTAATAAAGGTTTTATTATCTATAGTCCATCATTTTTTTTTATAAAATGCACTGATATCTCTAAAACCTAATAAATATATTTTTTTGAATAGCCAATAAATACGTTACAGTAAAAAAAATTGATTTATGAAGATGTAACTTTGCGGCAATCCATCTCAAGTCCCTACATGACCGAATGTTACTTTGTTATTTTCGCCTAAAATTGAAGCCAGTAGCAGAAGAGTCAGCATCGATCTAAGGATGCTCCATGAAGGAGCGAGATATGTGTAGTTGATTGTGGGAGACGTGGCAGCATCCAATCAATTCCAAGCGGAAATAGCAATGTAACATCCAATCAAGAACAAAAAAAAATAACATCAATAAGATTACCATTCAAATATTGTACATGTAATAATTGATAGGAAAACAATCGTATTACTTGCGTACCCATCGTTATAGAATAGATATTACAATTCTATAAACAACGAAGTACAGAAGAGAGAGGAAATTGTGCAAGCAATATGACCTTTTGCTGGAGGACGCACAGAGTACATAAAAGTGTTCGTCTTATTTTTATTTGTCTCTGTGGGAGTCGTACATTGACGTATAGTTTATCACCGTCATGTTTGGACGTTGCTATGTTATCATTATCTCATTTAGTTTTAAATGAGTATTATGTCCTCGTTGGTGTAACATGTATTTTATAACTTAGGGTTTTAACAACTAATTTCAAAGATATTTTTATGAAGATTAATTAATCTCAATTTTGGATGTTATTTAAATTAATTGAAAAATATATCTGGTAATAATAAATGATTATTACCAGACATATAGCCATTAGACTCTTTACTGTCACAAGTAACAAAATCTCTAAGGAGAACTAATTTAATAGTGTACACTTTTTAAAACGTCAAATATAGATTCGAGACAAATTGAAATCTCACTAATATGGAGAAAATATCTGAAAAATCGTCATCTGAAATAGGGAATAAGTTTTCCTTTAAACGCTATTTTATCAACAACTTAGATTCGTATCACGGCGAGTATATTCTGAGAGAGGTGTCAAAGATTCTAGAGAGAAATGCAGCTTCTACAAGGGAATCTTCACAAATTATCGTAGCAGAGGAAGCAGAAGTAGCCGTACCACCACCGCCCGAACCGCTATGCGAGATAATAGGTAAATTTAGGAGTATTTTTGACCGACTCCAAAAAGGAGGAGGACCTCAATTCATTTGCTTTAATTTTTTTTCCGTTTGTTACCTCAGAACTTGTCATTTATAAACCGATTTGAAAAATATTATGTATTAACGCCACCGCAACTGAAGTTGGTCAAATGCTCATAATCTACACCTGGGCCATGTGATTGATTGCTTGCCGTGTATATTAATAGATAAGATTTTTCTCAATTTTCCCGTCTCGGTTCGGTTAGGTTAGACTTGCGAAACAAAGACAGAAAGAAAGACACTGCGGTGGCGTTAATACGGAAGTACTGTAGTGAAGCTGTTAAGGCCTTGCTAGGCCAATAGCGTAATCAATTTGATGTTAAAAAAATGGAAGTACCGAGAATGATTAGAAAAGTAAATCAAAGATTTATGTAGGCTTTGATAACATAATATAATTTATTAGCTATTCTTTTAAATTCTGTCTCTTATAAGTTTAGAGATGTGTTGTTTTTAGACTGAAACTTATCTGAGCCACACATGGCATGTGTGCGTCAGATTATTAATCTGACAGTCGCTGGAGACTGATAGCGAAATGTCATATGGTAAACGGTAACAGCCCTTGGTTACATTTCTCGTTCATCAGTTTTCAATAATAAAACGGCAGAAACGTGATCATTATACATTATTTTAAATAATCCTTTTAACCACATTATTACCAAAATTTGTAATTAAGTACGCAACTTCAATTTTAACTAAAAACTTGTAACATTTTCTTACTCATCTGGGTAAGAAGATTTTGCTATGAACATTGCTATATTCCCCGGATCGTTATTTTGAAATCTCAGATCCTAGAAAGATGGCGTGTAAATATCAAGTTTTTTCCTCGGTTCCAAAAAAAGTCATTCTCCTTCTATGTGATTTGAAAACACCTATTTTTTATAAGTAGGTAGCCACATGTGCGAATTTTAATGTACTATCGTTTTTTCTCAGGGACGGTAACCGATTCAAAAATTAAGAATATTGATAATGTTTCCCGAATTGTGTCTAAAACTGAATGTTTACCTTATATGATTACTTGTGGCACTGTAATTCTGGACATAAGCTACGACAGAGATGAACTTAAATCCTGTATTGAATACATTAACAGTTAGTAATCAAACCATATATTTAGAATAGAATTATTTGTTTAGTTATGAACTCTTGATTATATTAAACTAGCTGTTCCCGCGACTACGTCCGCGGGATTAGTTACTAGGGGCTGACGCTAACACGCAACGAACTCAAAAGGAAAAATACCCAGATTTTGAAACGTTCTTGATTGGTTTTCGCGTTATATATAGCCTATAGTCTTCCTCGATAAATGAGGTATATGACACTGAAAGAATTTTCCAAATGGAACCAGTAGTTTCTGAGATTAACGCGTTCAACCAAACAACCAAATTCTCCAGCTTTATAATACCAGTATAGATTTGTTATATCTACTGCCACGTATTTTAATATATTCTAGCCCGACGGATAAAGCTCATAAGTGAAACAAATATGTACCTACATCGCAACTATGCTGATAAATGAATAATTTCATAATATGTCATAATTATTGACTGTTTCTTAGTATTGAAGGAGTTGCTGGAAAAGCAAGCAACTGCTATAGATTCGGGAAGTGGAGATGATGCAGAAACTGAAACTAGATACCGTCAATTTTTGTTGATCTCTACCGTTGTGACTTGGGGCTCTACTAAACCCTTAGATCCAGTAAGTCTCCCTTTTTTGTTATGCAATAAAAACTTGAAATAAACTATCTACCTTTATATCACGTATTAATGTCACATATTGCATACAAATGCCTTTAGGATACGCCGGACATGCCCTTCATTGAAACAGATTTCCGCAAAAGAAAACCACACCCTAATTATAAGATGCATTACGATGCTGAAAACGAAGTTATAGGAATAGCTAGGAAATATAAATCTCAAATTAAGTAAGTCAAAAATTATGATTATTTATAATTATATTCGCTACGTCTATGAACGTATATATACTTATGTAACTATTCTTACATATATTCTATACCAAAGACAAGACTCGTCATAAAAGTGCGCCCACTGCAGACATCAGAGCATCGGAATGCAGATGCTGTGGAGGCATTATCCACGATTCGTACATATGGCCTAATTTGTTTATCAATATCGGGTGCTACTTCTAGGTATCAGACTTATGACTGGTCTTCGTGCACGAAGCGCAGAGAAACTCTTAACTAATATAATAAACGAAAAAGTTTGTTACGGTTTCATCTCATAATTACTCAACCGATGACCATAAAATGTTGCATACACGTCATGGGTCCAGAAAAGGACACTGAGTACCTGTATCCGAAAACAACTTACTTTTCTAGAGCATATATCAAATCTACATTAACGCGAGCGAAGTTGCGCGCAGAAGCTAGTTTCTCTGAAACAAAATCTAAAAAGGAAAAATTGACCTTGGATGTGTATGATAAATGCTATACGCCTATAGTAGAATAATATTCTAGTTACTTTCTAGATTTAAATTTTCGAAGGATAACAATAAGTGTCTTTAAACTAATTAAAATGTAAAAGTCACTCTTGAATGCATCACTACATATTATAAAACAAAGTCCTCTGCCACGTCTGTCTGTCTGTCTGTTCGCGATAAACTAAAACTACTGAACGAATTTTCATGCGGTTTTCACAAGTAGATAAAGTGATGCATGAGGAAGGTTTAGGTATATAATTTATCAAGTTTTTTTTTATTATCAGGGCGGTACAAGGTCTATCAGACCCGCTAGTAATAATATAAATTATATTTATAAACTTTACCACCTTTTTGGAACTAGAGAATTACGAATTCGAAATATAGTGTCATAAGGAAAATACTACGTAAATCAATTTCTATCACAGAGCTATGGTTATGGCATCTGGTGTTACATATGGTGGACGAGAAGATGTCTTGTGCTATTGGTTTCAAAAAGCTTGGGAATGCGAAAGGATACTTCCAATATTAGGACGTGGCGGGAACGCTATACCTCTCATCAACGTAATTGATTTAGCACAGTACGTTCCTTAGGTTAAATCAGTTTAATTGTACCTTTCCGTATTTTAGTGAAAAAATAAAGAAGATATGTTAAACACTATAAAAATGTTGATGTTCAACACACCGTAATATTGACATTATTCTCTACATGCTGTAAATATGTGCATAAAAATAATAGTAAAATTCTGTAGAATAAACGAATCAAGATGTGCAAACAAAGATGCCGGTTGTTTGAGACATTATCTAATAGCCAATAGAAAGTATTTACTTCACTTAATTAATTTATACTTAATATGTTTATAGTCTTAAGTATATTCTATTAGGTATCATTACATAGTATAAAACAAAGTCTTCTACCGCGTCTGTCTGTCTGTCTGTTCGCGATAAACTCAAAAACTACTGAACGGATCTTTATGCGGTTTTCACCAGTGGATAAAGTGATGCACGAGGAACGTTTTGGTATATAATTTGTCCAGGATTTTTTTTATAATCAGGGTAGGACAACGTCTGCCGGCCCGCTAGTTATAAATAAATATAATTTCAGGATTGTCTACAATATAATTAATGATTTTCCCAAAAAGCTTTACATTTTAGCCGTGGAACAAAATGTCACAAAACAACGAGAGGTTCGTAAATGTATGTAGCGTTGTATGATAAATCATTTTCTTTTGACTTGTGAGTTTAATGATATAACTTATTTTGCAGATAATTAAACCTCTTGGTAGAATCGTAGGTTCTGGAATGTTCAAATGCATTCCTTTTGAAGATGCATTTTTGATTGAAGAAGTAGATGTGAGAGCATTTTATTAATTCACTTTCTTATTTTTATAAAATAACTAATTATAAGGCCGGCAACGCACTTGCAACTCCCCCGGGGTTGCTAGTGTCTATGGACGGCGGTTATCACTTAGCATCAGATGACCCGCTTGTTCGTTTGCCCCTATAGTATATAAAAAAAAAATTTTCACCGATCTCCAGTAATAATATACATTAAGAATGTAAAGGCTCTCTTGTCTCTGCAAAGAATACCAAATTAATATCTATTCTTAAAACTACATATAATGAAATACATACTTAAATAGTACCTACCTAAAATGTTTTTACCTGACCTGGAACTAAACATGATTTACACTAAAAATAAAGTAAATCATATTGTCTCTCGTTTTCTTGATTGAATCATATTTAGATTTCTTAAAATGTTTCAAATTGATTTTTGTTTTCCTCTCTAACTTGCCACCAATAACCATGAATTGACATGGCTTCACGATCTATTTTGTCGATATAAATAAATAAATATTTCTTTAGCAAAGAATTTACGATCTTATGACTTTAAATTTAAACATGGAGCCGACATTCATCGTGGAAACAATGGCTCTACAATGGACTTCCGAACTAACCTTTGCAGAAAATGTTCCAACTTTAATAAAACAATTCAAGAAAGAGAGAGGTTTGAAACCATTTAAGGTACGTATTTCTCTATACATTTTTAGACGAGTTTAGAAGACGTAGAATAACCTCTATTCATAAAATATGTTTTTGTCTACAAAAGCCCATGAAATAAAGATGCTTATGTGTAAAAAAATTAATGTTTTTGTAATAGCTATAATATATCTTCAATGTAAAATAGATTATTGTGTACGGACCCCCGTTAGTAGGAAAGACAACTCTATCAAAGCTGATTTGTGAAGCTTACGGTCTAGTGTATATTTCTCCTGAGACTGTGGCTCAAGACATGCTGGAAGATCTGGTAAGTTTAATAACTTTTTTATGTTATGAATGAACGAAGGGGTATGTGTAATGAACACACCTCGGACCGAAAAACAATTTTACGAACGCAGAAATGGTGATGCTTTTTGACCTTTTTTTGTGGCGAAATTCCGGAAAGGATACCCACTCTTCGCCGGGCAATGGTGAGTGGGTTGTGCCATCTATTAAGGTGCCATTAGGCTAATACCCCACAATATTCGTCTTCCACGTGTACCCAGAGGTCGCGGCAATCGCTTACACATACATCCACAACTGATGCTGGTGCTTAAGCAGTCGAACCTCACACAGGTCTTGCCCTCTAAAAATACTATACACTTACTTACTTTTTTTAAGATAAATATTTCATGTTATTTATCTTTATAACGTGTTCAATGAGCAGTACGTTCCTTAACGTCTCTAATTTATTCAAAATTTATACAAGCAAACTTTTGCGTGGCTCCTAAGATAAAGGTAATTAGAGAACGAGATTTCTAAACAAATGCCAAAGACATAGTCATATTTTTATTAATTTAGTTTGTCATTAATTATTAAAACACACCTTTTGGATTTAAGTACCTGTACATAATATCTTGTTCGGACCACTATGTATGCATTTAAATATTTGAAGTTCACATGATCTCAATATTAACATCGTACTAATAATCCATCTTCAAATATAGTGCGAAAGTCTGGCCGTAAATTGAAGAATAATCGGCCTTGTGATTATTCGATGCTCCATTTCTTACACAATTCAGTTTTAACAGTTAAATAAGATATATATAGAGATATAGATACCATAAAGTTTATTTTAATGGACAGTTTTCATGACTGACATAATATTACTGAAGGATTATTAAATATAATTATTTTTCCTCATAATTCATATACCTAATTATAATGATTTTGATGAGTCAATAGAAATTTCAAGTCTAGGAAAAATCAGGACAGTTGATTCAAATGAGTAGGAATGGCGAGTCAGACATTGGGAGGTAGGCGAAACTGCTGCTCTTGGAGAGCTCTCTGGAGAAGATGACACGGGTGCTGTAGATTCTGATGATGACGCAGGAGAAGAAGAAGGTGTTCAAGAGGCAGCAAAGCAAACTCTCGCTATGTTACAATCTGGTCATCCACTTACCGATGAAGATGTTCTTGGGTGACGCATTATTTATAAGTTAATCAACGTTTTGAATATATACAATCTCACTATGTTGGTAACTTATCTATAATAATATATTACTGTAACTTAATTCTAATACCTATATATTCCAGTAATTTAAATAGATCTCGTATTATTATTGCAAACAGAGTACGTTCCGGACATATGCCTCTCAACGAGTTTGCATTTCTTATGAGAAAAACCGTATCACCCAATTGTGTAACGTGTGGAACGATAGAATACTTGCAACACTTGTTGATGGAATGTGACCGCAATAAAGCACAACGAAAAGCTGTCATTAAACAGTTAAAACTTAATAGATTTAATCAGGGTAGCTTCCATAGAATCTTGTGTGCACCTGCAAGTGAGAAAGATTCTATGGAAGTTTGTGTTTAATTATCTTTTGGGAATATGCTAAGATTAGGGTACGATGGGACTGACATGTTCTTTGTGGACCTATGCCCCTAAATTAAATAAAAATTAAAATTTATATATATATTCGAGCTTTCTTTGTTATTTCTAGTCTAGTAGCACAGCAATGAACTAGTAATAATAACTTGTATACATTTTAGATATTTGCGACAACGGCTCCTTTGTAATGAATCTCTAAACAGAGGTTGGGTACTTGATGGATTTCCTACTTCGTTAGCTCAGTGTGTAGCAGGTATTAAAACTTATCTGTAATTACCTTATGGTTTAAATATAAGCACATGGTTATTTCGTTTCTTACTTACGTAGTTACTTATGAAAGCGTTAATAATTTTCTTAAATTATTTAAATTTCTAATCTTTAACTTGGAAAACCTTTGTTTCATATGTATATAGTCGTTAAGAGTTCGTTGTTTATATTTATCTTTATTATATAAAGAATACCAATTTATTTCAAGTCAATGAATCTTTCCATATGGTTTTTCTTTTACGCGTCCTTACGCGTTATACGTCCTTAAATATATAAAAGAACGTTACATCCCCTAATTTTAACATCGTTAGTAGCGATAGATTATTAGCAAACAATTTCAGATATGTTGCTACTGCTACTGTTACAAATTTGCATTATCTTACGAAGTTGATAGAATTCATTAGAATGTATTAGAATATTTTAAATATATATTTTTTATATATACAGTATTTGAGAAGGGTGATGAACATGATCCCGAGGATACTGAGGAACAAGACGATGAACCATTTGACGAAGATGTTGATTTATACAATAATGTATTAAAAAAGATACTTCCGGGTATGATTGCTCATAATCTTGTGTGTTAAATAATTGAGAACTTGATAGTCTGTAGTTGATAGTCTATATTTAGCTAATATATGTAGCTAAGCTAAGCTAAGCTCATATATGTAGCCAACTAGATGAAAATGGTTATATCAATTTCAGATATAGTAGTGTCTCTAGAGGCCACGGATGACTTCATATGTGACAAAGCTTTGAGACAACCTGAAGGCGACTCTCGTTTAGACGAAGAAGTTGTTTTAAAGCGATTGAGCGAGTTTAGATCTGGAGACGCACGTGACATTACTCCTCTTAACTTTTTCGATGAATTAGATATTCACCCTTTTGTGGTGCCTGTGAAAGATCACACCGATTACGCTATGAAAGCTGTGTATACAGCAGTGACACTAAGAATGGGACGACCTTGCCGTTATCGTAAACTTATGGGTAATAAGTAATAATAATTTGAAAGTAGTTTATTTTCAAAATGTTACAGTTACTTTAGTGTCAATCTTGATTTAAGCAAAATAGCCTACTACATAGGTAAATTCCAACACTTGAGAACAAAAGTATCGTGACCCTTTTCCTGCTCATATTTGACGATTTCATTATCTTTTATCAATTACCTACCTTGATTAGTACTGAATAATTGGTCTCAATAATTACCTCTAAAGAGTAAAGTTTAAATTTTGTTTTATATCTAAAACCTGTGTTCCATGTCATGTCATTACCCGGTCTAAATAATAAATATTTTATTTAGAAACAATCACTTTCCAACACTAACGTCTTCCTTTATGAAGTTAATTATAGAATTTTGTAAATTTTCCCTTGCTTCAATCTATACATATTTGTACTTTTTTAATGATCTTACCGGCAATATTTTTTCCACTTCTTCGATACTGCATTTTTATACTTTAAATAGAATTCATCATCAGTCTGTAAGAGACCCACTGCAGGGTCATAGGCTTTTATAGCATTTCACAGTTCTATATTTTCTCTAAAACATTTCTTAGGTTCAGGTTTCCTGACGATGTTTTCCTTCACCGTCAGCCGATATTGCGATAAGTGTTAAATTAAAAGAATTAACCTGCTAATTTCCTTTGATAATCTGTTCTCATTGTGGACTAAACAAAACATTCTAGGAATGTGGAAAACTTTGTTTCTTATGGTTGGTCAAATATTAATAATACTGTAATTACGCTCTTAGGTAAATTAAACACCGCGCCATTTGTGTTGATAGAAATTTATTTTGTACACTTACAAACATAAAACAAATATATTCACTATCATACAATTACATTAGACTCACACTTTCATGACAGTTTTAAAGTTACTACATGTAAAATAATAGTTTCAAGGTCTCTGTTATACTCAGAATGCAAAAATAAATAAATATTGCTTCAAGTGTTTCTTTGCATATATGATATCAAACCTTTGAGATTAACCCATATATGAAAAGTATAACTTATTAAAACTAGTTTGTGAAACATGTTAAACGAGATATCAAATTGCATATTAACCAACTTTAAGTATTTAGTATTGTATTTACCTATATATAATATGTACTTGTAAGATTTATTTTCTTCAAAACGAAAAAAGTGTAACTCTTCCTCTACAATATAGCTCTAATAGAGGCTGCAGAACAAAAAGACAAAAAAGAATTAGAAATATTAAGAGCTAAAGAAGCAAAAGCGTTAAAAGAACTAGAAAAGAACTTGAAAGAAGAACGTGAAGAGAAAATGGAATACTGGGTAAATATATACATATATACTACCAAGTTACATCGTCAAAAAATGTGGTCTAAAGTGGCTATTAAGTAATTTTTGAAAACCTTAGAAAAAAAGACTTATCATATTCTGGTTTTACATCGTCATTATGGGTTTACAATTTTATACTACCCCATATCCAAACAAGTAGATATTTGTTTTAACCCTTAGAAGAAAAGAAGTAAAAACACGTCGTTGATTACGACTGGGGCCGGGTATACACGATTCAGTGGGTCACAGAGCCGAGCACGCTTGGGGTTGAGCAGAGCCATTTTTTTAACTGACTAATTGCCTTGATGGCCCTTCACGGCTTCGCCGGACTAATGGGGCAAGTGTTTAAGGTGCTCATCCGCTTGGCAAGAATCTCAGAGTGACAAACTGACTGAACCTCGGATTGGGCTATTGTCTAGGATGCAACAACACGAATCTTACGAAGCTAAACTAGCTAATGTGTACCAGCATGTGTGCCTCACAAATTCTAATATGTATTTTGTATGCGTCGAATAGAGCCGAGTAATCTTAATTCAACGTCATCGGCCGCGCATGACGGTTCACTCTCGATCACTATTTTTCAATTTAAAAATATTACATTTTCAGTCTGAACTTTACGCGTTACTTCGTGAGGAGGAAGAAGCTGCATTGGCAGCAGCCGGTGAACCGATGCGTAATTACTTAATGAACCATATTTTTCCAACGCTTACACCTGCCCTACTTGAGGTTGCAAAATTACGACCAAAAGATCCCGTAGATTTCCTCGTATGTTTTAACTTGTATATACTTACTATGAATTAATAATGTTAGAAAGTGTATTTATTACATACTAGCTATCCGCCCTGGCTTCACACGGATATATTAACAAAAGAAGTGATACCAAATCATCCCACTGAAGTACGACCAAATAATCTATACTAATAATATAAATCTGGAGGGTTTGTTTGTTTGTTTGAACGCGCTAATATCAGGTACTACTGGTCCGATTTGAAAAATTCTTTCAGTGTTAGCTCATTTATCGAGGATGGCTATAGGCTATAGATCACGCTAAGACTAATAGGAGTGGAGCACCGATGAAGAATGTTTCAAAGTCAGGGTTAACGTTCGTATTATTTTAAAATATCGAAGTCGCGAGGTAAAGTTAGCGTTAGCCCAAAGTAACTATTCCACGTGGACGAAGTCGCGAGCAGAAGCTAGTGAAATATAATAGCAACTGAAGACTTGAAATTTAATCGTCAATATTTTTAAATTATATTTTTATTATTTTAATATATTATTATTTTAATTAGTATATATTTACTTTAAAGATCTCTCTACTGTTTTCTTTTTCATTTATTCATTCATTTTTTTTGAGACTTTTTAACCCAACATTTTCACTTTTAGATAATAATTTTCAAATATTTTTGTACAAAAAATAACTACCCAAATAGGTTCAGACTTTGGAAGTGATGTGCTTAGGTACATAGTATATTCGGCAATTGATTTTTACGTATACCGATGTTGAAATGGTATTAACGTATTTTCTTTCTTTTATCATTTTTTTTTTTTTTTCTTCGAACTGACTACGCTATTGACCAAGCAAGGTCTTAACAGCTTCACCGGACTACTAAGGCGAGCGCTTAAGGCACTCAGCCGATTTTATTTTGACAACTAGCTCAAGGGTGCGCGGCACACCTCGGCTTGGGCTGTTGCCTGATACATGCAGTTCGCGACCTATGTGAGCTAACCTAAGCTAAGCTAACTATTCATACATATATGAGTTGTTGAAACATATATGTGTACCAAGCATACATACCTCAACAACTCTTATATATATTTCGTATCGGGTAATTTTCTAAACTATTTCAGTTTGATAAGGGAAAAAAGATAAGACCCTTCCACTTGCATGTGTAAGCGTGTATGCGTGCACGTGTGTGGAGGTGATATGTGTAATGTTGTCGCAGTGATGTAAGATTTTGTGTCACTGTATCGCGCGGGCAGCGTACTCAAGGGCTCCACGCCGAGGGAACGGACCTAGGCTTGAGCAGCTGCCGAGGGGGGCCTAGTCTGGTGTGCGGGAGCGAAATTTATCCCTAGACCACGGCGGCGTGATCTGTGGTTACGCGGGCGTGGGCGTGAGCACGCTCTGTTTGGAGAGACAGGCTGGTACTGATCGTTCACTGCCGTTATTTCATCGGGAGGGTCGGTAAAAATATGTCGCGGTCGTCTTTTACAACGCGCAGCGTTTGGTACGGGTTTGTATTTTGCGGCGGATACCACTAACGGACTGGGATGATTCGCGGCTTTTTCAAAATAACTAATCGTAAGTGATTTTACGTACGCCCAGATAGAAGGCATCTCTAGGTCCCTATGTAGATCAACTCTCCGGATGTACCACGGGGCACTGGTCACTTTACGTAAAACGCGGTTTTGAAGAACCTGCAACTTATGAAAATTATCTTTTGACATATGCGCAAAAACGGGACTGCTATATGTCATCACGGGACGAATACACGTCTTATACAAAGTGAGCTTGTGTCTGAGGGACATCTTACTCCTATAACAAAGCAACGGATGGAGGCGCCCCAAGACCATAGCGGCTTTGTTTCGCACTCTATCTATATGTGACTCGAAATTTAAATGTTTATCTAATGTGACACCGAGATATTTGACCTCGTCGGCCCAAGGTATATCGGTTCCGTATAGCCTGATGGGCTCGAGGTTATTACTACGTCGTAAAGGATCGAAGAGTATCGCGGCACTCTTATCAGGATTAACTTCTATGCGCCATCGACGAAACCATTTACCGAGTGTGAAAACGGCCTTTTCGATGCGCTTCCTAAGAAAGTCCGACCGCAAGCTGGAAGTGTAAATAACGGTATCGTCAGCATAGCAACCTACTTCGACCCGCTTAGACCGAGGTAGGTCACTGATGAACAGATTGAAGAGCGAGGGCGCGAGTATGGAGCCCTGTGGCACACCTGAGCGTATCGGGTGGGGCAGGGATAGTTCCCCATCCACTCTAAAGCGGAAAGTCCTATCAGTGAGATAATCGTGGATAATATGAATTAACTTATCGGGTACGTGAGATTTGCATAATTTATGGATGAGCCCTCCATGCCAGACCTTATCGAAGGCTTTGGCGACATCGAAGAAGACTGCAATTGTGCGTTTCGGTTTACGTTTCGGGTCGGCATTAAAATTAGAGAAAATGTACTCCGTGAGGCGGTGTACTTGATTCGTGCAAGAGTGTTCGGCGCGAAATCCGAACTGCTCAGGTGGTATTAATTTTAAATCTGTAATCGAAACCTGGAGACGGTTCAGAAGGAGCCGCTCGTATAATTTACCTAATGTATCTAACAGGCTAATCGGGCGATAGCTATCGGGAAGCGTAGCTTTTTTGCCGGGCTTGTGTATGCCTATCACTACGGCCTTCTTCCAGGCGGCTGGAAAGTGGCCCTGGGACATGGCCGCATTGAAGATGCAGACCAATAGAGCTATGATGTGATCGGGAAGGAGTCTCAGTACCTCGTTCCTGATTCCATCGGGACCTGGGGACTTCCTAAGCTTGAGACGCTGGATGGCGGTCGAAACTTCATCGAAAGTTATTAAGGTTAGGGTATCCACGGGAGGGGCTTTCCTTTATCAATTTTGATCTTATATATTAGCTATAAACCTATAGACATAGCATTATTAGAAATGTTAATTTAATATAGTTTCTGCAGATGAATAATATAACGTTAAAAGTAAGGTAGATTAACCAGAACGTAGTCCGGTGAAGCTGTTAAGACCTTGCTAGGTCAATAGCGTAGTTAAGCCGAGGAAAAAAAAAGTTTAAACTGGGATAGTATGAACTCGTGTTACGAAATTACAAACAGAATTTAGATTAGGACAATATATACTTAGTTTACTTAATTTCATTATTTCTTGCTGTTTTTTATTTTACATTAACGAAGCCAATATTTGTGCAATTTTGATCATATTTTGTTACTCGGTCCATAACTTTGACTTCTTGCGATGTAAGAAATAAGGATTGCTATGAAACGATAATTTTAAAGGAAACTGTGACAATACATTACATGTAATTACTACTAAATGTACACAATTAAATGTATCATCAACTTTTGTAAAACGAGCAAATAAGCAGTGCGATCAGTTTTCATTGGTAAACATAACTGTCAAGGCACAAATTATTTCAAAAAAATTTACACAATTAAATGTATCATCAACTTTTGTAAAACGAGCAAATAAGCAGTGCGATCAGTCTTCATTGGAAAACTATCAAGGCACATTTTTTTCAAAAATGTTATAAAAGGAACCATGTAATCTATGGTCATTTCGTATATTATGGTTTATTTCATCCTTTAAATAGTTAGCTGTTAGTCCTTGACTTCAGTATTTACTTTATGGAAGACATTGAATCGGGTTTGATTTGCCCCAAAGGAAAACTACCAATTGAGATTACATAATATATTTTATTTGTTCATTATTAGTGTTTTAATATCATTATATGCATCGATACCTAATTCATACTTACATTTATGTCATTGGATGTACTGGTATAACCTTTTAGATTACATAAAAATAAAACAATAATATATACATTTTATTTTATTTTTAAAGTGAAACTTTTATTACATCGTCTCAAACTTTTTCGTCTGTGTGTTGCATGTCGCGTGATGGTCGGCCGCGTAGTAGGGATAAAGTGAAAGGCGCTCGTCAGAGCAGCCAGGGCCAATATGGCGGCGCCTATAGTTCGCAGCAGCTGACCGTGTAGTGTATAGACTATTATTAGTTAAATGTTTATAGTGTGAAAAAAAGTTTCACTTTTACCGTGGTTTCATAAAACCACACAATTTTTTTGTTAAAGAGATGTCTTTATTTAACAGGCTGAATATCTGTTCAAACTAAATCCGAGCGGCAAAATGATAGAGCCAGGTTACAATTTACAAGCGGAAAAATTACTGAATAAAATCAAAATACTCGACGATGAACTGAAAGATCTGGATATCAAAATAGATCCACTTATACCGCCTGAAATTGATATACAGCAAGCCTGTGGCTCGAAAAAGGATATTAATAAAATGAATGCCCTTTAATGGTTTACTTTTACACTTTTCACTTAATTATAGACCTACAGAAATGTATTATGATCTCTTTGTTATAGAAGATGGTGAATTTTGTTTAATATATCTTTCACAATATTAACATTTTCAATGTAGTAACTACATTACATTAGCGTGTTAAGATAATTATTGTAATTTTATCGTTGAATTTGTAGACTGATCTAGAGCTATCAAGACACGCAATGTAATAAACGTTCATTTTATAAGGATGTGTTTTATTTTATGATATAAGATTCTTAGTAATTATTTAGCAGGTGTAAAAAAACCTACTTTTTATATAATAAAATTTCAACAAAATAACTGACTTTTGAAACTTTTGACTTATGCTAATGAAATCAAAAGAGCCCCTTTGCAATTAAAAAAAATATTTCCAAATTTGTTTACGAACAACAAGTCCTAAGGTAACAATAACAAAAATACAGCCGAATAGAGAACTTTCTTTAGAGGTCATTTAAAAACGACCATAAATCGACATCACACATGCGTATATTATGAAATACCGACTTTATTATACAGAATATTATTGAATTTGTATGGATTATTCGTAATTTTTATTAATACATTTAGATAAAATCTCGAAAACTTTGTTATAATAAAAGGTGCAGTACAAGATTATTTTTTATGAATCGACAAATGTAACACAATGAGCTATAATACTTTACAAAATTATACCATGTATAATAAATTTATTATGTTTTACGAGTACCACAGAACGAGTGTAATGGTAGATAATTCAAGTTTTAATAGAGCTAATGTGTTCAACAAAATCACGGTCGATCAATAGTTTCGATGTTATCTTGTTGTGGCGTGTTAGCTTTAGGTTCAGTATGTGAAATGAACATTCGTTTTGAAAATGTGAAGGGAAATGAAAGTGTATCCGAAACACAACTTGCAACATGAATTTAGGGATTTTAAGAAGAGTCATTCGAAGAATTCCGATATCAATGGTTTATCTCTATTGGCTGCAAGCCTCAGACACCAAACAACGGAGTTCTTTAATAATTCCACATTACACGGTGTCCGATATATCGCTGAAAAAGATAGACCATTTTGTGAAAAGTTAGTAGCACTATATCATAATTAATACTATTTTAGTTTTACATACACATAAACAGGTTGCTTATTTAGATTCTTTTTCCAGGTTTATGTGGTTTAGTTTTACTGCCGTAGGTGCTGTAACAACGTGCATTATTATTATGAGTTTATGGGAGAAATTTCAAACAAATCCTACTATAACTGGTGATTATTATTATTATCATATTAACTAATATCAAGTTATATTGTTAACAATCGTGTAACTTATATGTAATCATTTTAATCGATTTTTAAAATGTTCAAGGTTTAGCGAGATACATACGTACATTCAAGTTTCATTACCAAGAATTACTGAGAAAATATGTTTCTTTCTGCGTACACATTGTTAATAGCTTTATCAAAAGAAAACAGATTGTGTTAATTGTTACGTAACGTCTTGCGGCATTTGGTTTTTCAGAGATTGATTTATTTAAATTTTCATACATGTCTTCAGGTTTAGACACCGACTTTCATAACTGGGACGTTCCATTTCCAGCTGTAACTATATGCGATATTAGCCCTACTGATGATGAACTCCTCGATGAATATATAGAAAGGTAAGTTTCATATTTTATAATTACACAAAGTATTTCATATGACTTTTCACAGTAATTGTCGTATATCATGAAATTGATTTTAATATATTACCCTGGCTTTCTTTAAAATATTGCAAAGTACAATTTTATAGGCAACTACACTTGTACTGAACGGAGTAGGTAATATTTTAAGGTTCGACGGTATTTAAAGATACACTCGCCGTGGTGACGTAGCCATGGAGGACATCGATGAACTACTAACGTTTTAACTTCTTCAGCGTATGGGGTTCCGAGCCTCCAGAGCGTGCGGCGGATATGTTACGTTGGTTAACGACACTAAGTTATGACTCCATCGCTGAACGAGCTTCAGAATTTATTAGAGAAGCGGATCTTGTCGGTAGTAAGGACAAAAGCGTTCCTGCACCCGCTAAAGACATGAAGGATGCGGTATTTAAAGTAATTTTATATTTCAAATGAAAATGTCGCCATGCACTATCCTCTATTATCTTCTAATTTTACAACAATTATTATTACGATGGCGATTGTTACGTAAACATTTATATCATTTGATGTGATTGGTTCAGGGCTGTGGCTAGAGTCCAATTTGAGGTAGAGCAGCATTGGTTACAGTTAGGGCGGAAGTAAAAAAATTATCATAATTGATCTGCCCTCGAATGTCACACAAACTGTGGTATTTTCGGAAAAGTTCAGATACCTATCGCTACATTTTTTTAAATTTCAAACTATGAACAAACAATTTAATTATAATAATTTATCTTACTTTTTGGTATTTATAAGGTAGGGCATTGTGATTTCAAGATAGAACAAATTATCACTTCTCTCTTTTATAGATAGTACGTCATTGTGAAACAATCTTCTACGATTGCGAATGGAAAGGCGATTCGGAAGAATGTTGCGATTTACTATTGCCAGTATTTACAGAAATGGGATTCTGTTATGTTTTTAATTCACAGCATGCGGAAAAATCTTGGCCATGGTATAATCATACATTAAACAGTTCATTATAATTGAAGTTTTGGAGTGATTTAGTAAGATAACTTTGACAATATGTTTTAGGCAGTCATTGACTACTAGCGAACAGTTCGCAGAGTTGTATATCCATGAGACCGACGCCAAATGGTCATTCGTATTTAACACAGATCGCTCGAATACAACGTTTGATGTACGTATATCAAAACTTATATGGATATACCTACTACATTACATTTATTTAAAAAATATTCAGGAAATTTCAAATGAGGTTATTTCTTTTAGATTTACATCCATTCTTCAGAAGAAATGGCAGGACTGGAGCAAAGTGTGCAGCATTCTTGGGATCGTCGCGTGGATAAAGTTTCCTTTTCCGTAAAGCACACATATACAACAGAAGATGCTCGTCAATTGTCTGTACGTCAAAGACGTTGCGTATTTGCGGATGAACAACATCTAGAAACGTCCGATATATATACGTATTCCGCATGCATGCGACAATGCCGTATGCAAAGAAGTCGTTCATTCTGTAAATGTGTCCCACATTTCTATCCGGCTCTTAGTACGTGATACTACAAATATTTAAAATAAGTTTAATGTATTAATTTTGAAATTCTCTTTGAAATGTGATTCGTTGTCTACTGTGTTAACAGAAGGATACAGACAGTGCACTCTACGAGAACTAGATTGTATAGCGAAACATGCAGCCGCCATTACTGATGTAACCCGGTGCTCTTGTGAACTAGGTTGTACGCACACTGTTTATGAAGTTGAAAAACTTTCGGATGTTGAGTAAGTTAATTTGTACAGTTAAATACATTTTATTATAACTGTGATTTCTTTATATATCATACTTATTCTAAATAAAGTATTTAAACTCTATGATTCAACACATTGAAATCGTATGATTTTTATCATTTATATAGTCACTCATAATTCTGCTTTAAATTAGGGTAAAACATTCTTAGTAAGGCATTTTTACTAGATTTGAAATTCGATTTGATACAAATGAGCCACGAAATCATTATTGGAGCCACTCCTTACCACCACATAATTTTTATCTTGAAAGTTTTATAAATAACTAGTGGACATTGTCTCACCCTGATTATAAAAAAAATCCTTTAGTAATTATATACCAAAACCTTCCTTATGAATCACTTTATCTACTGGTGAAAACCATATGAAAATCCGTTGAGGAGTTTTTGAGTTTATCGCGAACAGACAGACAGACAGACGCGGTAGGGGACTTTGTTTTATACTATTTAATGATAGCGATTAATAGGTAATTTAAAACTAATACGGTGTTATTACAAAAAAGTTAAATATGTATTGAAATTACTTGCTTTAAAAAGGCTTCGAATTAAATGTACGGCGCTCGCCCGAGGCAAGTTTGCGTTATCCTTTTTCGCAAGTCTAACCTAACGTAACCAAAGCGAGACAAAAGAGCAAGATGGCGAACATTCTGCGACCCCGGTGCATATAATTCGAAACCTTTTTAAAGGAAGTATAAAATGCGTATTTAACTTTTTTGTAATAACACCGAACAAGTCTATATTAAAATAACGGACTTAACACTTTTCAGTGTAGTTAATAATAGGTCTTTACCTATGAAATTGCCGTTCTGCAGTACTGGCCATTTCAAATTAAAATAATTTTTGTTTGGCTAAGAATTCTAATTTCAAATTAATTTTATTTTAAAAACATGGAATTCTTTTTCCAAAAGTAGTCATTTGTTTATTGATTAGTGTTACATTTTCATCGCATTTCAATCTTTTTTGTCATCATGGATACGTTTAAAATTCGAGTAATTATGGAATATGAGTACCGTCGTGGCAGCAACGCGGCACAAGCGGCACGCAACATCAACGACGTTTACGGAGCTAACACTACAAACCAACGCACCACCTGTTATTGGTTTGCCCGCTTCCGTTCTGGGAATTTCGACCTGAAAAATGAACCTCGCGGTCGTCCGAAGACTTTGGTCGACAATGACGAATTAAAGGCGATTGTGGAAGCTGATGATACACAATCTACGGCTGAATTAGCAGCAGCTTTCGACGTTAGCGTCAAAACAATATTGGTCCATTTGCGTCAAATTGGCAAGGTAAAAAAGCTTGACAAATGGGAGCCCTACGAACTCAATGATCGCCTGCGCGAAGTACGCGTCGAGACGTGCCTTGCACTGCTCAACAGACACACAAATGAAGGAATTTTGAACCGCATTGTTACCTGCGATGAAAAATGGATTCTGTTAGATAACCGCAAGCGCTCAGCAAGTTGATTGGATCCTGGTTCAGCACCTAAACAATGCCCTAAACGAAAATTTACCCCTAGAAATGTGATGGTCACTGTTTGGTGGTCTAGCGCCGGTGTGATTCATCACAGCTTCTTACCAAACGGGGTGAGCATTACTGCAGATGTGTACTGTGAAGAACTGAACACAATGATGGAGAAGCTGGCACATCTCCAATCAGCATTGGTCAATCGCTCGTCTCTGCTGCTCCTGCACGACAACGCGCGACCTCATACTGCACAGCAGACGGTCTCCAAGTTGCAAGAATTGGGGTTGGAAGTTCTCCGTCATCCGCCTTACTCACCAGACCTTGCGCCTACAGACTACTACTTTTTCCAGAATTTGGATGACTCCTTGGCGGGAAAAAAATTCAATACCCGAGAGGCAGTACAAAATGCCTTTGAAGAATTTGTTGCCTCCCGTCCAGCTGATTTCTTTAAGAAGGGCATCAATAAACTGCCACTGCGTTGGCAAAGATGCATTGATTGCATGGGTGATTACTTCAATTAATACAAATAAAAAATACATGAAAAAAATTCGTTTAAATTTTTTCATACAAAACGGCAATTTCATAGGTAAAGACCTAATATTATATATAAATATTAACACATTTGTATGAAATTAATATTTGCTAGCGGGTTCACTCGCATTAATGTAACTTTTGTAAATAAAACAAACCTAATAAGAAGGTGAAGTAATTTTTAAAATCGGTTAAGTATGACTTGAGTGTATCCATTGCAAATAAAAAAGTCAAATCTTTTTTTTTTGTTTAATACTTTAGAGAAACTTATAAGTGACTAACTAACACTTTTATTTCCACACTAGTCGGGGTGCAGGCACGAGTTCTTTGGAGACAGAATTTGTTTCGTGGCCAATGGTGCGCTATAAACGTGAGGTGCTCTTTGGATGGGTTGATTTGTTAGGTAATATTATTTTTATATATACAAAATTATAACTAACGACTACAGTTGTAATTTTTGAGTGTTACTTGTAACCAATGAAATAATAATATATACCAATTAAATATACCTAATTACTGAATTTTTTCATCTTTACTAATATTATAAAGAGGTAAAGTTTGTGACATTGTGAGTTTGTGGGTTTGTGAGTTTGTGACGTTGTGGCGTTGTAAGGGGTAATCTCAAGAACTACTGCTCCGATTTCAATAATTCTTTCAGCGTTATATAGCTCATTCATCGAGAATGGTTATAGGCTATATATCATCACGCTAAGGCCAATAGGAGCGGAGCACAGATGAACAATGTTTCAATATCGAGATGTTTTTTCTTTTTGAGAGCTTCTGCTGTGTGTCAGCGTTAGCCCAGAGTAGTAACTATTACTACGCGGACGAAGTCGCGGGCAGGGGCTATAATCTATATACTAATATTATAAAGAAGTAAAGTTGTAAGTGTGAGTGTAAAGTAATCTCAGGAACTACTAAACCGATTTCGAAAATTCTTTTACCAATAGAAAGCCACATTATTTGTGAGTGTCATAAGCTATATATCATCACGCTAAGAGCAATAGGAGCGGAGCAACAATGAAAAATGTTTTAAAATCGGGGTATTTTTTCCTTTTGAGAGTTTCCGCTGCGTCTTAGCCCAAAATAACTATTCCACGCGTGCAAAGTCGCGGGCAGAAGCTATTAACTAATTATATTATCTATAATCTATACTAATAATATAAAGAGGTAAAGTTTGTGAGGTTGTAGGGGGTAATATCTGGGGAGTCGGAGAAAAATGGTCGAACGAAAACGTTTCTTACGAACGTTGCCTTAATTATGAGATATATATGATTGAGTTCTAGAGAAAAGTTGTAGCTTGATAATACCTATTACCGCCCAACGAAGTGGACACGGGTCGGCTAGTGGATTTATATAGAAATGTTGATAAATCACTTTTTATTTATACAATTTTTTTATTTGATGGTTTTAATAACTTCACTGAGTAGTAAGTCTTAAAGCAGGGCTGTCCAAACTAAATGGGACCCAGGGCCAATAAAAATGACTAAATACGTTGGGGGGGCCGCAAAATATTTATAAAAATAAAATACAGGTATAATAGGTATATCATTATTTTATTGTCTTTTTCATTAATTTGTCTTTTACAATTATGTCAACATCAACCTCAATATTAGTAGTAGCTAGACGCAATTCGTGTTTAAGTGAAGTATCTGTCAATGAAGACCTGTATTTCGATTTTATAAGCTTCATTGTTGAATATGCACGTTCACAAAGGTAGGTATTGCCCATCATAGAGCCCATTTTTAGCCCGAAATTCGTCAGTTTCGGGAAACGTTCAATAAGGAGCTTAAAAAATTCAATTCCTGTTTCTGTTCTGCCCTTGTAAAAGGGGTCTGATTGCAGATCACACAGTTCCAGTTGATAATCAATCTTTACACTCTCAACTGCGATCGTTAATAGATGAATGAAGAGTGCTATATCACTCTCAGATTTTTTTAAATCTACGAAATGCTGCTCAAATTTATGATTTTTTTGTCCATGTAATTGAGGTGGTCCAAAAAATTACATTCTTCAAAATGTTTCATCTCTAAATAATGTTCTTTACAACTTGGAAAAAAGTTTGGAAAAAAAGGAGATTTTGCGTTCGAGGAATTCCCCGAGTGAATAGTGATGTGTGCGGCGTGATCGAATGCATACCCAAAGCATTTGAATTTCGTCGCGAGAAAAATAATTTGCTCATAAATTATTTAAACAAAGAAGATAAAAAAGATCCTGTGGGCCGCAGCAATTCAAGCCCGCGGGCTATGTTTGGACAGTTCCGTCTTAAAGTATAATCAAACTACTCTAACAATAATTTTTACTTACGAAGAAAAAGTATAAATTCTTTTTTTGTTATGAAACAGTAAGGACGTGTGCTCTCGGTCTGTTGATATATTGTCACTGCAGTCTGTTACTATACAAAACTGTATAAACTTTAAAGCCAGTCAGTTCAGTCACAATAGATGAGTACGAAGTTGATCTTTATATGTCAGTGCTTTTATAATATTTAATTTAAGATGGATTTGGTTTACTTTGCTCAGGGTGATATATGCGCTATAGAGAGATAATTTGTTGTACATTAGGTTATATTGATTTCAGTATCCTTTGGAGGCATCGCGGGCTTGTTTCTTGGGTTCTCGTTACTATCGGGTGTGGAGTTACTATATTACTTCACGTTACGAGCGTGGTGCGCCGCCGTTCGTGAAAAGGACACTTTGCGACGCGAGCACGCAGAGAGACTAGCTCGTCCTAAACCTCCACATGATCTGAGCTTAGTGCCTTGGTAAGTATTGATTTTTGTTCGAGTCAATAATAACGTTTTATACTATCGGTATTCTGTACAGTTTTTAATTAAAGACCGCATCCTCACTTATTATGATTACGAATGAGTGTTTGTTATGGTCATTCTACGTTTTAGGCTCACTAAGACCAGTAACAGTTTTTTTAGGTAATAGTGTTAGGTTTTATAACAAAGTTTCAAAGCACATTATCGATTTGCCTGATAGTAAGTTCAAGACTATGTCAAGCGGGTTTTAATGTCTGAAAGCTATTTAGGGTGTATCAATATGTGAACGTTGGTGACGTCTGGAAATGATGCCTCTCTCTATGCATCGACCCAAACACGAACGTAACTATACATGCCTATAACTATGTATGTTCATAAAAATATGTTATGTTGCGTATGATCAAATGATAAACCAGATCGAGTTACTTGCCAGTTGTTCTCGATCACTGGGTTATATTCCGAACAGTGGTAGTTTTGGCGTACACAAGTGGTTTCTCAGGGCCTAAATTGAATAAAGCATTTGTGATTGTATGGTTTCACGCCATAACAAGCGAACCAATCATCGTGAAGTCTTGCATAAACGTCACCAGAAGTACAAAAAGGGCATAGGGTTCTTACATTTAATAAAGTACCAATGAATAAATCTATATTTATGCGAGCGAAGCTGTGACGAAAGAAGTAGGGTAATAATATAAATACTTTTGGTGCATTTTCTTAGGAAACACAATTACATCAAATTATGCACAAGTGTCATTACGTCTGTCAATAAAATGAGATTAAACATAGATTTTATTGAGAGGTGAGTCAATATTTTTTTAGCCGCCTTTATTCGGCTAATATTTCTCTTCGATCCCTTGTCTATGTTCGTTTTATTCAAAGTCCTCAGACAAACTTACTTCAATGTAATACGTTGATCGATCTCTAGACACATAGTTATACTCGTAGAGTAAAATATTCCAGAATATCTCCTAGACTAGTTGAAAATCATCTAGAAAGTTTAACGGAACGTCCCTTTACAACCACAGTGTACGGGTACTTTCATCATTTTTGGCAGTCAATATCTCGACGTGAACAATAGAATTATTTTATATCTGCCACGGTCACAATAGTTTCGGTTACTGATGAGTGCTATATAGAATCACCTTTTATCCATATAAACATACTAGTGGGGCAGGCAGACGCTGTTCCGCCCTGTTAAAAAAGGCCTTAATAAATTGCCTAAACCTTCCTCATTAATCATTTTATCTACTGGTGAAAACCGCATCAAAATCCGTTCAGTAGTTTCTGAGTTTATCGCGAACAAACAGACAGACAACTTTGTTCTATAATATGTAGTGATTATTTAAATTATTCATGAGATAAATTATAGCTTTACAATATAACTGCCTGACATTTATCTATAAATAAATCGTCATTTCCATAAGAAAACGCGTTATTATAAATATTGGATTATTTATGACAATCAAATACCCGCGACTTCGTCTGCGCGGTTTGTTATCTTAGCAAAAAATTTTATGTACAGAGAAAAAAAAACAAATATACTTTGCTGACAAAATTTCTTTGTAATCAACGTTATCCGTTTATGTATTCCCTTCTCCTGCGCATGCGCACACCACTGTTTGTCTCTCTTCACTTATCGCTAATTAAAAAGTGTAGTACTTATAAAAATTGTGGTTTCTTAATACTTTAAAAGATATCGTCATATTTTAGATTAGAGCCAAGAGCCTAAGAAGTGACACTAAGGAAATTTGATCAAAATTTTTCCAGTACGTTTTGCGCGAAGTACGCACAACGGCAGACCGCTATCATTTTATTTTTATATCATAGAAGGTAAACGAACAGGTGGGTCACCTCATGTTAAGTGATCACCACTGTCCATAGACACTTGCAACACCAGGGGAGTCGCAAGTGCGTTGCCAGCCTGCGTTTTGGGGAATAGAAGGAAGGGGAGAGGGAGAAGAGGTGGGCCTCCGGCGTTCTCAATGACCGAACGATATACAAGCTCAACAGAGCAAGTTACAACTTCACGTCGGTGTTTCTGTGGGTCAGGTGGTACTACCTGGACGAGCCGACCCATTCAAGCTGAAACCAGTAATAGCTTCAGCGTGGCTCTACCACCTAGGCATTTATATCTGTGTACATATATTGCATTCTCTAAAGATTTTTTTAAAGTAATCATGATAAACGATTATTAAAATGATAACAGGTGGAAACAAGCCCCGATGCCGTGTACATCGCGCCCAATAATGGTAAGAGCGAAAGACCAACCACCACGATACTCGCCTCCTACAAACTTCACAACCTACTTACCTTGACTAATCATACGAAATCGTCGATACAGTGACATAGGTGCATTGTAAATAAAAGAGAGAAATCATTAGTAATTCATTTTATTTTATAATATTACTTTATTTAAACAGGGACGACTCCTTGCCTTCAATCTTGGTGACGATTTACGACAAAATATTTTAAGCCTATTTTATTACAAACACAACTGTTGTTCAGGACAAGTTCGGCAGTTTTGAAAATTATAAATTCATATGTCATTATCGGTCGATACTCGAAATTAAAGATGAATTCGAAGTTGGAAAGGCTAATAGACTAACGTGCCATGACCGTCAATGACATGTTAGCAATTAGTCTATCCATCGTAATACTATCCGTAATTACAATTTTTGAACTAAAAAATAGTACACCACCTTTCTACGTGGAGGTGGATGTCTATACAAATATGTATTGCATTTTAATTTTAATGTGTGAATAAAATAAACTAACAGCATTTTCATACAGATTAGTTAATATTCTTGTTAACAATTATTTAAGTCGTTACATTTCAAAATGAGCCAAATCCAATTTTAGCCTTTCCTAAGATTTTACGTTATTCTTTAAGATCTTCAAATTTTGTACATATAAAATATGAACGTCATATTAAAAAAAAAACAAACCCTTATCAACGGCAAAACTTGAACTTCGTTCTCGGTGTATAAAAACTGGAAATCTTAAAAAATTAAACATATTATGTGATTAGAATTGGATTTAGTTCATTTTGAAATGTAACGACTTAAATACTGAAAATCGATATAGAGAGAGGAAAATCTTGCAAGGCGCTCTGTTTCGATATGTGGATTCACGGTACTCTTTCCATGCTACATTGTCAAAATCTACAAACAACCAGACCGACATAACCCTACTTGTTAAAGAAATATGTCGGATTTCATTTTAATTAACTCAATATTTGCAATTTTAAACTTGCTACGTCTGTAAGATAACTTCCAGCGTTTACGAAAGCCATCCCTGTTAGTCGAATTCATCTATATCTCGCAATTAGTTAAAACTTGCATTGAACTGCATTACCGTGTCGAATCGGAATCAAAAAGTTCCAAAAATTCGAGAATATAAACACTCCATTAACAAAAATTACAACATCCACAATAATGAAGTCCAATCAATAAATCGATAGTGGAAAAGTAAAATGAATAACAAGTCACTACTTATTACACAATCATCTTTTCTCAGTCGAGTAATTGTAATAATAAATAAGTACTAAAAACACGATTTCCAAAACATCTTATTCAGTTTTTATATTGCTTACTATTATGGGCAAAGATAAATTAATTAAAATATGTATAAAATAAACGCAGCACCAAAATCTCCTAAAACGTTAGGCATTGTAAAACATAATCGCAATAATTTGAATCGAAAAGAAATAATTACATAATAAAATATTATTTATTATAACATCATATTTTTTTCTTTTAAGGCAAAATACCGATCGAGTTTGTTAAGGTAAAAGCTATAATAAACATGTATTGGTACTAGGTACTCAAGTTTATTATTTTCGTTGGAACACACGCATAGAGGTTACTTATTTCGTAAAGTACAAGTATAATTATATTAAATTATATATATGTTTAAATGTGACCTAAAATGAATTACTACTACTATTAATAAAACCCAAGTACATACAGATGGAGACCTATTCACTGATATACAAGGTTTAGTTTAGTATTTCGACAATTCAATTTTTCTATTTTCCATTAAGATATTAAAAATGTAGTAAACAATGTACGTGAATTTAGATTCGTAATAAGAATATAAAACAAGAATGTTAACGCGTAAAGAGAAATTAAAAAGTATTATTTGAATAAAGATAATAATCATTCTCTAATACTGTAAGTAAATAGGTCCTCTAGGTAGGTAGCTCTCAACCAAAAAAAAAATCTTTATAACATTCGTCGCATTATCCAAAAAATTACTTTGGTATCATAATACATTCAACAGTACAATTTAGAATATAAAAATTATGTAAAACTCTTTTATTTGACATATGAGAACTTTTTCATACATTTTCGCACAAGTTTAAAAATACAATTCACACATTCCTTTCCGTATTCTAAATGTTACCGGAATCTTGAATCAGCTTCCTTTCTAATATTAATATTAGCCGGCCATCTAATTAAAAAATATTTATTTGGTTTACCAATAATTTGCATTTATCTACCGATTTCATTGACTATCAAATTTCATTAATTATAAATTATTTGTACCCAGTTCGTATAAATTCTAGTTAAATATATACATCGTATATATTGTTCAGAGTAATCCATTCTAACGAAATATATTTTAATTTGTTGCCAATCTTTTATTTAATATAATAAATAACGTTGGATATCTTCCTAAACAGTCTGGTGAACTGAAAATGAAATGTGAACTTTGTCACACCCGGTACGTATCAGGCTAAAAATGTGGAAAAATGTATATACATGTATAAAAAAAGCATTTATTAATATCACAATGATTGTAATCTTTTTTTAAGTGTGTCATTATAATACTGTAAAGCAAATAACTATAATAATCTAACCTTTTTTTTAAGAAAAAATAATTTTAAATTTTACGATACGAATATGTTTAGTGCACATTAAAACAACTTGTAAAAGGAGTTTAAAAACCATTTTGTGTTTCCTTTTTAAGTGTTGATGTAGTCCGCTAATTAACCTATTAAAATACACTAGAATCTAAAATAATTTCAATAAATACCAAGTATAAAACTGGTTAAATGCAAAACATTTAAGTATTTTACGAATTTTTAACAATAAATTCACCTAATTCTTCGACACAAGTGTAACACTATTTTAATTCTATTTACAATTAAGTAGTTTGGATTTACTTACATTTATCTAAATATCTAATTCCTACGGGCTATTAAAATTAATAATTCACATATATTTTGCGGTTGACATCTTGTATACTACAATAAAATATTTAGATAATAATGTATTCGACCAATATGCATGTGGAGCTTGAATCAAGAACTAATCTCCCATATTTTAATGATATTTAAATAAAAATAAAGGAAAAATTGTACACAACCCAGTGATAATTTACAATAATAATTAACATCTAAGATATCTGTACATATAAATAATAAAGTTCCAATATACTACTCCAGGATGAAATTAAAATTCGCTATAACAATAAAAGGAGCCCGCGGCAACTAGTAAAGAAAGTCAGGACTACTTTTAAAACAAAATAGCGACAGTATGATACTGGATCGTAAGAAGCCGCAGGATGTGTGTGTACATACGTATATATATATCACAGCAAGCGTGACTTTGCGGAATTTATCAATGTCGAATTGACACCAATGGTACAAAACAATACTAGTAAACACCATATTAATTTGATATCACATATAGACATACGTGTCACATAAATAAAACACATGATAAATCAAATATTTACTGGGTATAAATTAAGTCACAGATAAGTACGGTATTATAGTTTGAAATATTATTTTTCATTTCACTATGACTACCCTCTTCTGAGCCATTTTGTATATTGTAACCTACAAAATCTGCAATTTAATTTTACCTTCAAAAGAGTTAAGAAATTAATTTTAACTGGCAATAAATTTCAAAAGTTGCCAGCACTCAAAATTACTTTATTTCGTATTATCATTTATTTTCAATCATAGCGGATTTTGTAGACACGTGGACAATACAAAATGATTATGCTACTCAATTTTTATTTTCATAGCGATCTCCACACACAATATTACTCATAAGATAAAAAAAGAAATATTTATATGTATTAGTTTGGAAAGCGTTGTCGTAAATATAAATTGCTCTACGTCGGAAATTCACAAAATTTATTAAAATTAAAATAACAGTACTAACTATATGTATTTTCCTATAATTGTATTTTTCAAAACTAACAAGGATAAATACTTTTGTTTCGTCTCAAATCGTTGATACAATTATGCAGTTAATAAAGCTCATACAAATAGTTTTTCTGATCTAATTATCTTTTAAAACTAAAACGAATATAATAAAGTACTGATATCTTTATTCGATAGGCTTCCTTTTGGAAGATATTTTTTCTCTTCCTATGATAAAAACATTCGTTTTATAATAAACAGTACTAACATTATCGATAATTTTCACTTAAACATGAGTAAACACAACAAATTGTGCTTGTGATAGATCATAGCTATTGCAAAAACCGACAGATAAAAAAATCTATTTTAATAACAATAACAAATTTCTTGTACTACCTACTCTTGGAAGATATATTTATTTTAAGCTGTTTATCTTAGTTATGACTTAGCTGGAGTTACCAACCATACTTTATAATAACGTATTCTACTTCATTTTAAATGCCCACGACCTCCGTATTCACTGACTCTGTTTCGAAATATTTAACTATTTCATTTAATTATTCATTTATTTTTCATTTATTTGAATACAATATAATATAATACGTAAAATAATAATAATACAATATTGTAAAAGTATTTATGAAACTTGAGTCTGAGACTACACATTTTTAGTGTGTTTAAAATTACAAAAGAAAGATATGAAAAAAAAACCTTTTCATTCCGGTAAATACCTACTTTTTCTAGTACCAAGGATTAGTAAGATACGTTATTTCTCTCTATAAAAAGTTAGCAACCCTAGTTATAGCTTACGTATCAAATAACATATTAAAATTTATCTTGGTAAAAAATATCTGTCGGATTTGCAGACGTGGTTGCTATACATTGTATATAATTCATTTAGATTTTTATTGCGGAATGAATAATCCAAATCCTCGTCATTCTTTTTGGCGGCTTTGAATATACCTGTAAGTTCAGGCTTGTGCGTAACATAGTCAATAGTTTAATACAAAACAAAGTAAAAATTTTAGTATATAATATAGGATTATATATTATAGGAGTCTATTTATTTATTCGTAAGTTGTCTCGAAGTATATGTATGTGTTACTTGTATGTAGAACACATATAATATAATACGTATTTATACCTAAATTTATGTTTAGCGTAATTATATTCAGAGCGGTCAAAGAGTTTGGCGAGGATCTTAGTTGAATATAGATGAGTACAATACTTTTCTCACTTCTTTGATATTTATAAATAATTTCATTATAATTCTTTTGCTATGGACTATATAATTAGATGGCGCTGTTCTATAATTTAGGGTTCTTTGTTAAATTTTGCCGTTTTACAAAACTGTACTCTATTATTACTTCGTTAAAATAAATATATATCTTGTTCTAAAACTTAAGTAATGTGTTTATATTGTTTCTATACTTCTGATTCTTTTAAGTACATGTACGTCTATTTCTATAACAAAAACTGTTAATTTAAGAACTAGATGAACATATTTTCATGGTATACAACCTACGCAGTACCGCTCTGTACATTCATACGTAGATATACCAGGTGACTGCTTAAAGGGTGACAATGTTCAATCGTGTGATAGTTCATGGTCACATTTAACATAGTAGTATCAAAACAAATACTAATAAACAACAAAGAGAACCTTAGTAAAATCTGTTCTAAAAACTTTTAAACGTAAAAAAATCACACCTAGGTTCAATAAACAAATTTCAAGAGGGCGTTTCAAGGTTAATCATTACGTAACTGCTTATTGTTGGAATGCGGCACAGGTAGAACAAAATGAAGGGGGGGGGGCAGGCCGAGGTCCGAGACGCGACCCGGAGTGCTCGGCGCGGCGGGACTCACCGCGTCGGTATTTATTACACCAGTCCATTTTTGCGTAACTCATCTGATGTTGAGTGAATATCAGTTTTGCGTTTCTCGAGATAATTAGGTCAAATATTAAACATCTATTATTTAAATCGATTTAGAACCAGAAACGACTACTCAGTGACCCCTGTGAATATTGCAACTCTTTAACCATTCATCCTGTACATATCTATAGACCGCAGACATTATTTCTGTACCTTTTCACTAGAAGAGTTGATTGAAATTAATGTAGTGACATATATATTTGTATAACGTAGTCTATGGTCCTTCGTACCTGCGTTGTAATGTTCGCTACCGGGACGCGTGGGTAAGGGGATAACTGTGAAGAGCGGGGGTGAAGACGCGTCAGCATAGGAGCGCGGGGGAGTGCGCGGCGCGGAGGGGGCAGGCCGCTTCGCACGACGCCTCCTCCTTCCCCCCGAGCCCGCGTCCGATCAGCCGTATGAACGATGACAACTTATCCGTATCCGATAGAGTCGCCTGCAATTATATCATGACATATTATAAAACAAAGTCCTCTACCCCGTCTGTCCGTCTGTTTATTTGCGATAAACGCAGAAAGTACTGAAAGGATTTTCATGCGCTTTTTACCAGTAGATACAGTGAATCATGAGGAAGGTTTAGATATATCATTTACTACGGTATTTTTTTTTGTTATCAGAGCGATATAACATCCGACGAGCCTGCTAGTTATAACTAAAAAGTTGTACATACGTCATAAGCGCTTCGATAGCGGCTTGTTAAAAGTTTGCTAGGTAGCTTATTTTTAACGGCTACCCCGTCAATCCGCTTGTATTTAAACAACATATAAGTATTTCTTTTTCACCATCACCGATATTGAGAATATACCATCTAACTTACACATTTTATCTAAGACAGTGTGACGTTACAATATTACTTTACGTATGTGTGCGTTATCGTGACATTAGTTTTGTCAAAATATCATGTAGGTAACGTATCTACAGTTTTTTGGTTATAACATTGCTCGCCTACCGATTAACAATTGTGTCGTTACATTTCAAAATGACCTAAATCCTATTTTAGCCGTTCCTGATATTTAACGTTATTTTTCAAGATTATCAAATTTTGTACATGTAAAATATGTAGATCATAGAAAAAAAAATCTAAAAACCTTATCGACGGTATAATCTGAACTTCGTGTTCAGTGTATAAAAACAAAAAATCTCAAATAATTTAAAAATATTACCTAAACGATTAAAATGGGATTTCGATCATTTAGAAATGTAACGGCACAATTATCGACTTATAAACAAAACTGTGCAAACGTTTGAACGTCGGCTTCGATGTGTGATTTTATTTTGACAACTAGCTCAAGGGTGCACGGCAAACCTCGACTTGGGCTGTTGCCTAGTTCATGCAATTCGCGACCTAACTGAGCTAACTAAGCTAAGCTACATATTCATACGTATATAAGTTAGTGAGATATATTGGTATGTGTACCAAGCATATGTACCTTAATAACTCTTATATGTATTTGGTGTCGAATAATTATTGTATGAACTAATTCAGTTCGATGAGGGAAAAAATAAAAACCTCCCACATTCATGTGAAAGCATGTGTGCGTGCACGTGTGTGGAGGTGATATATGTAATGTTGTTGCAGCGATGAAAGATTTTGTCTGAGTGTATCCGCGCGAGCAGCGTACTCAAGGGCTCCAAGCCGAGGGAACGGATCTAGACTTGAGCCGTTGCCGAGGGGGGCCTAGTTTTGTGTGTGGGAGCGTAATTTACCCCCAGACCACGACGTCATGATCTGTGGTTATGCGGGCGTGGGCGTGAACACGCTCTCTTTGGAGAGACAGACTGGTACTTATCGTTCGCTGTTGTTATATCATCGGGAGAATCGGTAAAAATGTTTTGCGCAAGTCTTTTGTAATACGGGGCGTTCGGTACGATCTCATAATTTGCGGCGAATACCACTAACGTATATTAGATAAGATATTTCTTATGACTATGGCACACTAAATATACGATAAAAGTTTTTTCGTTTAAACCTGTGATTCCCGAAGTGGTCTATATCTATGACTAATACGTCGATGTTAGCGAAAAAAAATTTGGGGTCCATAAAATACGAATAAGGGTCAACGATAGTGATATTGAAGCAGTTCGTGGATTTAATTTTATCTTTGCATGCAGGAAACAATACATATACACATACTCTCTACTTATATATCTAAAGTTTTGGAAACTGTAAAAAAAGGAAACATCGGGTAAGCAGGGGGTCTAAATATAGCCAAATAACATGGTTAGTGGTCGACGAGACAAAAAAGTTTGGGGACACGATTTAAGCTAACATGTGAACTGTTATTTTTATCAATATGTGCATTATTTTATAGAATTTAAGTATATTTACCTCTATAGTAATAGCTAAGACGAGATGTAAAACGGGTATCAGTAGCAGGTACACACGGAAAATATTGTGATCCGGTTCCGTCGGTTTCATAACTTCAATTTCCATATAATCTGCGAGCCCCTCCCATGGGCAAAGCAGTAGCAATATCACAAATACAGCTTGCGTCACTAACGTTAATACCATACTATCTGCAAAAAAATGTTTATAAATTTCCTTTAATAACTTAATTACACTAAGTCATGGTCGTCTAGCGGTTCGACCGGTGGAATATCATTTCGATGTCCGCAGGTTCGAACCCCGACATGTACCAACGAATTAACACTATCGGCTGACGGTAAAGGAAAACATCGTGAG
The DNA here is from genome assembly GCA_036509395.1 of Antheraea yamamai. Classification (NCBI taxonomy): domain Eukaryota; kingdom Metazoa; phylum Arthropoda; class Insecta; order Lepidoptera; family Saturniidae; genus Antheraea; species Antheraea yamamai. The sequence continues at coordinate 11,831,258 of AP028445.1, forward strand.
GGAACCTGAACCTGAGAAATGTTCTTGTACTGCTACTGTATGTGGGAAAACATAGAACTGTGGCTTTCTTTCTTTTTATGTCAAAAGGAGGCAAACGAACAGGTGGGTCATCTGACTTTAAATAATCACCACCGTCCATATACACCAGCAACACAAGGGGAGTCGCAAGTGCATTGCTAGCCTGTGTTTGGGGCAAGGAAAAGTGGGAGGGGGAGAGGAGAAGCGAAGGGTGAGAAGAAGGAGAGGGGAGGTGGGCCTCCGGCGCTCTCACTGACCGAACGAAAAGCAACAATGCAAGCACTGTTACTTCACGTCGGTGTTTCTGTGGGTCGGGTGGTACTACCCCGGACGAGCCGACCCATTCATGCTGAAACCAGTAATAGCTTCAGCGTGGCTCTACCACCACAAAAATATCTTAGACATCTTAGAGATTGAAATCACCAATACGTCGTGGGCTGGCGTGGTGATTATGCTCATACCTTCTTTTGGGAGGAGGTCTATGTCCCTGCAGCGGTTCTCTTACAGGCTGATAATGATGATGATGACTTACATCAACTAAGTTCACAGAATTAATTATTCGTATAGCATTATTAAATACTAGTCGACGCCCGCGACTTTATCTGCATTGTTGATTATCTTAAAAATATATTTTATGTACAGAGCAAAAAAATATAAGCACCACACCGCTTGCCCCACTTCTCTACAGTAATAAACACACATAACAATAAACTCGTAGTGCTTAAATTTGTAGTTTGTTAAACTTTAATATCTTTATATAAAATGAAGCTATCGTGATATTTTTTTTTAAATAAGGACTAACTGTCTAAGAAGTAAAACTAAAAATGTAAAAATAGTTATCGCTATCGAGAAGTATTTCAGTGATGCACACACAATGGTAAAACAAACTCTATTCTTATATTTAAATTACTTAAATTTTAGCACTCGAACAATGTTTATAAAAACATCGATAAATTATTGTTGTGTACACCGAGCTATTAGTATCGACATTGTCAAAACTGTTATGTCGCAACACCATCAGCATTTCTTATAATGCCAACGAACTGCGATTTTTATAATATTTTGTACAAAAAAAAGTTTACAAAAACTACTTACAGTTAGTGCAGAAGGGTTGGCGGAAAGGCCATCCTTTTGCATATACACAGGCCATTATTAAGTACTGAAATGCGGTAACAATAAAGATGACTGTATTCTCCCAGCATAGGATCTGCTCCTCATCCGGACCGCCTACGACAGGAGTGAACCTAAAAATAATTGACATTTCAATCAAATCACTTATCGGATACGTAATAACTGAATTTTATCACTATACTAGCTGTTACCCGCGGCTCCACACATTTTCTTTAATTGTATTAAAGGAATATAAAATTGTGAGAGAATTTAGGATTACAGAAAAAGTAGCGGGTAATAGCTTGTCCAAAAATAAAAAGGCTACGACACTGCCTTTAATTTCAGCTATCTGCCAGTCAAATTGACGTTAAAATCGGCTCAGCCGTTTCGGAGATTGCCCGGAACAAACAGATAGGCAGACAGAATTTTTGAAAATTGGATTTTTGTTATCACCAGTTTATATACTTTCATACCCACTCAGTAAAAAGCTGTTATTTTGATATATAATACAGACACTTAATTTTTATTATATATACACCTATAGATATTATAGTATATATTTTTATGCATAAAATGAATTGTTCTTTATTTATACGGGTATGACGTAATTTTTTAAATCCGACCCTACCAGTAATTTTATTACGATTGGTTCAGAGGTTTAGTTGTGACTATATAAGTAACCGATATATAGAGTTATCTTCGCATTTCTAATATTATACTGTGGAATACCGGGTTTCAATTTCTAAAGACAGGTTGTTATTAGACATTCAAACTAACTTACCAGTTCTGGGAATACAGTAGAAATATAGATGATATCTGCAAAAGCAGTACAAGCAGTACTTGCATGATGAGGGGTAGGATACTGGACAAAGCGACAAGTGATACCGGCGGCGACTGTTTTGTGAGGACAGGGCCTGGGGCAGCTCGACCCAGGGACAATGCTAATAACGTTGTCAGCACCAGGTCAATGTACAAGAACTGATTATTGCCCAGGATCGAGTAAAACTGCAATTGTAATAAAGAATGATGGCTCAGTTGATATTCGGATTCTTTTTTTTCTCCTATTCTGCAGATCCGCATTTTTTTTTTTTGCTTTCGTGTAATATATTATTGTATACGTCAAAAATCGTATCTCTGAGAAATTATTGGGTGCTTTTCTTTTTTTATATATATTTTGAAGGTGGTAGAGCCACGCTGTAGCTATTACTAGTATCAGCATGAATGGGTCGGCTTGCCCGGGGTAGTACCTCCCGATCCACAGAACACGGACGACGACGTGCTTGCATTGTTGCGTTTCGTTCGTTCAGTGAGAGCGCCGGAGGCGCACCTTCCCTCCCCCTTTCTCTCCCCCATACACAGGCTGGCAACGCACTTGCGACTCCCCTGGTGTTGTTAGTGTCTATGGACGGTGGTGATCACTTAACATCAGGTGACCCATCTGTTCGTTTGCCTCCTTTTGACATTAAAAAAATACATATATTTATTTATTTATTATTATTATATTTCACTATTAACTATTTTAGGATGGTTTTTTTAATGACGCTTGCATTTTGATTCTTCATGGCCATTTTTAGGTTATAATCCATAATGTCCCGCGCCGGAGCGTCTACGGCCCGATGGATGAACCTACTAACCGCGTCGTTAGTCACGTCGGTATAGTAGACATAGGTGTCGGTGTGTATTTCGGATTCGGATCCTTGCAAGTGAGTCGAAGCTTTTAGTGAAGATGATAAAACCTTAGCAAGGTAGGACATTTTCTAAGCCCTTGACTAGCTAACACCCTTAAGCTGAAAATCTTTTGCCAAACACCGGATAGAGTGTTCTAACAGCTGCACTTAAAAGTCAGTATCTCTAGGTTTAGCGTGTTTACCATCTTAAATCATCATTTACCATTAGATGAATTTGGGGTTAAAAAATAATAAACTTGTTTTAAACATTACAAACAATATTAGCGCATCTACAAAGGGAGTGACGGAGTTCTGCACAGTTGCAAATGTCTAAAGTTTCCAGATATATTTGGAAATCTTCCAGGACGAGACTATTTTAATTGTGTTCCAAAATATGTTCAGTAAACAAAAGGTCATATAGAGCTAGAGGTACAGTATCTTTGCAAAATACAACAAACATATTTTTTGCTAAAAAAACAACGGTCAAGGTCTTAAGTGTGACACTTATTTCACCTTATTTTTCCATCCTCAGTGTTATCATTAATAAAACCTCAAAAAAATTTTTTTTAAGATTCTACCTAAGGTTATATGGATATTAAAAGTTCTAAATTCAACAGTATTATTTAAAATATTAATTTAAGAAGTGGAAAATGTAATGCCAATATAATAAGTGATGAGAGAATTTATTTCACAAGTTTTGCTCCTTTCAAACTGGATACTTGAAAGTATATAATATCCTTTTTAGAAAATAAACATTTAAGGCCGGTGAAACAGAACAGAAACTCTCAATATTGGCAGTAAGAATCATTATTTTTTTATTGAAATCGCAATTATTCCATTAGAGACATGATAACCGTTTTTGGATAACAGACCTGTATAATGAAAAAAGTTATAAACTTTTATACTGAAATTATGTTTTCCATTACAAACGAATACTTCTAATATACATCTCCGACATACCTAATGATTTAGAAAATTACAATTTACATCAATAAAAAAAATCTTAATTGTATAATATTTTACATTCATCATTACTGAATAAGTTGAATTGAACATTATGCGATGACGTAACATAGTTACATCTAAATAAATTGTATGAATTCTTACCTTGTAAAGAATAAGGATAGAGAAGAACTGTATTAGAGAGTAGAGAGCCATGTACTTGAATATAGCAAATGAAGTACTCAGGGCGCATCGGCCCTCAAGGGCTAGGAGTTTGACACATCTTATGTTTTGCTCTTGTGATGTGAATGGCGCCGCCACTACAATAATTAAAAAACCCATAACAATATTCTTACAGTTATTAGTGAAACTTCAACGCAATTGACCAAATTAATCTTAATGGAATCGTGAGACTTTATTACGGTTTTAACGTCTGACCACAATTCACAAGTCACATTTAACATATAAAATAATAGTATCAAAACAAATACTAATAAACAACAAAGACAACCTTAGTTAAAGTATGTTCTAAAACTTTTACAAGTATGGGAACCATACTTTTAAACGTAAAAAAATCACACCTAGGTTCAGTAAACAAATTTGAAGGTTAATAATTACGTAACTGCTTATTGTTGGAATGCGACAGATTTTCAACCTGAAGGTGCTAGCTAGCGGGCAGTTAGCTTAGAGAAAAATACCACCATGCTATTGGTTTCACCATGAAGTTTTCCTTTACCTAAAACTCCGAGTCATTCGTAAGGAGCCTATTTCTGAGTTTAACGCGTCCACTATACACGTAGTAAAAAATGGTAACAATCAGCACGTCACGGTTCAAGATAATTCAACTTTTGTTCTGTACTAACTATAAGGTGCAAATACGAGCTTTTGGTAGGAATTTTGTCATTTCATGGCTTTTATTCCTGATTTTGATTTCATTGCCTTCGCGTTAATATAGATTAGTTTATCTCTCGAGAACAGTACTTTGTTTCTGGATAAACACACAGAAACTATGGAAAATTCTTGTAAAATGCACCACCAATTTGCTAGAAAAGTGAAATTATCACATGGGATTTTGTAAAATGAAATAATTACCTATTTCATAAAATCAGTAATAATCGAAAATAACAACTGATTGATTGCTGGATATGAAAATATGGAACAATAAAATCATGAAATTATTAGTAATTTAATGTATTTAAATTTACCTGATGCATCTGCCTCTGAGAGAGATATTCCCACATGTGCAGCTTTAAGTGCGCCGCAGTCGTTAGCTCCGTCACCGCACATACCGACAATCAGACCTTCACCTTGCAACGCACTCACTAACTGAGTCTTCTGATCGGGACCGAAACGACCGAAAACCATACCTTTAAACGAAAATATCTCATAATTATTTCCCGTACAAAATGCATTATTTTCGAAAAAAAAAAATCTAAAAATTTTAGAACTCTCTACAATCAATGAAAATGTTGTACAAATGCCAAGAAGAGATAAAGTGCTAGTCGTTGCACGTCAATTCCTGAAATGCATAGATTTTACGAGGAATCTTATCTGTTCAAGTATGGATGATAAACTAACAAACCTCGAATTCCATGAAAATTTCTACTTCTAATTTTAAATGGATATCGGCAAGCCATAATCAAACCAACGCGCCAACAACCGAAAGAAATGAGTGAATAGTACTACAACTACAACCAAAAAAAGTCGAATAGTACTATAACTGCAACTAAAAAAGTTGAATAGTACTATAACTGCAACTAAAAAAGTTTAATAGTACTATAACTGCGACTAAAAAAGTTGAATAATACTACAACTGCAACTAAAGAAGTTGAATAGTACTGTAACTGCAATTAAGAAAATTTATGTTAAAGATGTGACTTTTAATGCCTGTCTGTGAATGTTATTGTATGTGAAGAAATCCCTTAACCACTGTACACGATATTTTTCTTAACCACAACAGTCACAATATGTTAAATGGTAAATAAATATGAAGCTTACATTGATCTCACACTACACTATACGGTCTTTTATTATTGAGTTTCTTTATAGCCTCTCTACCCTTCTACATTTTGTACAATGTGTTTTAATGTCACTGCTTTTATGATTTCTATTATAAAGATACGATGTGTAAGTAAGGTAAGTTATCTTTTTGCTTACACACTCAATTTATTGTGTCTATATTTAAAATTTATCATTTTTCAATGTATCATTAATATTATGATCGAAATTAGAAAATGCGTTAATAACTAATGTACTCAGTGTAAGTGTTATATAAGATATTACTTTGATGCATACACTACTATTTTAACAGTTCGTCTGTTCGTTTTATCCTGACTTTCAGGTAATAAATCTCGAAAGAAATCTAGTTCATGTTGATCACCAACTAATAGAATAATTGTTATAGAAAATATAATTATGAAAATATTTAGTGTGCACAAACAACGATGATATGCATCTAAATAATTAAGATTCATATAACGTGTTTAAAAATATCTACGTACCTTTTTTCAAAACAATTGGCATTAGCTCAGGATAATGTGTGCGAATAATTGCCCAAGTTTTTCCTTCCATTGCTATAACATAAGCATCCACTGGTAGTTTTGGCGGCCCACCCTCACCAACGACCTTATCAATAGAAATATAATTATTTATTCTGGAGATATTTATCCTTGCATGTTCCCTATTAGACAAAATGTATTATAAAAAATCGAATACCAGTAGAAATAAAAGTAAGTAATCATGTATGAATAGAGTAATAAGACACATAATAACACACAATATGCAAATATTATAAAAATCTAATAAAAAGCGAACCTAGTAAGAATATTCTAAAGCGCTACTGACCAAAGCCACTAAGGGTGAAGTCTACAGAGCGTACTCAGTCTTATCTTATCCTTTGCTCAGTTTAAGCTTCGTTAAGTAGTTAATTAGCGCAATCTTAGGTTTCGAATTCATAGTCTAATTACGTTAAACTTGTGGTTAGCTTTATTTCAATACTGCGTCGAGTCTGTAATATATCTGTAGGAACCTCGGGCTCACCACTGTAGGAGTCTAGACTGACTTAACAGCATAATAATAAGACTCGGAATGCGTAAAATAGACTGTTTATTTTTACCTCCATATATGGTATTTATGCACACAAGAGATCGTTCAACTGTTTGAACGACATATTCTATTTACAATAAATTCAAACGTTTCAGCTACTATGTCAAAGAGGATGACATAATACGTATGATAAAAGATAAATTGAACCATGCATATTGAAATAATGAAAAAAACAAGCCTACCGAGAATGAAACAAACAATCCAAACATTTTGAAATTTCTGCAATGGCTTGATTCTAGCCAATGACAATTAAGTAATAATTATCATGAAAATAATATAGAAATGCCACTGTTACATTATTATTTTGTAATCCATTTTTATTCGTATAAGTAATGCCTAAGTTTTTCTTAAGTCGTTGAATACAATGACTTGAATTTAGCTCAGCAAAAAGTAAGTGAATGTTAAGCTTGCGACTAGTAATTTAAATTCTGGACTTAAGACTGAGATAACTCTGAGTGCGTTCTATATATATCACCCTAAGAACTAAAACCCAGAGTGGATTACCCTCTACCAGTACACAATCATTTTTTGTGACAATGTAATTTTTCACAGAGATATAAAAGCATTAAAACACAGCATTAATATGGCTAAATTTTTAACTATGTAATGATTTCATAATTAGATTAAAATTTAATAATTACAGTGTAAACTCTTTATAACGTCGTTCGTCATATATCGGCTGAGTGCCTTAAGCGCTCGCCTTTGCAGTCCGGTGAAGCTGTTAAGACCTTGCTGGGTCAATAGCGTAGTAAGTTCGAAAAAAAAAGTCGTTCGTCATAAAGAAAAACGTTCTGTAACGTAGAAATTAGTTCAATTTGGTTGGTTTACCACAGAACCATATATTTTTTCTCTTTCCTCCGTGTTAACGAAAAAAAATGATCGGCCCCTTGAAATTCGTTATAAAAAGTTTACACTATAGTTAGGTAAAAAAGTAAAAAAAAAAAGTAATGACATACTTCCATACAAAGTGGAGGTCGAGAGTCATTAGGCTGCTGATGGCCAGCGGTTATCAATACTAGTTTCTGATGGGATTGTACCATAAAACATCCTCGTGCGACTGACATTGCTGTCATAATATTGTCACCTAAAAGAAAAAATAACGACTATTATATTAAGAGTGGATTATGCTGTTTATTTTGTTAGGTAGGGACGTACAAGTATTACGTAGGCAGATTTTTTTAAATTTCTATTCCCCCCCCTCCCCTTCCCTCAATGTTGACGTAAACATTTATATAAGTATTTTTTAATCTGTTCTGGCTTCCTTATTGAATCATAGACTGCAGTGAACAAGTCTAGAAATGAGAAATGTATAGCCTACGGAGGAATTATCTTTTCTCTTTCTTTTTTTATATTATAGGAGGCAAACGAATGACCGGGGTCACCTGATGGTAAGTGATCACCGCCGTCCATAGACACTAGTAATACCAGTGGAGTCGCAAATGCATTGCCGGTCTGTGTTTGGGAGATGGAGAGTGGGTGGTAGTGGGGTGTGGGGGGACAGAGGGGGCGGGGAGTTGTTTATCCGGCGCTCATCTGACAGTGGTTGACTACTATGGCTTTGGTAGTCTAGTAAATAACACCAAGCATATCACATATCAAACCTACATGCCCAGATGGGGGGCCCGTTTCATCAAAAATAAGCAAAGCAATGGCCTCCTTGCCCCTTTACTGCTTACGTTATACTTGAATGGCCCCTTACAACAATTGTGTACAATAACAAAACACAGTTGTTGTTATAAATTGTTCACAATTATATTGCTACAGAATAATTTATTACTTTGTATCATATTACAATTTGTAATAATGACACGATAATGAAATGAAGATTGCTTGTAGGCTTTTTGATTTTGAGTGAATATAAACAACTCAAGAGGTTTGTAAATAAGACTATTCAAGACAAATGGACGAAAGCGTGTTTAGTATAGTGTTATATTAATATCAAATCGGAGGTTGTAGTCCGGTGAAGCTGTTAAGATCTTGCTAGGTCAATAGCGTAGTCAGTTCGAGAAAAAGGGGGGATCAAATCGGTGTCTACATATATTCTTAAACTAGAGAATTTACTTTTATCAAGACTTTTACTACGTATCATCATCACGTGTCAACATTTATGTATACGGTAACATTGTAGGTGTTAAGGCTTGTTGGACACCTTTATGCTTTTAAAATGGATCGATACAAATATACAACATATCCTTGCTAAACTAGATATATTTCAAGATATTTAATTATATGTCTATTTAACCTTTCACAGTCTGTTTGGAGTTAAAGTTCTATTTCCATGAGAATTTGACGCTTTGAAAAATTCCTTGATAATGTTTGACAAGAAGAATATTGTTTTTGTGCATGTGTAGTGTTATTATTGTACATGCGTGGAAGAAAGTGATATACAACATTTATTTTATTTCCTAAATAACCTAAATCAAAATATTATGTCCATATACGTATTCTGTTCTGAAATAACGAAAGTCCCCAAACTATATATAATCAAATCAAAGATTTGGACAAATTTGGACGTATCATCTTCATTCACTCATGTCTTTAATTATGATTTTTCTGTTGAACCTTTGTGCAAACCAAATATTCCATTACAGGTTTTTTATACACCGAATATTTTCAGATCAGTATAATATAAAATAAATTTCATTAATACCGTCAGTAAATACAAATATAGCAAGTGAAGAAAATCAATTTCCTGAATGAGTTTTACTGCAGTTCTCGCTTTCTGACCACTTTGAATATAGCTGCGTAGAAGACAAATTCAGGTATAATTTATACTATATAATATATACCGTATACCGTACCGTACCGTACCGTAATACATATTATATGGAGACAATTGATGAATAAATAAATACCAATTTTAGATTCCTATACGTAATATATTAACTTTGTTTTGTATAAACTATTCACTAGGTTACGAGCAGGTCCGAACTGACGACTATATTCAGAGCAGAGATTGCAGAGAACTGTATAAAAAAAATTGAATTATAACACACACCTGTAACCATTATCTGGCGCATGTTCGCGTCATGGAGTTCTTTAATCACTTGAGTTGTTTCTAGTTTAAGGCTATTTTGCATGACTAGAAAGCCTAGGAAAGCCATATCGCACTCCAGAGTCTCTCTTTTGATCCGCTGCGCGTCCACCCACTTCATCTTGCGATCGAGTCTCTTGTGAGCGAGTCCGATTACGCGGAACCCGTTCGAAGTGTACTCATTCAGTACAACGCTAAAGTTCTCCGGAAGCGTTTCAGGATTGCACATACCTGCAACCTTGAAATGTTAATTTTAGCTTTAATTTAACCATCGGAGCCGTTAATAGCCCAATCGCAATTAAATTCGTATCATATTTTTTGACTTTAGTAATTTAGAGACATGAAGTAAATGTTTGTTTTTCAAATAAGGTCAAATGTCATATGTATGTCACAAATGTCATGTTACTTAATCGTATGTGCGCTTTAAATTATTTACTTTTTATCTCAAAATTACTAATAGTCAAAAATTATTATAGTAAAATTGGTTGAAACTTTGAAGTGTAATATTAAATACATATAAAACTAGCTTCTGCCCGCGACTTTGTCTCCGTGGAATAGTTCCTTTGGGCTAACACTAACACGCAGCGGAAGCTCTTAAAAGGAAAAAAAAAACGATTTTGAAACATTCTTCATCGGTACTCCGCTCCTATTGATCTTAGCGTGATGATAAATATCCTGTAACCTTTCTAGATAAATGAGCTATCTAACACATTTTTCAAATAGGATCAGTTGTTCCTGAGATTAGCGCGTTCAATCAAACAAACAAACACTCGAGATTTATAATATTGGTATAGATAAAAATGTAAATGTAACGTGTCTGTACTTTTTAAATTTTTGTGATAAAAATTGTTGCAGGTGTTTTGGAATAATTAATAAAATAGATTTCAATCATTTCTAGAAATGTCTGTCTGTCTGTTTGTATAAACACGCATCACAGCTAAAGAACTGCCTGCGTTCACGATAAAACCTCATAAATCATATCCTCGAGTAACGTTTAGTCTTGGTTTCATTAAAATCGGTTAACTCTATCAAAAATAATTGTAATTTTAATGACGACACGTCTTAAGTACGAAAGAAAAGTAGATAAGTAAATGGACTTAACACATTCAGATGAGGTGAGATTGTGGTCAAATGTTAAAAATTACAAAAGTTAAAAAAGTTGGTTATTCAAAGGCATGATTTGTTAAAAATTCCGAATTCATACCTTTTCTGGTGCACCTTTTACGAAATATACCATTTGCGGTTGACCAAGGACTCTCGCTATCACACCCATTGATTGTTGCGAAGAAGAGAAATGAAATCTCCGTAATAAACCGATCTAAGAACAAAACATTTCATTCAAAGACAAATTATTCAACTGTGTAAAGACTAATGAACTGCTTTTACACAACACGTTCTTTACTCAGTGAAAACGCTTTCGCGCGAGTATGAGTGCACATATAAAACATACACAATAAGTCATGAATTAATCGCGCGTGAAAGAATTTGTCGTATAAAGGCATCTAATGAGTAACATGCAATGGCTCATTACTCAATTATAATTTTCAATGTTCATATATCGTCAACTTAACAGTACTTAATTTTCAAATACACTAAAACATTATAATTAAATTTATTTAAAAAAAAAATAACTGTATTACAAAAAAAAACCAATTAATCTACATATTTTCATAGCAATAAAACAAGTGTCTGCTTTAACATAGTCACTAGTTTTATCACAATTACTTATTTGATTAACGATTATTAAAACAACTAATAACTGGCTGAATGAATTATATGGGATCACATAAATACCTCATAAGGAATCTCCATTGTGAAAGGATCATAATTATCTAAGTTTTGAGGATTGTCGTCCTTCGCTGAGGGAGGCTTTACAATCGCCGGAGTTAAGTTATCGTAACGTGTGTTCTCTGGTCCTGGCTCCTCTAGTACCTAGTTTAGACATTGTTTAATTGTAATAATTTCTTAAAATAAAATAAAAATGTTATTTAATAACAGAAATCACCTTATATTTATAAAATAAAGTTTGTCTGTTAACATTTTATGCATCTCTATCCTTTTTTTTCGAACTGACTATGCTATTGGCCTTATAAGGCCTTTACAGCTTCACCGGACTACTATCTCTATCCATTTTTGTTGGCACTAATATAAAAACAATTGACGCGCGAGTCGTTCCAAGAAATCGGTATAATTCATATTATACTTTTACGGTATATTTAATTTAGTTTTCAGGACCGAACCCCAAGAAGAGTCTAAATTACGTATCATTACGCTCATCTATAAAACTGAGCGTAATGATTAAAAAAAAAAATAATAATTACGTAAAATAAATGACAACCTTCAATCGATTTCGAGAAAACATGTAATTCCTGTCAAATTTTTTTTACAAAAAATGAAATTGAGTCCAAAAATCTACTGTACAAAAATGCATCGGAACGTCTTTGACAATATTTAAGTTCCTACCAAGCGTCAATATGTCAACCTCTTAACTCAACCATATATTTAAACATTTCCTATTGGATTCTTTGGAATGTTTTAGTTGGTTAGAAAACAATTGAAATATCTTTAAAAATTGCTACATTTATTAAAGGCCTTTTTACTTAATTACTTAATTTTGACACACGGTGCGTGTTAATACTAACACCCTTCCTCTATTTAAACTACATTTTCATTCTTTTTAATTATTAGCCCATGGACTTGCTAAAACCATAAGGTTTTAAGCTTCATACAAATGAATGTGGACCTTATGATGCGTTGGTTCAGACTGTGGGCAGCATAAGTTTGAAAAAAATACAGTATTTATTACAAAATCGAAAAACTTCAACAATAAAAAATTATGTAATGCAAAATTATAATTTAAAAAGATTGGCTAGATATTTAAAAAAGTTATCCGCCATTTTGAAATCTAAATCTTAAAAAGTCAGCCGAGAGCTTTAATCCGAAAATAACAAAACGAGATTATGGAATTACACAATTATACCAAGAACAACTACAGGTAAAGGACAATTCTGACATATTCATGAATTGAATTAAGTTTAAGTCTAAAATATATCACTCACCCATTGCGTAAACTCAAACATTTTCAAGTCCAAGGGGTCACCTTTTAACTGTCCTTGTATACTTGTCAAAGAGTGGCAAGAGGCAAGCGCTTGAACCAGAGGACTGGTTACAGGCATCGCTGTGACATCCACAACGCATTTACCGAACTTCTCATTAGAGTCGCACGGTACTACTGTATAAAAATCCAAACCATCTTCTGTGAGTGTACCCGTCTGAAATTCAGATAATCTATACTAATATTATAAAGCTGGAGGGTTTGTTTCGTTGAACGCGCTAATCTCAGGTACTACTGGTCCGTTTTGAAAAATTCTTCAGTGTTAGATAAGTCATTTATCGAGGAAGGCTTTATATCATCACGTTAAGACCAATAGGAGGACCAATGAGGAGTGTTTCAAATTCCTGGTGTATGTTTCCGTTTAAGAGCTACCGCTGCGTGTTAGCGTTAGCCCAAAGTAACTATTACACGTGGGCAAAGTCGCAGACAGTAGCTAGTATTATATATATTTAATATTGCACTTCAAAGTTTCAACCAATTTCACTTAAATAACTTTTGACTATTAGTAATTTTGATATAGGAAGTTAATAATTTAAAGCGCACATACGATTAAGTAACAATATATGACACTTGGTCTTATTTTAAAAATGAACACGTAAGCCAAAATTGCTTTTCTCCACGTCGAAACTTTTGCTTATATTTGGTTTTTCAAATTTGGCCAAATATCATTTATTTCCACTTAATCGCATATGCGCTTTAAATTATTTACTTCATGTCTCTAAATTACTAAAGTAAAAAATCAATTGTAAAGACTTACATGCTGTGCGTTTATTTTAGATATATAAACGCTGGTAAAACTCATTAATTATCAATTTAAATCTACTCTTGTTCTTACTTTTCCTCTTTTTAGAAATATCTAGTAGCCACAAACATAATATTGCCTTTTTAAAATATTAATAAAATGATGTTACTGTTAACTTATGGTACATTTATATTCTGATAACACGCTATCTGTAATTGTATCCTAAAAAGGGTATTAAGTTTATTGTTTTTGTCTTGCATTCTAACAATTAACTAAATTAAGAGCATGATGCTGAATGATATTATCTTAGAATGAATAATTAATAAAAAGGTGATAGGAGTAGTGGAAGACCAAGCAAGGAAATGTGAATAATAATATATGTATGCATGGAAAACTTGTTGCACCAAACTTACTTGATAGAGTAAGGTTTAAAAATATAACACTTAAAATAATATTCGCTAATATGCTGGCGATAGCTATAATAATAAATATATTAATTAACTGTGTACCTTGTCAAAGCACATAACTTGCAATTTTCCACAGATAATGATGCTAGGTGGTGAGACGCAGAATATTTTGTTTGTCCTCAAACGCCGTTGACTGTATACAATGCCAGCTGTCATCGCAGCTGGAAGCGCCGGTGGAACCACAATTGTTATGATATCCAGTGTTCGTAAAACAATTGTACTAGCTGTACTCTGTGTGCACAATTATTTATCATCACACTATATTCCTCTCAGGGTATAGAGATGCATATATATACTATACTATAAAGAGTTTGTTTTTTGAAAGCGCTAATCTCAGGAACTACTAGTCCGATTTGAAGAATTGTTTAATATTTTAAAGCTGAAAAGTTTATTTTTTGAAAGCGCTAATCTCAGGAACTACTAGTCCGATTTGAAGAATTGTTTAATATTTTAAAGCTGAAAAGTTTATTTTTTGAAAGCGCTAATCTCAGGAACTACTAGTCCGATTTGAAGAATTGTTTAATATTTTAAAGCTGAAAAGTTTATTTTTTGAAAGCGCTAATCACAGGAACTACTAGTCCGATTTGAAGAGTTGTTTAATATTTTAAAGCTGAAAAGTTTATTTTTTGAAAGAGCTAATCTCAGGAACTACTAGTACAATTTGAAAAATTGTTTCAGTGTTAGACAGCTCATTTATCAAGGAAGGTTACACACTATATATCATTACGCTAAAACAAATAGGAGCGGAGCACCAATGAAGAATATTTCAAAATCGTTTCTTTTTCCCCTTTTAAGAGCTTCCGCTGCGTGTTAGAGTTAGGCCAAAGTAACTATTCTATGCGAACGAAGTCGCGGGTAGAAGCTAGTAACTGATAAATGGAAACTGGAATAACGTGATTGGTTTGCATCTGACTATACCAAAAATTAGGGATCGTTATCTTCGTGAATGTGTTTTAGAAGATAACATATTTTATAATTGTGTTAGGAATAGTTTCTTTCTTTATGATGTTTTACCTCCTTTTATTCATACGTACTAATAAAATTATGTGTCTCTTAACTCTTGTTACGGATAACCAATTAATTGAAGAATTCTTGTCGAAATTTATTAAAAGTATCAAAATTGAACTTTAGATTATAGTAGCATTCACTTGTGTATGTTTATAACCTGTTTGTAGCCTCCTAAGGCCCAATGTACAATACATAGTACAAACTAACATGTATCATTCAGGCTCAAGTCAAAGAATTGATCTCCTAGAAACCCAATGTATAATATGATGTACATTCGAGGTTTCACACCAACTGTAATCTCACCGAATATTGTGATTAATGCCATATTATTCAATAAAAGAATGTCTAAAAATGGTCTTTCATTTAAAACTCAGGATCAACTAAACGCACAATATGCATTGAAATGAACAAGATATAAAAAAATTATTTGTTGCGTTTTTCTTAAAAAAAAAAAATGCGTAGGCCCTAACATGTAAAAACATATAGAACACTGGATTTTAACACATCATTATAGCATGAGTCGTAGGATGGTAGATAGCCCGGTCTAAAGAGTTTAGAAAAATTTTTTGATACAATATTCATTGTTTATGATTCTATCCACATAACATTGGCGGAACTGTGTTCGAATACATCTTGTCATTTTAAAAGAAGAAGTGATTGGATTGGTGTAATTTAAACAATCGAAAGAAATACAATTCACTTACCCCTCGCAAAACATATAACCAAACAGAATAAGCCATCCCTACCGCGGCAATGCAGAACATGAATACGACAAATTTAACAGCGTCTTTATAGAATTGAAAACCAAATTGTTTCGGGAATAATATACTTTTAATTAGTTCTCCTTTTGTCGTGTAAAAACCAGTGCGAACTACCTTTGCCAGAACCTGTAACAATATCAGTTGTTATTACAGAAATAATATTCAATTTCAGTAACTTAATTTAGCTGAATACAATATTTTTACCTGGTTATTGCCGTAAAACCTAGTTTGTATCACATGTGTGCCAGCAAAAAGTGTATATCTTTTATGCCCATCTGTAGAATAGATTTCAGGCGATACACAGGGAGGTCCCTTCATCACTGGTACACTTTCACCTAAAATACATTTGAACACAATCAATAAAAAAAACGTCTTTGGTTCACACATAGTAGAAGTGAAACCAAAAAGAAAGCGAGAAGAGCGTATGTCTCGCTCTTATTCAATATCCGAGTTTAAGCGAGACACTGTTCCCAGTCTATCCGACACAGTGTTTATCCCCACTACTTTTTGTCACACAAAAAGGTTGCGGATCAAAATTTCAAAGTCCTCCCATAATAAGCTTCACTTCAAAATTAATAATGGAATGAATTAAGAGCCAAAGACATCCTTACTAATGTTATAAACGCGAATGAGTTTGTTTTTTTACGCTTTCACACCTTAATTACTCAACCGATCATGATAACATTTTACGTTCATGTTGTCAAGGTTACAGATAAGAATTTAAGGTTCTTTTATCCAGAAATAAATACAGTTCTCGAGGAATAGGTCAAATCTACTTTAATGCGTGCGAAATCGCGGGCAAAAGCTAGTAGTCAAATAATTTACCAGTTAGCATGCTTTCATTGACGATACATGTGCCAGTCAATAACATTGCGTCGCAAGGCATTACACAACCGTCTGGCGGTAACACAAGCACGTCTCCGGGGACCAAACGGCTTGCGTTCACAACGCACTCCTCACGTCCATTGCGTGTGGGTCGTAAAACTGTCACCGTGAAAGCACTCGTCGAGCCCGCCATTTTATGGACGTTTATGCTCATCTGTACATATTAGAAAAAAATACATATATAAAATACAGATTATCTAGTGTTCTATTAATTTAATCTAGCTCATATCCGTGTCTTAGTCAGCATCATTTATTATCTTTACAATACATTTGATATATAGAAGAAAAAAAATAAGCACCATTCTGCTTGTCCACTTCTCCATGTCAAGAAAACACAAATTGCTGAACGTACAGTACTTTTAAAAATTGTAGTTTCTTAAAATTTTAATATTTTTTTATTGTATGAAGCCAACATGATAGTTTTTTTTTTTAAATAAAAACTAAGTATGTAGAAGTAAAACTAAGCAAATCTTAACAAAATCTATCCAGTAGTTTTTGAATGATGTATGCTCAAGGACTAACCTATCATCTAATTTATATAAGATTAAAGAGATTTTTTTTTCTTTATTGTTCAGAAAACAATAAAAAAATATTAATTGCAAAATAATCATAATTATGTAAGCATTTTAATTTACCTGCTTAGTTTGATAGAGAGCCATAATACAGGATGCAGTCGATAACAAGAAAACACAAGTCGCATACTGGTAATACTCATCCAAAGACCACAGTATTATAGAGAAAACTTGAAATAAATAAAAAGGATTGAAAACTTCATTCTTAAATAGGGTCCAGTAGCTTTTAACCTCGACTTCTACAGAATTAGTACCATATAGTTTAATACTGAAAAAATAAAAATTGTTACAAATTAATTTCTTAAATGAAAATACTACATTACACACATATCTTTACACATTCTCCAATGTAATTATTTTAAATTACCATAACAATCACTGCACAAGAGAAAAAAAAATACTTACAGTTCATTTTGCTGGCGTTTATTAATACCAGACATGTTTTCCATCAACAAACTGATTGTAAGTTTCTCATTAAGCGCAAGTACATTCACGAAAGAGCCTTGGTCATGTAGCCAGATAAAACGACTGTACTGGTAACTAAAATATCTTAATCTATTTTCTCTATGATTTGATAGATTGAGATCTATTTCATAAACTTTTTCTATTACAAATAATCCATCGGTATCAGTTACTACAAAAAAAGGATATGAAATTACTGACTTCATTTAACATTAAAATTATAAATCTAAAATGAATAATATAAGCAACATACCACAAATATGTTCAGCCGTTTTCAAACTGCATTTTATATATTTGAAAAGATTGTATGAAGGGTGATAGGCCAAAGCAAAGTAGGGCAAACCACATAGTAATATACATATGGTATGAAATAAAAATGCGCGCAATTTGGAATACTTTAAGCCATAAATTTTAATGATATGTTCATCGCCACTATTTTCTAGGACTTGCCATTGGGCTTCCCCAATGACTTCATATTCGTCTGAAACAGAAGACACAAACTATTTACTAAACATAGTAAACTTAATAAATATCTACAATTGATGGTCACACTGTGTTTGCATTATTTTATCCAACAGCCTCAAAACACTATCAATTATAAATAGCTATATACAGGCCCTTTTTGGGTGCATGCTAATTTGCAAAAACTGTATGTAGGTCCATCATTTTTTTTACAATCTCTACTACAGTGACAACCAATGTGCGACGCGGTAACTGTTCAAGAAAGATAAATTACATTTTGTATTTGGATAACTTTACCTAGTATAAAAAAATCTTTTTTTTTGTCAAGGTTACCAATATTGTTTTTTTTTAACTCTTTAATTTTTTTCAATTTTAATGGCAATTTTTGGATATTTTCGAAATTCCCTTTAAGGGGCACTGCATGCTCCCACAAGAAAAACCCTGACTATATATAATTAAAATATGATTATAGTTATAATGTACAATGACTGCCAATTGGCAAGATAATTATCTTAATTGGCAATTAGCTTACTTGTTATAACAATTTGATTAAAGAAACTTAAATTAACTTGACAATTGAATTAAAACAGAAGAATGCATATAACATACACAGTTGATGTGAGGGTCATAATATATAAGCCACAAATAGAAAAATATAGCTTTCTCTGTAATAGAACATATTGTATGGGTTAATTGAATGTTTAGTAAAGTAGTGTATGATATCCTTATTAAAACTTTTCAAAAATTCAAATTTAAAGCTATTATGTCAACACCATCTGACTTTGCACATAAATCTATGATGTGTAAAAATCATCATGTTCCAAATTATTACACGGATATAAAACAAAGTCTCCTACCGCTTCTGTCTGTCTGTCTGTTCGCGATAAACTCAAAAACGACTGAACGGGTTTTCTTGCAGATTTCACCAATGGATAAAGTGATTCATGAGGAAGGTTTTGGTATATAATTTGTCAAGGATTTTTTTATTATGAGAGCGGGACAACGTCTGCCTGGCCTGGTAGTTATAATATTAAATAAAGCAAATTTATGAGTAAACAATAAAAGTATTAATTAAATAATCAACTTTTAACAAAAACTTTGACCAAGTATTAAAGCCAAGTATCAAGTATTAATTAAACAATAATAATTAAGTAAGATTATGGGAAAAGGGCAAAATAATGTTCAAAAGACTTGAAAATTCATAATAATACTAATCATAGATTTCACAAGACACATGTTCATGCTTGATATTTTTTTTTATGAAATATCTTTGCTACACCTAGATATATTTATAATAATAACATGTGATAAAAATTAGGTCTGAAAACGGACTATGAATAACAAATGTATTCTATGACTGCAGTGTATACATATGTTGTTGATAATTTACTTTCATAATATCATATTGACAGATAACAATATTGTCTTTCAACATAGAAAATGCTTTTTTATGAAATAAAACTGTAACTTGTGTAGGTGTTCAATATCATAAGAATATTTTATGTAACAATAACGCATTTTTCTGCTTTAAATAATAAAAAAAAAACTTTTTATGTATCAAATCAAAACTTTAACATCATAAACAAATTTTATAATGTTGTACTTATATATGTATGAATTTATTAAATGCACAAACTTTATAAGAATTCCTATGCTTGCAACAATGCAATAAACATGTATTTAAAAAAGTACAAATACTGATATGAAAATTCTAAATATAGACAATTCATGTGTATTTAGACATTCTTGTTTGTTAGCAGAAGTGATATTAGAAATTACTCAATAAAAAGCAATAACTGCAAGGTCATTCACAACAAGATTCAATTGTACATGCTATAAGCCTCTAAAATGTGTAATAAGATGGATACCCTTCAACAAAGTCAAATTTAAATTGTTAAAAAAATGGAATAATTGAAATTGTTGTGATATTCTGGTAACATTTGTTTTAAGCGAATTTAATTCTGTAGTTCTGTCTGTAGCGTAAAAGTATAAAATGCTATTTATAAAGTCAATATGTGTATATAATAAATTACGAATTCCAGTATATTCTTCTTATAAGATAATGACAACCATAAAAACTTTAATGACACAATAAAAAGAACAGTTTTAAATAATCCTCCATAATAGCATACACTAATCTGTCTTTCACAAGTATGCAATCATTTAAATAACCATTACTAACTTAATAAACCACAGCTTTACTCTTGTTAATGTAGATTTGACCTATCACTCAAGAACTACATTATAACTAGATGAATGGTGGTAACCCTATGTCCTTTTCTAGACACCTAACAATGTGTATGTAAAAGTCTCACAATGATTACTTGGATAATTTAGGTGTGAAAGCTTAACAAACAGTTTTGCATTTATAATATTAATCAATATTAAACCTTTACCAAAAATTTGGGACTAGTGAAATCTAACATGGGCCAACATTGATCCTCACAAAACAATATCACTTTAATAATACTATATAATATAGTTTAAAATTGCTTGTGATTGTTGGGCTTAATGGCTAAATTTATTTTATTAGTTGACACTAATTCTAACTGACAAAGAAGCTAGAAAAATATTGTATATGGTTTTTAACTATTGCACATGTTCATGAAATATGCACAAAAGTTACACTGAGACATAACACCTTGAGTTTAGTACTCCCTATAAATAATTCCTATAAAATTTTCAGAGGAACTATGTAAGTACTAACCTAGTTTGTTTTATATAATTTAGGATAATTGTAAAGTGTTTTTCATATCAATTCATTTAATTTTTAGTGAGTCACAGTATTTGATCAAGTGGATCATACTTACCATTCGTGACGATAGCATTATTAATGTTCGGCATGCCGCGAAAAACAATTATATATTAACACAAAAAAAGTTAAGACATATTACATATATACTGATAGAACCGCTGCTACCGCATCGCAAATAGCTTTGAGAAATTCTTGATTATTGAAGATACTGTACACAGCTCACATCACACCTTGTAAGACTAAATGACAGTTCAATAATGTCAGATCTGATAATGTCAAATATTGTCAGATGTCAGAGGTGTGTTAGTGTCATTGGATGACAGCGCCATGACAGTATATGAATCTAGCCAGAGATACAAAAAGTTTGTTTGCAAGCTATATATAGCTATATATAGCTAGCATTTATTTATAGTAGTCCGGTGAAGCTGTTAAGAGTAGTCCGGTGAAGCTGTTAAGACCTTGCTAGGTCAATAGCGTAGTCAGTTCGAGAAAAAAAAGCGTTAATTTATTCCAAACAGGTAGTCCGGTGAAGCTGTAAAGACCTTGCCAGGTCAATAGCATAGTCAGTTCGAGAAGAAAAAAAGAAAATTATTCCAAACAGAACTATTAATACAGAATTTTTTAATAATCCATGGCGTATGCGCATTTAATAAAATGTGTTAGTAAGAATAAGTAAGTGCAGTCACACAATGCGTTATATTTTATTTTATTTTGTGAAATACATAGCTATATACAACATATATTTATAAAAATGTCAATTATTAGTGTCACAATTTAGCAAATCCTTTAGCCTAAATTTAAATAACTGTAAGCTTTTAATAAGCGTGTAACGGTTAAAATTTTAAATATCCATACCCAAAAATTTTAGAAACTAAATTTCATTGAAAGTTTAAATTTCATTTAAGTGAATTATGTACAGAAATAAACATTAAAATATGTTATTTTATATAATATATATACATATATCAGATATACATACATATTAAAATATGTAGGTATATCTGATATTTCCATAAATTTAATTATTATTCTGTTGAATATGAAATGAAAATTCTAACACCTATTCTAAAAACTTCCTCTTTCGATAAATGGCAACCCAAATGTTTCACAAATTTATTGATAGACTCAAAGGGCCATCAGCCAAAGAATGTATAAAGAAATTTAAAAAATAATGTATTGATTTGGCGCGAAGTTGTTCCACAAAAGAAAGAAAATATGTTGTAGCTTGAGTATATTGATTGCATACTTATTATAACAATTAGATACGACAATAACTATAGAAATAATGTCTAATGAAGGTATATTTGGTAAAAGAGCAGATTACTTGGAAATAGGGGAATATAATTTTTCTTGGCCAGGATTTAATGCCTCGTTTCGTGATTTTGGTTCAATAAACTACACAATGCCGACGGGTAAATATTACATACATGGTAGCTCTAAGTTTTAACTGAAACATTTTGTTTTTAATAATACATATATTTGAATATAGGACCATGGTATTGGCCTTGGTGTCCACTTTGGAGAATCTCACAACATCCTTTATTTCAGGTAAAGATTATGTTACTTGTTTTTTTTTTTAATTCTTTTGTATATATCTTCAATTGTATAGCTAATAATAAACTTTATTCTAGGTTTCCAATGTACTTTTTGTTGCTTCTTACTGTGCGCCAAGCACAAAAACGGGTCAACTTTGGATGCATACTATATTAATTTTCGGTAAGTACTAGTTCGTTATTCATTGGACAAAAATTTATAACCCATTTATGAACTCGTATAAAATAATCAAAACATAGCAGGCCTAGCATAGATCGAAATAAGGAGAGATGTATAAAGTCGTCTTTAGAGGAATCCTTTCAAAAGGCCAAGCTGTACCTAATAGAAATGCCGAATGACGTTAATAAATAATTACAACTAAATAATTACCTATTTATTTTGTAATATGATGAATTACTTAAATGAAAGCTTATATATATTTTTATATTTTGTAGTTATATAAAAAATACGTTTTAATTTTAAGTAGTAAGTCAAAACAGAGACTGGTACATTTTTCACTGTTTTAAAAAAATTATAATATTAGGTAACCATATCCCTTATTACGCGATTTATTTTTTTAAAGTATCTATCATTTATTTATCGTCGTAATACCGATCTCTGCGGTATAAACTTAAATTTTATTATAAAAAGTATACAAAGCCCAAAACCTTTCCCAATAAAGGAGCTATCTAACGTGAAAATAATTTGACTGGTATTACTTGCGGTATAAAAAAATACTTCAAATTTATAATATAAGAGAGTACTGTACTGATAACAAAATAATCAGAAACACAAATATTTTTATTACGCTAATGTTTGTACGCAACATGATATTACATCTTAACACACTGTGTCTAAAATAGAAAGTGTTTCTCAAATGAAACTATTGGAATACACCCATTAGAAGCTTAGCGATGGATTGTCGATTTGAAAATGATAGCTATAGATAACATACTAATACTAGCGGGCCGGGCGGACGATGTCCTGCCTTGATAATAAAAAAAAATATTTTAAAATCAACCGCAGCGCCATCTACCGGTACCAATTGTGAATCTAAACCATTCTCGGATCCACTGGAACACGCACACAAAATTTCATCAAAATCGGTCCAGCCGTTTAGGAGGAGTGCAGTGACATACACACGTAAAGAAGAAATTTATATATAAAGATAGAAAAGCTAAGATCGCGAGCTCTAAGAAACTCTTATCAACGTATAAAGTACACAAAACCCCGAGCTCATTGTTCTATATTGGAGTGTCAACATGCTATCATATACCATTTTTTTTTTTAACGTGGAGAGAAAATCCATCATGGACTGTCAGGCCCCCGGGGGAGGGCCTGAGCTGTGTTGACCGCCAACTGCGTGCTGGGACGCAGCTGTCGGTGCCTTACGGCGACTTTAACCGACTAAAACTCCACGGCAAATCGTACGCCGCACTATGGGAGTGTCGCGGGAGAGCGTGAGCAAGCTTCGCGACAACCCCGGCGGCAGGCGCTTTCACGCCACACCCGGCTGAGGCAGCCCGGATGCGAGACTGCCTCCCAGCCCGCCGAACCAGTGCAATGGGAAGTCGGGGCCCCCGCCCCTTCCCCCTAGGTTCAGCCGGCAACAGAGAGGAAAACCGTTCCGTCGCCGCTCCACCATCCGCCATAGCCTTCCCGAGTTTCACTCCGTCCTAAGCTACCCTATCTCGCCTCCCCCCATCCCTCGATCCTAACCCTACCCTACCTATCTACACAACCCTACGCCCACCTATCCTCTATACTTGCCTACCCACAAAGTAAGTAGGTAAGCTAGAGGTTACCTAACCAGCTTCCCCCCCATTCCCCCACCCTACGATCCCTAACCCTACCAAACCTGCTATCATATACCAACCTTAACTCCAAAAAGCACAAGAAAATTAAAAAAAATACTTTATGGAATCATTATTTTATTATGTACTAGCGGGCCCGACAGACGTTTTCCCGCCCTGATTATAAAACAATTATTGACAAATTATATACCAAAATGTTCCTCATGAATCACTTTATGCACTGGTGAAAACTACATGAAGATCCGTTCAGTAGTTTTTGAGTTTATCGCGAACAGACAGACAGGCAGACGCGGTAGAGGAATTTGTTTTATACTATGTAATGATAATGATAAGTGGCTATTAAAAACCACATGACTGTTGTTATAATTACATACAATTATAAGCATTATTAAATGATAAAAACTTAAAATCATCGGAAACAGAAAATATTTTAAAAATAAATAAGACTGTGAAGTTAAATTGATATATAGAATCCATAGTATTATTATAAATAGGAATGTAAGTTTTTTTTTGTTATGCTTTCACGCCTTAAGTACTCAATCGATTGTCATGACATTTTGCATTTATATTGTCGGGGACATAAAAATAGGGGTTATTTCATACATATAAATGCACTGTTCCCATGAGATGTACATAGTAAGTATGACATCTACGTAGTCGCAGTTTTAGGTTATTGAAGGGTCGGTAACGCGCATTTGATGCCTCTGATGTTGCAAGCGTCCATAGGCTGCGGTGACTCTCAGTATATGGTATCTTATCTATGAGTATATAGTGTCTTATCTATGGCGGTGACTGCCTAACATCAGGCGCCTCCCATGCTAGTTTGCTAACATTGTGGTATAAAAAAAAAGTGTCGGGTAAAAGTTGATTGATAAATACAATGAACAAAGTTGCTTACTCAAATCATTTTTATCTTTTACATATTTTTAAAAAGTAATTAGTTATTTACGATATTATTTTCACAAATATATCATTAATCCTTTTTCAATTACATATTTTAACTACGTTGGCATATTTAATAAATACTTTAGTTTTAAAACCACGACCAACAAAAAAAAAGTTGTTTGTGTAAAATTCTTATGTATATTCTGTGACTTTGATAAACTGTAAATATGAAAACGGAAAAACATGATTTATATAATGTTTACAGTTAAAACAATGTACCCTATATTGTAACCACTGCGAATCTGGGGCGGATTTGTACTCTTTATTTAAATCCATAAACATGGGTTGCTTATTTGACCGTATATTTTGTAATATTGATAACATTTTGTATAATATAGTATGCATAAATACGCAATACATACGAATAAACCGAATTAAAATAATAATAAGAAATATGACTGCCATTAAACACATAGCAATTTTATAACAGGGGGGAGGGGGGGGGGGGTACTGCTATTTTGCTGGAACATCGATATTACTTTAAAAATGTTTTTTTTTCTCGAACTGATTACGGTATTGAGCTATCAAGGTTTTAACAGCTTCACCGGACTACTTTAAAATGAAG
Source organism: Antheraea yamamai (assembly GCA_036509395.1). NCBI lineage: Eukaryota > Metazoa > Arthropoda > Insecta > Lepidoptera > Saturniidae > Antheraea > Antheraea yamamai. The sequence continues at coordinate 11,857,220 of AP028445.1, forward strand.
AAATATACTATACTACCCTTTTGACATTTGAAGAATTGTTTATAAACAAGTGTTGTCATTAAATAAAAGTAATAACTATGTTATTAAATTAAAGGAATGAAATAATTAAAATATTAAAATTAAATACTTCGTGGTTTTAAGCTCAGCAGTATAGGAACTAATGAGTGGAACAAAGTATTCATTTATTCATTATGCATAGGGAAAGTTTGATGACTGTAATTAGCAAAAATGTAATAATAAATTCATTATTCTGTGTTGCCAGCTTTCATGTTATATTCAGTGTGGGCGTGGCATGTAATATGTTCCCCGGATGCATTCTTCTGGAATTTCGGTTTTGTTCTGTTGAACCTTGCCCAAGTCGTCTACCTGGTATACCAGATGAGACCAGTAAAATTCGATCCAGAGCTCGAGGAGGTGTTCCACACACTGTTTGAACCCTTTAAGGTGTGTTTTAAAATTAAACAGGCTGATTCATAAGCTATTTGTATACCAGTGGAATAATTTTATAAGACAATATTCATGCCCTTTTTTTTGGTTTAATATAGAATATAGATTGCAGTATCCTTTAACCTACATTCACGACTCTAGATTTCGTTTGACGTTGTTTCTCCAATCAATTAAAATTGTACAGTTTGTATAATTTATATCAATTGTCTACTCAAAGAAACGAAAAAGTAATTGATAACAAAACGGGTCCATAAAGGAATGTATTTGATAAAATGAAATGAGGTTTGTAAGGAAAGGATACTTACTAGCACCCAATAGCAATATAATAAGCAATAGCAATAAAATAGCACATATTTGCTATGATAAACTTGATTGATAGAGCTAAATATATTGACCGAGTGTCTATTAATAAATAATGTATACAAACATTTTTATATTAATGGAGTCTTAATATTTCACTCAAATTTATTCATTTTAATATATAATTAAAAACCGAAAGAGTTTGTGTATAAAACTGATTCCTCTTTAGTTGTTTTAATTTCCAAATTGGCATATGGTCCGTCATTCAATTTTTTACCTTTGCCTTGACGCAGTCGACATGCTATACGAATAATTGAAAATGGACTATTTATATCCTGTATTGTTTTTTTAAATAAAATTTTATAGGCACTGGTATTTACTTTTTTTAAAGTAGGAAACTTTTATGATAGTGTTATGACCGTAGGTTAATTAAATACCGTTTGCGTTAGAAGAAACTTATTTTGTGCACGTACAGATATGAAATTAAAAAGACTAGCTATCACACAATCACACTTATGAGCACACCTTATAATGCTGTATTCGCAGTACGCTTGGAGATTTCTTTCCTTTTATTACTCTTCCTATTGGCTCCTATATCCTGAATAGAAGCCTACTCAGACACACCGCAGCGCGCTTTGTATACCATCAATAGAAGGAGAGTGGAAACTCTCGAAGGCTGACGTCATTAATCGAACGATTCGACAACGTTCGAGACGAGCTATTTTCTAGAACCTCGTGGTATTTAATTCACACGATCGATGACTAATTATTTGATTACTGGAATCAATTTCGCACACCCGGTGGGACAATATTAAATAATTACATACACATTATAGGAAATAGGCAAATAGCTGTATACCTATATACCTATTAATTAATATAAAACTGAATGGGTGGTTTGTTCTTGTTATTATTTACTTACATACTAGACTTAATTTACATCAAAATAATCAATATCATACTGCAAGATACAGTTAGACTTGTAAATCAAACTTCAATGATATATTTTATTTTGATCAATAATTTATTTTCGACTTATGAAGGATTTCGAATTAGGCGGATTTTATAACTTACTAGCTGTCCCCCGCGGCTCCGCACGCGTTTTTTTAAATGTATTAAATAACTATGGTGTCATAGTTACAAATGTTTTTGAAAAAGCATTTTGGTAATATACACACCTACTTACAATCTACAACCAGGGGGGGGGGGGGCTGTCCCTAACTGGGACGCTTTCAGGCCGGCATGACAGCGGCGACCGGCGATGGATAGTATGTCTTTCGGCGGTCGCCATTGTTTTTGGATTTTACTGTGCTTACCATCAGGCACAGTACAGTCACTTTGCCGAGCTACAATAAAAAAAAAAAAAAAATCTTACATTACGCCATCTACTGTAACATGTAACGTGTACATTAGATATGTGAATACGAATAGTATATCGAATGGGATGGGATTTATCATCAGTAACATACCGGGAACTTTAACCTACTATGTACCACCCTCAGTGCTCATTAACACTATAATAGAAAGTAATGAAAATTTTAAACTATACATTATCGAACAATATGTGTTAAATTGTTTATTATATAGACAAAACATGCCCATATTGTCGATATAATTGTATTATTCTTATACGTTGCTATAATCACTGAGTTATGTAGATGCAAACGCGGTAAATAAAACAAAATGGCCGCCGAATTGACCAAAATTATAATATAATTCAAATTACATACATTTATTCTTGGAGTCCAGTACAGCGCACGTCTCACGCGCTTGTTTACAGTAAACAAACTATTTTTATTAAATTCACACCAACGAATGCACAGGTAACAGTTCATCACTTCATAGTGTAAAACAAAGTCCTCTGGTCTTTCTGATTGTCTGTTCGCGATAAAGTCAAAAACTACAGACCGGATTTTCATGCCGTTTTCACCAGTAGATAGAATGATTCATGGGGAAGGTTTAAGTATAATTTTTCAAGGTTTCCTTTTTATTATTGGGGCGGGACAACGTCTTCCGAGCTCGCTAGTTATCTGCCCGTAAAAGTCCCGTGAAAGTCGGTCCAACCGAATAGGAGATAGTAGAATATTGCAGATGAAGTCTTGAGTAACAAAATAAAATAGTCTAAGTTACTTCTTATAAGGTGAGTTATCTGCCAATGAAAGCCCCGTGAAAATCAGTTTAAGCATTACGGATATTGCACTGCGGCCGAAGGCGAAAAAAAAAACCTAAATTACTTTTTATGAGGTCTGCTATCTACCAGTGAACACCCCGTGAAAATTGGTCCAACCATTTTGGAAATAGCAATGCGGACGAAGCCGCGGAAAAATAAAGTACAATATATCAACCGCTATAATTTCGGCTATCTGCCAGTAAAATTCCCGTTAAAATAGATCCAGCCGTGTTGGAGATTACCCGGAACAAACAAACAAAGAGACAAAATATAATAATATAAAAATATAGACAAAATATAAAAAAAAATTTTTTGGTCATTTGTAGCCATATACAATCAATCATCAAAAAGTTATTATTTTAATTGTACATACACAAACTTTATTTTTATAATACGTAATAGATAACAAATTTTGAATAGGAAAACAAACTTTGAAAATGTTTGCGATAGAAACTTACCACGTTACCATGGCAACGTATATAATATTAACGCTAACGATATCTCTCAAAAGGAAAAAAGTGCCCGATTTTGAAACATTCTTCATTGGTGCTCCACTCCTATTGATCTTTGCGTGATGATAGGTATATAGCCTAAAGCCTTCCTCGATAAATGAGCTATCTAAAACCGAAGGGTTTTCTCAAATCGGACTGGTAGTTCCTGAGATCCTAGCGTTCAACCAAACAAACAAACAAACTCTTCAGCTTTATATATTAGTATAGATTAATTATTTCGACTTGTACTCGTAGAGTGTTGAAGTTTCGAATAATAAGGTTTAACGCTGAAAAGGAAGGGAACAAAACATTTTTTGAGTTTTTATTCGACTTATCAAGATTCGACTGAAAGAGGTTTTACTGTAATGCTTAATTAATTAATAAGTAACCGTTTGTAAAAATATTTTGCAAATATGGTTAATACAAAACAAATAATTGTAGGTATCTAGACTGCAATTTAAAAGGATGGTTTCACCGGATTTTGCGCATGTAATGTCGCTACACGCGGGCGAGGCTTACGCTATGCAAAACCTGACCAAGACGGATCGACTCGGTCTATTGCTTTCAGGAAAGGTAATGTAATGTACTAGAATGGTATGTATTCAATAGGTTCGATCTCCTATACACATACTTACACTATCATACTTTATACAGGATATAGCGTTTTTATTAATAACTAACTGTACCCGCATCTCCACATGCGTTTTTTAAATTTCGTATTAAATAATTATAAAATTGTGAGACTATGTACAATTATAGAAATGCTCTTTAAAAATAATTGTAAGTACGACACGCACGCCACTTACAGTAACGTATACATCTATACATATAATAAAAATGAAGTCTCTGTATGTAATATCAAAATAAAAATTTTTGACTGATTGGGTATGAAAGTATACACGCTTCTGATAACAAAAATGCAATTTTTAAAATTTTTGTCGGTCTGTCTGTCTGTCTCTTTGTTCCCGGTAATCTCCGAAACGGCTGGACCGATTTTGAAGGGAATTTCACTGGCAGATAGAAAAAATTACAGCGGATTACTTAGGCTACTTTAAATTAGACAAGCTGTTAACCGCGGCTTCGTCCACAATGCTATCTTCAAAACGGCTGGACCGATTTCCACGGGACTTTCAATAGCAGATAGCTGACCTTATAAAAAATAATTTAAGCAATTTTCATTTATACTAGCTGTTAACTGTGGCTTCGCCTGCAACGTTATCTCCAAAATGGTTTGACCGATCTTCACGAGACTTTCAATGGAGATATTATTTATAAAAAAATTATTTTATTTATACTAGCTGTTAACCGTGGCTTCGCCCGCAGTACTATCTCCAAAACGGTTCGATCGTTTTTCACGGGACTTTCACTGGCAGATAGCGGACATTATAAAAAGTAATTTAATCTATTTTAATTTAGACTAGCTGTTAACCGTGGCTTCGCCCGCAGTGCTATGTCTAAAACGGTTTGACCAATAATCACGGGACTTTCACTGGCAGATAACTGGCCTTATAGGAAGTAATTTAAGTTATTTATTTTTAGACTTGCTGTTACCCGCGACTTCGACCGCATGAAATTTAACAAAAGTATGTTGTTCACTGTAAACATGTGCATAAGATGTGCGTTGTACTGGACTCCAAGAATAATATAATTGAAATTCATATGTCTGTATCTATGTATGTAATTTAAATTATATTGTCTTTTCGGTCATTTTGATTTACTTACCGCGCTTTCGTCTACATAACTCAGCAATCATAGTAACATATAAGAATATTGTATCCAAGTCAATGAGCACTATTTTAATTGTCGAATATTAAAAACTGCTTAGACAGATATAAAGTTTTATATCTTGAATTATTTTAATGCGAGATTTCAAGACGTCAGCTCATTCATTGTTTTTAATCAACATTATAATTATTAATAGTAATTTTGAAGATATAAGGGCTTTTTGTAATAGTATTTATATACTATTACATATAATGACATAACATTAATGAACTTATGTTCATAAACGTATTAATTATTGACAATATGGGCATATTACATATTCTAATAACATCTTTAAGTCATTGTTTCATTAGTTCTTTATACTGTGCAAGTGAGCACTGAGTTGAGTTAAGGTTCCAAATATGTTGCTAATGATAAACCTCATTTGACACACTGTTAGGATTTATATATCTAATGTATACGTTACATGTCACAATTGTGGCGACCGGCGATGGATAGTATGTCCCTCGGTGGTCGCCATTGTTTTTGGATTGTACTGTGCTTACCATCAGGCACAGTACAGTCACTTCGCCGAGCTACAATAAAAAAAAAATGTCACTGTAGGTGGCGTGTGTGTCATACTTACAATTGTTTTTATAAAGCATTTCTATAACTGTTCATGGTCTCACAGTTTTATATTTCTTTAATACAATTTTAAAAAACGCGTGCGGAATATATCACTATCTCAGTGCTTACTTACACTGTATAAGGAACTAATGAAACCATAACTTAAAATATTATTATAAAGATTTACATCACATTTAATATACATTGCCATTATAATTAAGATTTTGTGACTATACGAAAAATAAACGCTTGTCTGTTCCGCAAGAAATTGTATTATGGAAGTCTTTGCGTAATTCGATTATAATCTAAGATGTTATTACGAAGACCTCTATATCATTAAAGTTATTAATAATTATAAAGTCGAATTGTAAATAATAAGTTGATAATTATTTCTCTAATTAAAAATAAATAATGAGTTGTAATCTTGCTAAATTTCATGCAGACAAATTCGCCGGTAACAGCTAGTCTAAAATACAATAACTTCAATTACTTTTATACGGTTCGCTATCTACCAGTGAAAGTCCCGTGAAAATAGGTTTAACCGTTTTGGTGATAGCACAGCGGGTGAAGCCACGGTTAACAGCTAGTATAAACTAAAATTGCCTAAATTACTTTTTGTAAAGTCACCTATCTGCTAGTGAAAGTCTAGTGAAGACCGGTCTAACCGTTTTGGAGATAGCACTGCGGGCGAAGCCATGGTTAACATCTAGTTTAAATTAAAATATACTAAATTACTTATTATGATGTCCGCTATCTGCTGGTGAAAGTTCCGGGAAAATCGGCCAGTTTTGGGATGGATTGGGAGAAGGGGAAAAGTAGTAGAGAGTAAGTCCCGCTGATTTCAGCTATTGCCAGTGAAATTCCTGTCAAAATCGGTCCAGCCGTTCCGGAGATTATCCGGAACAAACCGGCAGACAGACCGACAAAAATTTTAAAAGTTGCATTTTTGTTATCAGTTGCGTGTAAACTTTCATACCCAATCAGTTTTTTTATTTTACTTTGATATTACATGCAGACACTTCATTTTTATTATATGTATAGAAAGATTAACCCCTACAAAATATCTTTTATAGTATTTTTTTCATAACGAACTGAATTATTTATTTACATTCAGTTGCTTTGAAACTCTTAGTCAAATTTGTGCCCTTAATATTTTACTTATTATAGGACATACGAAGATGGGGTTGATTTAAATTGGGTATATTTGCGATTTTTCTTTCTTACAGGTAAACGTTATGAGTGGACACCAGTTTTTGCATCCAATTCTTCCGTGTGAATTTTTAGATTCGCCGGAATTTGAATCAAGTCGAGCAACTATCGATGAAAAGTTTAAGGTAACTTTGATTTAAGTCTACACCCCCCCCCCACTCACACCCACAAACACTCACATCCATGCCCCCACACACTTCTTCTTTCTTCTTTTTCTTGTTTTGACTCCGCAGAAGCACTACCCAGTGTTGTCAATGTTTTGTTTCAATAGTGATTACAACATATTTTACAGAATAAGTGTCGTGTGAATAATTTCAATGTTCGAACAAGAGGTAGCTCTCTTGTTAGAACTTTCCAGGGAGTTTTTGTGGCATCTCAGAATTTATGGTCCGTGGTAATATATTTCATTCACTTCACTTATGCACAATAACCGAACTGTATTATGTAAAACACTAATAATTTCACAAAATAACACAAGATTATGAATAAGAAAATCCACTACATTACTAACCAAAATCCCGCCAAAACAGCCTCCCCCCACACACAACACACATGCATGCATGTATATACATGTATACTTTACCATACAGATTAAGTAGTAGCGACAAAAGTTAATAGAGGTACCTAAGAAAAAATTGGTAAAATAATTCTAGATGACCAGCTTTTGCACCCGACTTCGCTTGCGTTAATGAATAGTTGCTTTACAAACGTATTCTAAATAGTTTCAACACCTATAAGCTCAGATTAGTAGGTTGGACTCATGCGAAGCGGAGACAGTTCGCTAGTATTAAATGTTATCAAAATAATAGAAAAATATACTTAATTTATTTTACAAACGTATTCTAAATAGTTTCAACACCTATGTGGTCAGATTAGTACGTTGGACTCATGCGAAGCGGAGACAGTTCGCTAGTATGAAACGTTATCAAAATAATAGAAAAAATATACTTAATTTATTTTACAAACGTATTCTAAATAGTTTCAACACCTATGAGCTCAGATTAGTACGTTGCACTCATGCGAAGCGGAGACAGTTCGCTACTATTAAATGTTATCAAAATAATAGAAAAAATATACTTAATTTATTTTACAATCGTATTCCAAATACACTCATCAAAAAAGTCTAAACAACATGTACTAATTTAAATTTTAGGATGGTTCTTCACATTATAACGTTGTATTTTATTTTTAAAATAATATCTTTAGGGTTCTATGATGTAAAAATAACAGCTGTTGTCTTTATAAGTTCTTTTAATAACAGAAATGAATAATATTAGAATATACTGTAGAAACTAAGATACATAAGAAACTAAACTTTTTCTTACAAAATGAAATTTCTAAAGAAAATGTATTTATTGTGAAAGAATAGAACAATTTAATACAAAGTATGGGCTCCTCTGCTATTCAGAACTTGTCGGCAACGATTATTCATTGAATTAATGAGACTGTTTATGTCATCTTGCGGTATTCGCTCCCAATGGAATTGTAGCAAATCCTTCAGCTGTTGGGTTGTTGTCGCTCCGTCCAAGTCCTTCAAAACACGTCACTGCAGCATGTCCCATGCGTGCTCGATGGGGTTGAGATCTGGCGATTGTGCAGGCCAGGGCAATACCCGGATGTTCTCCATTGCAAAGTATTCACTGGTTCGCCGAGCTGTATGTGAACGCGCATTGTCATGCATTAACCTAAAATCGGAGCCAAAGGTTTGTGCAAATGGGTAGACATAAGGTCTGAGAATATCCTCAATGTAATTTTCAGCATTCATGTCTCCATTTACAAAAACGAGCTCAGTTCGCCTGTTCTTCATAATACCCGCTCATAACATAACTGTTGAGCCGCTGTATGGATGAACTTCCTGAACGCACCTGAGCCTTTCAGTATTTCCGGGCCGACGATACACTCGCACCCTTCTTATATCAGGTTTAAACCCGAATCGCGACTCATCGGAAAACATAATTTTATCCCATTGTTCCTGGGTCCATGTTATGCGTTCTCTACACCATTCATATCGACGAGCGCGATTCCCGTGACGTATCGGTGGGCACCTGATTGGGCGTCGAGCTCGTAGGCCGTACAGTGCAGTACATGCAGTCGATTTCGCACAGTTTGACGACTTACATCAACACCACTTGAAATTTGTAGCCTCAAACTTATCTCTCGAGCTGTTAACATCGGCTGGCGTCTTGCAGTCAGTTGTATGTACCGGTCTTCCCGAGTGGTTGTACTCCTTTTACGGCCTGGATGCTATTCAACGGATTCTCCTGTATTATTGTAGCGCTGCCAAAGACGACCAATAACACTTCTATGAATGCCAAAATGTCGAGATACCTGAGATTGATTACTTCCCGCTTGCAACATCCCTACAGCTCTTTGCATTTCATCTGCCATCAAATGACGTCGCTTCATGACGTAAAGAATATCTAACAATTCGATTTTGTCGCTAACTATATTTAAATGGTTGGTAAAATTATAAAATCAAGACTAAACGTAGCAATCAAAACGCACTTAAATTCAAACAAATTCGCAGTCATTTGAATTTTATGAAAAAACAAAACATAATCAATTTTTTTTTTACAACCAGCCAGTATGTCATCAATAACAAAAAAGTTTACTTACCTACGCACTTTGTTTGAGTAAATACTTAGAAATTAATTAATATAAATGGTTAAATTTGTAATATCACGCATGTTGCTTAAACTTTTTTGATGTGTGTAGTTTCAACATCTATGAGCTCAGATTAGTACGTTGGACTCATGCGAAGCGGAGACAGTTTGCTAGTATTAAATGTTATCAAAATAATAAAAAAAAAATATACTTAATTTATTTTACAAACGTATTCTAAATAGTTTCAACACCTATGAGGTCAGATTAGTACGTTGGACTCATGCGAAGTGGAGACAGTTCGCTAGTATTAAATGTTATCAAAATAATAGAAAAAATATACTTAATTTATTTTACTACGGTAACCATTAATATGGATTATTGTTATCAACATTATGTTTTTGTTATCCCAATCAGCTATCACGTTACGCATGATCTGATCTACTTATTTCATAAAAACAATGTTTAGCGAGGTAAAACGATATTAATTAAACGATATCTAGGTATCAGCGATATTTACATTCTGGATAAAAGTTATCCAATAACATAAGTTCCTATTTACTTATAGCGTAAGCCAATAGGTATATACGCTATATGAAAAGAATAAAATAAACACTTGTAAATGTTCAGAAATTTTGAAAGACTTTATTCTTCCATTCAAAAGTGTAGGTGTGCGTTTTAATACCTTTCTACATTATACTGGTCGTTAAAAAATCAATTTCTTCCGGCGTCGCACCGGCGATCATTCTTTTTTTTGATGAAAAATCGCGTGGACTAAACAGTTTTTTTGTTAAAAACAACACGAGTCTCAAAATGAACTATGTTTATTTTTTAGTAAAATTCTGTTTCTGCGGACATTTTTCATGAAATTTGCAATTGTTATACCTTTCTAATTTTTACTTCACCTGTTCTAAGAAAATATTTCCTTTAGGAAACGTATTAATAGGTCTTTACCTATGAAATTGCCGTTCTGCAGTACTGGCCATTTCAAATCAAAATAATTTTTGTTTGGCTAAGAATTCTAATTTCAAATTAATTTTATTTTAAAAACATGGAATTCTTTTTCCAAAAGTAGTCATTTGTTTATTGATTAGTGTTACATTTTCTTCGCATTTCAATCTTTTTTGTTATCACGGATACGTTAAAAATTCGAGTAATTATGGAATATGAGTACCGTCGTGGCAGCAACGCGGACAAGCGGCACGCAACATAACGACGTTTCGGGCTAACACTACAAACTCGCCCACCTGTTTTGGTTTGCTCGCTCCGTGGGAATTTGACTGAAAAATGCTGCGGCTGAAGCTTTGGGAAATGACGAATTAAAGGTGATTGCGGAAGCTGATGATAAAATTACGGCTGAATTAGAGAGCTTTCGACATTAGCGAAAAAATATTGGTCATTTGCTTAAATTGGAAGGTAAAAAAGCTTGACAAATGGGGCCCCACGAACTAATGATCGCAGCGCGAAGTACGCGTCGAGACGTGCCTTGCACTGTAACAGACACAAAATGAAGGAATTTTGACCGATTGTTACCTGCGATGAAAAATGGATTCTGTTTGATAACCGCAAGCGCTCAGCAAGTTGGTTGGATCGTGGTTCAGCACCTAAACAATGCCCTAAACGAAACTTCCCCTAGAAAAGTGATGGTCACTGTTTGGTGGTCTAGCGCCGGTGCGATTCATCACAGCTTCTTATCAAACGGGGCGAGCATTACTGCAGATGTGTACTGAGAAGAACTGAACATAATGATGGAGAAGCTGGCACATCTCCAACCAGCATTGGTCAATCGCTCGTCTCCGCTGCTCCTGCACGACAACGCGCGACCTCATACTGCACAGCAGACGGTCTCCAAGTTGCAAGAACTGGGGTAGGAAGTTCTCCGTCATCCGCCCTACTCACCAGACCTTGCGCCTACAGACTACTACTTTTTCCAGAATTTGGATAACTCCTTGCCGGGAAAAAAGGTTCAATACCCGAGAGGCAGTACAAAATGCCTTTGAAGAATTTGTTGCTCCGTAGCTGATTTTTTAAGAGGGCATAATAAACTGCCACTGATTGGAAAGATGATTGATTGCACGGGTGATTACTTGATTAATACAAATAAAAAATACACGAAAAAAATTCGTTTAAATTTTTTCGTACAAAACGGCAATTTCAAGGTAAAGACCTAATATTTGTCGAACATTTTTTTAAGGAAAATGGATCTGCCTTCGCATAATCACAAACTAAAAAATATTAAATACTATTTCTTTTGAAGTTGGTAAAAAAATGTGATTAACTAGAAACCGAACTTAGATCGTTTTTCGGTCACGTTTTGTGTTTAATAGAAAAAATTTCCTTGTCGCGTTTTCCAACAAAATAAAACCTTAAAATAGTTGAATTCTTAACGACCAGTATAATCTATCTATAAAATATCATGTTCTGGGTCTTATAGGCTCCTAAACCTTTTAATCAACCTCCATGACAGTCGGCACACGTAAGTGTTTTTCATGGTATATTTGTCGTTTACAACCAAAGATAGTTTTGTCGCATATTGTTTTATTCACCTTTGCTCGCTCTCTTCATATATGAATAAGCGAGTAAATTAATTATGAATAGAACAGGGAAAGCTTTGGGTGATAGAGTATAAGTATAAACTTCATAAACAGCTTGGTATAAGAATATATACGAACACTTATTTACATTCATATTTAGTTTATTAGTTATTTAATTCGTGATTGAGTATAGTTTATAGCACATTGGTAATATTAAAATGAATCAAATAAGTTATTGTATAACAATAGTCCAAATTAAAAGTGTTAGAAGCATAAATAAAATAAAAATGTTTTTCATAGACGTTTTTATTCTATCAACAAAGAGAAGATAACAACTCTAAAGTTCCTCAGTATCTATTAAACAAAAAAAAAAAGAAAATCGATAGAGAAACAGAGGAAGATGTATTTAACTGTTCTGTCTCTGTCTATTTAATTCAGGTCGATAAAAAATACTATAATTAAAGACAGAAGTGCCACGTTGTTAAATATAAAATAGGGTTAACTAATGTCAGGTGACTGATACATTCATTTTTCATAGGAACTGGGGTGCCTCCGACAACAACTCTCTAGAACCCACTAACCTATTTAAACAAAACATATTACAAAGGGTTTGCGCTCGTAAAGGTCGTGCTAACATTATCCCGATTATTAAACAAAAGTGTAATAAGCCAGCGACGTCAACGGTGACGCCACCAATACGTTGGAGTCTATGAAATTTATTATATTAAGCCTATATAAATTAAAATCAATTGTCGATTGTATATAGGCCGCAGCTGCACCTCTTTGGTTAATTCTTTTGTTGTTGTGTTTATAATTGTCAGCACAAGGTTTGTCTGAAACAAAATATTTGAAAAATCGCAAGGAAAACTGAAAACTTCAGTTAAAAAGAAATCCATAAAAAATATGTGCAAGAGTGAGACAGAACCCAGTAGGAATATCTTCAAATATATAGTGTAAACTCTTTATAACGTCGTTCGTTATAACAAAAGCTTTCTATAACGTAGAAATTAGTTCAATTTGGTTAGTTTACCTCTTCATCACCTAATGGTTGACTGGCAGAGAATGCCTTAGGCATTAAGTCCGCCATTGCGTATTTAACGCATAATGTGTAAATAAATAAATAAATCTCTTTATAACGAAAAAGAAATGCTCGGTCCCCAGAAATTCGTTATAAAGAATTTACGCTGTACTGACAGAATTGACGTTTAGTTTTCACTTAACATATTTCATTCATGATCGTACTCTAAAGGGAAAATTTGTTATACGAGTGAAGCCGAGGCAGGTAGCTAGTTTATTATATTAATTATTCATAAGCAGTCGATTATATCATCCACTTTTGAATTACTTTATTTTCTTCCCGTGTATTGTAGTTATAAGTGCTTTAACATATCAACCATGAGATCGTTCGCTTACAATATAGATATATGACTAATGTTAGTGCATTATGAATTAGAAATGTTATTATATACCTTTATTACTTCAAAAAATGTTTAGACCATTTTGAATTACTATTCCAAACGCGTCGCTTGAGCGTTTTCTGTCAGCACATTCCCAATTTTTCTAAGGCCAATAACCGCTACATCATAAGAATTCTTGTCGCGCTACTTAGTTTGGTTTCGTTTATAGCTTAAATGGGTTTTCTATAAAAAAGACATGATAACTGCGACACTCCTTTGTATAATAAAACAAACGCTTTTTATGTTGCATTTGGCCATAATCGACGAGAACAATGTTCCATTGGCTAATATTTTCTATCGATTAAGATATATTTAGAGCTCGTTTCGTTAAGTTGGCATATTCACAATATGAAAAAGGAATAGTTATATGCTGCTTAGATACGGACGGATTTACGGGGCAGCCGTCAAAAATAAGCTAGCTAGCCAAGTTTTGAACAAGGCGTTGTCGAAGCGCCTAGGACGTATCTACAGCTTTTTAGTAATAATATAATTGGAACAAATAACAAAAACGGTTTTAAAATCTGGAACACGTTGCTTAATGAAGGAATGCGTCACCAAAGTTTGTTTGACGAACGTGTTGCCAACACACCGTTCAAACATTTGCAGCATTTTCATTTAAGCCGAATGTAATTTCACGATCGGTTTAGCAAGCCGTTCATCACGACGCTCTTTGGCATTACCTACCCCATTCCGGTGACCTAATTGTTGTCTGATATGGCTGCATAATAGCAAAGTGCCTATAAATGTAAGAAACTAGGTTAAATATCGATGAAGTAGAGACTGTCTTACGAAAACAAGCGGAACACACCTAAATTGGTTATTTCGCGTAAATATACACTAAATTACGTGTCGGCACCAAGGTATACCGTAGTTCAAGTTGTGAGATATTAGCGATCTTATTGATTTTAACTTTACAGTCGCCCGTAAGTACTCTGGAGATTACTGTTCGAAATAAAATAATATCAATGTCATATGACTAAAAGTAAACTTAATGTATCTAAGTCTAATATAACTAAAATGTATATGGGGCATTCCATGTCAGATCGATAACTCTTGATTTCGCTGATTTTGCATAATTTTTTCCCATAATAAATATTTTTCAATTTTTTTCCAGTTCTTCAAGAATTTCATAATTGGGACTTTAATTTTAATTTTCATTTTTTTAACTTAACTTCTTTAACAGGACCTTCTGAAGAAAAAAGCGATTTTTAAATCTATGAAACGTTTCACTTAATAATATAAAAAATGAATAATAACTACCCTAAATCATTCTTATTCATAAACTTAAACAAAATATACATGCTAATATTGGTTCATTTTAATTCAATATCTGGCAACTCATTCAACTTAGTCAAGCGAAAGAAATCAAGTCGTACGACTTGCACAATAACCGACATATCTGCTGAAGTAATATATCTCCCATGTTAATAGTTCTAGTGTATAAGTATACTTGGAGCTATATTTTGAAATAAAACAAAAACTATTGTTCAATCTCCTAAAATTTTGTTTTAAATTTTTTACTTACGGTTTTGTATATAAAAAAACAATTCAAGTTTGTTTTATTTTTATAAATAGCAATAACATTTCTATATAAATTGCTACGTGTAATTTTTGTTTGTTTATTTTATTGTAAATTTGCTCAATGCGAAATATTACTTCCGAAAATTTCGTATTTCAGATACGAATTATAGTTCTTTAGAAGTTTATAACTTGACGAACAATCATACAAAAAAAGATGTGTTCATATTCGGACCAACTCAAAGAGCAATTAGCCTGAATAGGATCGAATTTCAGAATTTCATTTGTTTTCATTGCTCGATTCATGAGAAATGCCCACGAAGTCAACCAGACTTAGTAAATATCTTCACACAAAGAACTTTTAGTTTTTGCATCTCGTTTAAAATATGTGATATCTGTCCTCTAAGATATTATTTAGAATAATATTTATCTACGTTACATATTTGATTGGATTGAGTGAATTAAAACTACGTTGATCAAAATATTGCAACTAATCCGTAAATAATAAAATAACGTCTTATAAATTGATGAACGCCGGCTGCACGCACATAAAGCATGACTCATTGTCACGTTCCGCCTGAGTCGCGCGTGCAAGCGAGAGCGCGAAACAAATGATAGAGAGGCGCGATCGGCCTAAGCGTTCGGTTTGTGAGGCATATATCTCTCGTCCACTCCATCGGCCGATGTGTCCGAGTCGTTATCACGTAAAATTATCGTCGGTGAAGCGACTTTACAGACAACCAATTTTATTTAGTAACTAGCTGTACCCGCAGCTCCGCACGCGTTTTTTTAAATTCGTATTAAAGAATTATAAAAATATGAGACTATGTACAATTATAGAAATGCTCTTTAAAAGCAGTTGTAAGTAAGACACGCACGCTACTTACAGTAACATGTAACGCGTACATTAGATATATAGATACTAACAGCGTGTCAAATGAGGTTTATCATCAGCAACATATTTGGAACCTTAACCCACAATATAACTCAGTATAACCTCAAAGCTCACTTACACTGTATAAGGAACTAATGAAATAATAACGTTTAAATATTATTATAAAGATTAACATTACATTTAATATACATTGCCATTATAATTAAGATTTTGTGACTATAGGAAAAATAAACGCTTGTCTGTTCCGTAAGAAATTGTATTATGGAACTCTTTACGTAATACGTTTATAATGTAAGATCTTATTAGGAAGACTATATCATTAAAGTTATTAATAATTATAATGTCGAATTGTAAACAATAAGCTGATAATTATTTTTCTAATTAAAAATAAAGAATGAGTTGAAATCTTGCTAATTTCATGCAGACAAATTCGCGGGTAACAGCTAGCCTAAAATAGAATAACCTCAATTACTTTTTATAAGGTCCGCTATCGGCCAGTGAAAGTCCCGTGAAAATCGGTCTAATTTTTTTGGAGGAAGCACTGCGGGCGAAGCCACGGTAACAGCTAGTATAAACTAAAATCGCTTGAATTACTTTTTATAAGGTCAGCTATCTACCAGTGAAAATCTCGCGAAGATCGGTCGAACCATTTTGGAGATAGCACTGCGGGCGAGGCCACGGTTAACAGCTAGTATAAACTAAAATTGCTTGAATTACTTTTTATAAGGATAGATATTTGTCAATGAAAGTTTCGCGAAGATCGGTCTAACCGTTTTGAAGTAGTACTGCGGGCGAAGCCACGGTTAATAGCTAGTTTAAATTAAAATAGACGAAATTACTTGTGATTATGTCCGCTATCTGCTGGTAAAAGATCTGTGAAAATCGATCCAACCGTTTTGGAGATGGCTTTGCGGACGAAACCGCGGTTAATAGCTAGTCTAATTTAAAGTAGGTTAAGTAACCCGCTGTAATTTCAGTTATCTGCCAGTGAAATTCCCGTCAAAATCGGTCCAGCCTTTTCGGATATTACCCGGAACAAACAGACAGAAATACAGATAGACAGACAGAAAGACAGACAGACAAACAAAAATTTTAAAAATTGCATTTTTGTTATCTGTAGCTTGTATACTTTCGTACCCAATCAGTAAAAAAAAATATTTTCATATTACATACAGACACTTCATTTTTATTATAATAGGTCTTTACCTATGAAATTGCCGTTCTGCAGTACTGGCCATTTCAAATCAAAATAATTTTTTTTTGGCTAAGAATTCTAATTAAAAATTAATTTTATTTTAAAAACATGGAATTCTTTTTCCAAAATTAGGCATTTGTTTATTGGTTAGTGTTACATTTTCATCGCATTTCAATCTTTTTTGTCATCATGGATACGTTAAAAATTCGAGTAATTATGGCATATGAGTACCGTCGTGGCAGCAACGCGGCACAAGCGGCACGCAACATCAACGACGTTTACGGAGCTAACACTACAAACCAACGCACCACCTGTTATTGGTTTGCTCGCTTCCGTTCTGGGAATTTCGACCTGAAAAATGAACCTCGCGGTCGTCCGAAGACTTTGGTCGACAATGACGAATTAAAGGTGATTGTGGAAGCTGATGATACACAATCTACGGCTGAATTAGCAGCAGCTTTCGACGTTAGCGTCAAAACAATATTGGTCCATTTGCGTCAAATTGGCAAGGTAAAAAAGCTTGACAAATGGGTGCCTCACGAACTCAATGATCGCCAGCGCGAATTACGCGTCGAGACGTGCCTTGCACTGCTCAACAGACACACAAATGAAGGAATTTTGAACCGCATTGTTACCTGCGATGAAAAATGGATTCTTTTTGATAACCGCAAGCGCTCAGCAAGTTGGTTGGATCCTGGTTCAGCACCTAAACAATGCCCAAAACGAAAACTTACCCCTAGAAAAGTGATGGTCACTGTTTGATGGTCTAGCGCCGGTGTGATTCATCACAGCTTCTTACCAAACGGGGTGAGCATTACTGCAGATGTGTACTTTGAAGAACTGAACACAATGATGGAGAAGCTGGCACATCTCCAACCAGCATTGGTCAATCGCTCGTCTCCGCTGCTCCTACACGACAACACGCGACCTCATACTGCACAGCAGACGGTCTCCAAGTTGCAAGAACTGGGGTTGGAAGTTCTCCGTCATCCGCCCTACTCACCAGACCTTGCGCCTACAGACTACTACTTTTTCCAGAATTTGGATAACTCCTTGGCGGGAAAAAAATTCAATACCCGAGAGGCAGTACAAAATGCCTTTGAAGAATTTGTTGCCTCCCGTCCAGCTGATTTCTTTAAGAAGGGCATCAATAAACTGCCACTGCGTTGGCAAAGATGCGTTGATTGCATGGGTGATTATTTCGATTAATACAAATAAAAAATACATGAAAAAAATTCGTTTAAATTTTTTCATACAAAACGGTAATTTCATAGGTAAAGACCTAATATGTATAGATATGTACAATACATAAATTACTACTGTGGATTATCCTTATGATATAGACTATCGTGTCCTTTTCTGTAGCCATTTTTAAGATATACAATTCTGTAATACACTGTTTCGATATATTTTACGAGATCTTTATGTATCTTTAGTTATCATTAAGAATGTAATCCCTTAAAAATAATTCTTACGACTTCAATAAACTCAACATTCGCCAATCTTTGCTTTATATAAATATATTATGTAAGTATCATGTATATAACTTTAAGAAGAGATTGTTTAGTAAAGTAGTTTACAAGAACTAAGGGAACACACAGACAGACGCGAAAATCGACTTTTTGTATTGTTTATTGATTGTAATAGGCACTGAATTATTTGCTTGTTCTATAAAATGACTACCAAGGTAAATAAAAAAATGTTTATTTCAATCGAACAGGTATCTATAGTAGCGGCGTCATCTTGCCGTTACGTTTACTGGCAACGAAGTTCCCTCGAATATCTCTTTGTTAAAGAGCAGTATCTGGCATTCGTTGTGATGATATTGATAGCTAGAGATATAACAACAAAATTATATGCTATGAATAATAAAATTGTAACTGAGAGAGGATCACATTTGGATATACGTTTACCCAGTATATCCCACGCGTTGGCTCGAAGCCCGCGGAGACTACGCTCTGCAAGCAACCCGCCTCCACCTACCACAGTGCAACCGGTGCCTCCTGAGAAACGACCTAGTGAGTTCACATATATAAACAATTTAAGTGCTATTATAATAGCCGCACGCTATGATGGTCGTTGCGACGTTTGTCCCCTGATGATTTTTCGGAAAAAATAATAACTCCGTTTGAAGGAGCCAATTGCTGTTCTTTATTATAAATAGTGACGTTGTCAGTAGTCCTAAAATTTATTGTATATATAATTTTAGGACACAAAATTAATTTAGGATAATGATATATATATAAATTATATATATATATGTATACCAATTATATAAAGTATATACATATATAATGGTTTATCTATATAATTATACAATAAGGTCCCGCGAACAAATCTTTTCCCTTTGGAAAAAAAATCGGCGCTGTTGAACAGCATCCTTAATGGATTATAATTATTATTGTACTTATTTACAATACAAATCAGCATTGCTATTATTCAAATTCGAAATTAAATAATATAAATATATATCCTATATATAATTATGTATATAAGATCGCTAGTCAGGACAATTACCATCTTCAGCAAAACCTGCGTCAATTAATTATAATGCAAAATAAAGCAGTATTACATTATTTTTTTTCGAATTTGAATCGATGTTTCACGTTACTATACTACGTGCTACGTCGCTATACGTCAAAATGGCTATCATAGCGTGCCGCCATTATAGTGCTAATAGCATTTATTTATGTAAATTGGGTTTACATCAATATTTGTAATACATATAATATATGTAAATACAATAAGTCTGCCGTTGTGCATACGTCATAAAAAAAATACTGGATATATTTCAATTATTCTTTAACTTCTTAGGTACTTGGTTCTTATCTAAAAGAATAATTATCACGATAGCTTCAAGTAATATAAAGTTATTAAAGTTTTATGAAACTATAATTTTTATAAGTACTTAATTAATCCATTTAATTTTGACCTGAATAAATTCGGCTTCATATATTTGAAATCGGTTTAAAATAAAACAATTTGGAATATTATGCCTCCTGAGACATTTAAGTGAACTATTGTTATTACTTACTTACTATTATTATTACTTACTTACTATTATTTTTAAATAATAGTAGCCATTGCCCGCGGCTTCGCTCGCGTTAATATAGAATTGATCTATCCCCCGGGATTAGCATATTTTTTCTAGATGAAATAGGGTTGCCTATTTCCTTTTCTGTATTCCTAACAATGCATATACAAATTTCCTTAAGGCGAGAAAACGTAATAAACAATTAAAATCACTTTCGCGTTTATAATATTCCCTTTCTTTATTTTATTTGTGGCAATCAATCTTCTTCTAGATTATTAATGCCACTGTCGAGTAGGTAATGATATTACAAGTTTCTTGTGATTATTTCAATGAACCGCAAGACAAACAAGATTGTGGCCGTCTTGTTAAAAAATATAGAGCCAAATAACACAAGACTATGAATAAAATATAAAATCCACTACATGACATTCCAAGATCCCGTCAAAACATCCATTTATAATATTAGTAAGGATACATCCGTTTTCCAGACTGTTGGACACGTGATACAGATCCCTTATCGAACAACATAAAACGGACTTGCACGCCACTACAGGCCTACATCGATGGTGACGAGGAGTTGATGCCTCTAGCCGCTCATGAAGTTCCAGCTGCGTCTCTGGATGACCTCTCTGTAGCCGACAGCTGCCCTGATACTTCCTCTAAATATCACAGTTGTGAAGCAGTAGAAACAGACGACGAACTTAAACATTAATGTTTCAATAAAACCTATTTATCAGAACTTGTCGTTTAATTTTTTAAATTTATAATATATATGTACATAAATATTATTTATTTATTTGTTTATTTATTTATTTATTTACACATTATGCGTTACATACGCAATGGCGGACTTAATGCCGAAGGTATTCTCCGCCAGTCAACCATTAGGTGATGCAGAGATAAATGTTGGTAGGTGTAAAAGGTGAGGTTTTTATAAATAGTATATAGGTTATATAGTATGTATTAAAATTCCTGGTGTAACCTTTATTTAATAATCACCTTTTTATTAATATGTAAAATTTCAAACATCCAGTGTTGAAGTTTAGAAACTACCAAATTGTAAGTAGGTATTGTCCTCATAAATCTTTTTAGCCGCTCAGAATATAGCCGTAATTTGGGGCGGGCTTACCCGTGGCATAATCAAGAGTTTAATCTATACATATAATAAGAATGTAAATCTAAAGTTTTTGTACTTTTTTGATTTTCGTGAAAAAAATTGTTGGACGTGTCTAGGAATAAGTAATAAAATACATTTCTATCATTTTTGAAAATGTCTGTCTGCCTAACTGTCTGTTTGTATGAACACGCATCACTGCTAAAGTACAGGGTTTACAATAAAAACTCAAATCATAAAGCATATCTTCGGGAGTAACTTAGTCATTGTTTTATTATAAAATCGGTCCAGTCTATCAAAAGTTATTATAATTTGAATGACGGCTCAAGGTAAGTACGGGAGAACAGTAGTAATCTATACTAATACTAGCTGTCCCCCGCGGCTCCGCACGCGTTTTTTTTAAATGTATTAAAGAAATGTAAAAT